>OY987255.1:133268418-133631839 GCA_963920725.1 Rhamphomyia laevipes
GCACAATACAAGCAAGAATTATCATTATATAGATAGTTCAATCGTATGGCAAACTACGAAACGTAAAAGAAAGGTTCGGATTTACTTATAGCGAAGAAAATGCTCAATTATGTGTAAAATAAATTAATTTTGTATTTTTTTAAGGTGTTTGCCTAACTAAAAGGACATACAATTTAAAGAATTTATTTTATACAGTAGTTGAGCATTTTATTCTCTATAAGTTAATCATTAAAATTCTTTTAGGTTACACAGCTTGTCATACAATTGAACTATCTATATGTAGATAATTTTTGCTACAAGTAAATTATTTTAGCTATGTATTGTATAGTGATCGGATTAATTTTAAATTTAATTATTTTATTATTGTAGTTTGTAAATTTTTCATTTTTATACTTCAACTAAGAAGTTCATTTTATGTATGTATATATCTTAAAAATGCTACTAAACCCCCTAGAAGGAGTCAGTAACTTATGTAGTTAAAATAAAAGTGTTTTTGTATGAAACCAGATTTCAGAAACTTGTACAAATTTTAAGGAACCTTCATAAATTTTATTTTATAACTTTCTTTTTCTGATTTTCTGTACAACATCCACGGCGAGATACACCGAAATTATTCCAGACAGTTTTTACAATTTAAGTATTAATGGAGCTGGGTTGCTGGCATAATGAAAATGAAGCACTTTGACTAGCAATAAATAATTTAATTCTGACTATCATTTTCTTTTTATTAATTGATTTGCATCCATGAATTCGTGCATCGTGCACTTAACTCAGCAATATTAACCAAAATAGTGGAGAGCATGAGACACATTATCATTGCAACCTCTATAAATTGGACCGTTATATTTGGAACGCATGATCATATTGCTAAAGTGAACAGATTTTTTACTAAGCTGATGCAGGAACTTTACAAAACAGATCTTTTACTAAACGACTACACATGGAAAAGCGGAATGTAGAGTTCGAGAATTAGACATCAGTTAATATTTTTATGAAATTATTTTTATTTGTATTTTATTTTAATTTTTTTGTTGCGAATATTAACGTAAAGGATTATTAAATATATTTTCCCAGAATCTACTTTCTACTATAAATTCATTAAAATAAAGGAGCAACCGATGTGTAAAAACAAAGCCAATACTACTGAAGAGATGATAATGACCACAATTCAAAGTATAATTAATTTCTCATTTACGAAATTATATAATAAAACCACATATTTAGTTATTGTACAATATTAGAATTGATTTAACATTATAATCACAAGAATAAAACAACAACAAAACATTATTTTTCCATTAAGTTTGTAATATTTTAACAACTAATTAGGAATAAAATTTAAATTTATATTATTAAGTGCGGAACCAAATTTCAGGAACGTGCACAAATTTTGATTTATAATAATTTTTTTCTAATTATCTATTAAAAAAAAAGATGTAAAATCGCGTCTCGGGTGCAGATGACCCATATATCCACAATTTAATTATTTATTTATAAACCAATATTTTATCGAATTTATGACCCACTCCAGTAATTCCACAGCATGAAAATTTCAAATTATGAAATTATGTCTTACTACGTTGGTCATAATTCCATTATCATGATAAGACTTGTTGAATTATGCCCTACAGCCTACAAAGGTGATTTCAATAGTAGAGATTCTGTACACCGTAAATTAAAATATTTTTTATAAAATGGATTGAAATGGATGCTCCAAAACTAGATTATACTTCGTTTCTAAATCAAAATTCATAATCCATCACTGATTTTTCTCCTATTAAATAACTATATATCAATTTGGTTGGTTTCATATATAATTTATCACTCTTCATTATTTATAGAATATTGTATTCTATAAATTTTGCATTCAATTCCCATTCACTGTTCAACAAACAAGTCTCCATTCAGTAATCAACAGTAATTGATTGCCGCATTTTAAATTAATTTGTTTTGAAACCTTATTCTCGATTTCACAAGTGATAGCATAAGCTCAAGAATAACTAAATCGTTTGTGTATGTCTACCCATGTTAAATTAAACCTTATCTTTATGCTTGCACTGAGAAACCGGAAAATAAATTAAACCGAAGTTTAAGCTTTGACAGAGGCTTAAGTTCCCACAATGACACTTCCCATTATAGAATTAATTGTGGCATTAGCGCAATTGAAACAAATTTTTGTTAAAAACTTGCACGATTAATTATATACTTATATGTATACTTATTTCTTAGTATTATACAGTGACACAAATTCCTGTATTCATTACTATATTATCCTCCCAGTAACTTAATTAATATGCTTTGAATGAACTCAGCTATAAAAAAATAATCTGAAATGAACCAGATTGACACATTCATTTTGGAAATGTGTCTGTAAAATAAAATGCATGTAATTCCTCAAAATATGTTATTCAGTAACATAACATTATTATTTAATAAGTTCTGTCTATCGGAAATCGTTTCACTTGTTTGCATTGAATATCATTAAAAATCTGAAACGATGAATCTCATAAAATATAATTCAAACCGAAATGGTTTTGTTATAGTTCTACACAAGATGAAACAATTTTTTTAAATTAGGTAAATTGTATTACCAAAAATCCTGAAATCAATTTTTTTAATTTTTATATAATATCAGTTTTTAATATAACAACAAATATAAAATCATCTAGCTAGAACAATTTTTAAGGCAGAAATTGAAATGAAAGACAAAATAAATTTAAATTTTATTGTCGATATTTTAATTGGCAATTAGGAATTTTAAGTGCAATACTATTTGTAAATGTACTTTATCATCTGATGTGTAAGCTTGCCAAACCCTTAACAAATAAATTCAATAATACTATGATATCAAAATCAGTGTCGAATTCATAAAAAAAAAATATTTAAATAATATTTGGAATATTCATTAAATTTTAAGTACAGCATTTTGCGATAAATTTGTAACTTTTTTTTATAGAAATGATTAATAGCTTACAACCAAAGAAAGACAAGCGAAATTTAAAAAAAGTTATGAAAAGAAAGAGTGTTAATAAACATTCGCATCGGTTTTATAACAGATTTAAGAATCGGAACTAAATTATCTTTGAAATTATAGATGTTTAAGTTTGGGATACAATTACAATGCATCACTTAGCTCAGTTTCGATTCGATTCGTACAGTAGGTAATCTATTGGTTTAGTGAACAAATTGTTATCATTTATCGATTGTAATCGATTAAATTTATTAATTTTTTCATGTAATTTTTATTTTGTTTATTATACAATTCCGGATAATTTTAAATATCCTCTATAAAATGTTCGTCAACGATCTATTTTTTTTTAAACTGATTTGCTTCAGTTTGGATTCGTAAAAGTGCAAAAAAACAAAATTAATGTAATAAAATTAAATAATTTGGTTTTACAAAAAGCTATTTTATATTGCAAAAGATTGAAAATATTTTTGGTTTTTTCAAAAGTATTGATAGAATCCAATAAATTTCAATAATTCAAATTTTTGAAAGAAAAAAATTTACAAACTAGAATCCAATAAATAAAATTGGTTATAAACTATATAAATCCAAATTAAATAGGGTTGAGCAAAAACAGTTCAATGCTGATTGGTTAATAGGACTTTTTTCTGTGCTATGACATTCTACGAATTTAGCTGATTTTTGGAGAGGAAAAATGTATTTTTAAAAATATTGTCCCTGGCTCTGGTATAAGAAAAATTATTGCGGAAAATTCCTTTTTAATATCTTTTAACTTATCCCTCTATGTAATCCATCCTATTTCCCTCACGAATCTAATGATTCCATTATTGGGATCTCTGGTGCTTCTTAAATGCTATCGAAATTAATTAATTCAATAGTCTAAAAATACTTCTTCTATTAAGAGTCGAACAGCTACAAAGCATGTACAGAATGATACAAGTTGCTCAGTATCTATCTCAATATTTCTTTGGACTCTAGTCATACTTTATGTCATTTTTGACAAATAGAAGTGTACTGTTTCCTGAATACAATAACGTTTTGGTGGTTGCAACCTAGAAAATACAATGTGTACTGTATAGTGCAGTGATTCTCAAAGTGTGGGTCGCTAAAAATTTTATTATTTAGTTGTTCGTATTAATTTACTTTCAATTATCAAACTCACTTCACCTGAAAATAACTAATACAAAAATAGATGTCGAAGATGTTATTAGCAAAAATAGAAATCAGGTACATTCATCTTAACTTTTTTGCTTTTGACTTTTTTTAATGGTGGATAGTTCTTTTACAGGTGGTTTTAATTAGTGGGTCACGAGTGGTAAAAGTTTGGGAACCCCTGTGTGTAGTTTAGTCAGAAGATATGATAAGTATAGTGGCCTAAGTTTACAATGTGAAGAGTCACACTATCATGGAAAAGGAGATTAATAAAGAATTTGTTGATTTAAACCCAGTGGTTTCAACATTGAACTACAGGAAAATATTAATTTAAAAAAATTCCATGGAATATTTAACATATTAACATTTAATAATATTAAATTAATTGTTATTAAACTTTTTTATGTTTCATGCATCAAAAAAAAACGTACTGTATCCGATATAATGTCACTGTTTTTATAAACTTAATTAATTTTTTATTTAATAAATTTACTTTTTATATATATTTTTATACAATGACATTAAACAAAAACTTTTGTTTATTATATGTTAAAAGGTATGCATACAAAATACATAATCCTTTTCATATTTTATGCTCGTCGTTATATTTTTAATGTATAGATAGAAGGTAGATTGTTTATTTATAATGGAAAGTAATATAATTTAAATATTTACTCTCGTTATAATAAAATTTTATTAATTTATGGATATAGAACCAAAAAATAAAAAGTAGAATTATGTACAATATATTTATTTTTATTAATATCTCATAGTATGTTTTCAATGCTGCCAGTGATACCAACAAGAAGGATGTAGAAAAAAATATTATATTCAAATATTTATAATGATAAAATTAAAATTTTTTTGTGAATTTTTGTGGTATATAATTTTTATAATTATTCTAAGAAATAATTAAAATAAAAAAAGTTTAAATTAATTAAATTTTTTTGGTATTTTTTGTTTTACTTGTCCAGAATTAAAATATTTATTAAATATTTTTATTCTATTCAAATATTTTCTTAATGAAGAAATTTATAGTTTTTAGCAGCTTGTGCATATTTTCGACACGTGCAATCTGTTTTTGATAATAATGTAAATCGGTGCTTATCAAAATAAACATTAACAAGAATACTCAACACAGTAAGCTTCATACGAAAGGTTTTTAGGTTAGGTTAAGAAGGATGTGGAGTACCCGAGCATTCCCACCTCCACGAAACGAGAGAGATCTGATTAATTAACTGCATTACCTTCGTAAAGTCGTATACTTTGAGTTCCGAGTTCCTAAGGTTAACATCCTCTGATTTCTTTTATGATCCTGCCATTAAAGGAATTCGAAAGGAATTGTGATTATTCAATAACAGGTACGACGAATATTGACTTCCTTGGCCATTACACTTGAAAAATTCGATGTAATCAGCGAACCTATCGATTGTCCAAGAATCTTTACGGAAAGCTATAAATTTCCTACAAGTCGTCCTATTCACGGACAGTATCGACCCTGTCATATCAAGCGTTTGTTTTCTTTAACTGGTCTGTCTGCTAATAAATAAAATGTCTGAAATTTACATTTCAATGCTAATTGGATCAAATATTGTTTGTCAGTATTATATTATCCATAAGACACTGATTTTGACAGTCTGATCATAAGCGGTTAATTATACTATAGATCTAGGCCCATGTTTAGGTAATCTACCGAATAGATTACCATTGATAACGTAGATGCATGACGTCGCTGTCATATTAATAAATTAATATATTTTTTCCACTTCAACTGTAAGTTGATTTCTGAGAATCGACAGTTGGAAAAATGCAACTTATCACTTCACACTGTATTACCTGTCGAATTTATACTTTCATATCTTAAATTTCAATTTTCCTTTTATTACATACTATTTGTTATAATAAAATCACTTTCGATCCAAAATCGTATTAAAATAATTAAAATCCATTAAGAAATTGGTCGATCTGTGAAAACAACAATAAATGCTACGTTAACACGCAATATTATCCCAATTGGTCTTCTGAACATCCAAATGGCATTTTTTGAGGAAATATTTTACATTTATCTCGTGTCATTGTTTGGTGCACTCTATGATCTGCAGTTACTATCAATTGTGTCCGCTACAGAAACATTATCACCAATTTTTTAGTATCAATAATTGATTTTTTGGCTATTAATTTCCCAAAGAGGTAAAAATAATTGGCCACCATGAAAATGCGATTCAACAGCTACATAATGCTATGTAAAAGATAAAATTAATATAAATAATCAACAAATAATTCCTGACGTCAAAACCAATAGAGCTACAATTATGCAGAAATGTCTTTAATATTTTAATCCATAGGACCAATGTCTATCAACGTGTTCATAGTGGACTTATAGAACGTTATATAAAATAGATAATTTTTCCGTTGACTTTATGACAAGAACTTATATTGTAATGTCAGAAAGAACTAACGAAATTGGTTAAAAATGATAGAGGTATAGAAGTCGAAGATTTCGCACTAAAATTTATGAAAGTTTATAAGAACATATAGTAAAAATTAATGTTATAATATAAATAACCATAGTAAACATATTGAAAATCAGACAGTACGGAAATTTTAAAGCTATACAAACTACACATAGCTAAATAATTTGTAAATATTGAGACTAATTTAACCAATAAATAATTTGTCTTCAAAAACTTGTAAATATTTACACAATTTCCTTCAGGTATTCTTTGTATTAATATTGTACCTAATTATCCATTATGTATCAGTAAGGAGGGGAATTACCTTTTAACACATTAAGAGTTTTATTAATGAAGATTAATTGTTAAAAGAGAATTTTTGATTTATATATTTTTTAGGTATAAGGTTATTTTAGGATTTATAAAATATTCAGTTTTTTCTCTTAACATATAAATCATTACATTTTATATTTAGATTAACATGGAATATAACGAGAAGTATTGAAGTCCTTTTATCTATAGACAGTCTTAAATCACAAATACAAATTTAATATTATTATTTTTCTTTAAATATTTTGATATATGATTTAATATTTTATTTTTATATAACTCTATTAAATGGAACCAACAAAAATAATATATAATCAAATAATAATAATATTGATCCTTTTTAAAGATGTTGAATTATCCAAACGGTTCAATTTTTTATTAAATCTTGTTTTTATTCTTGATCCTTAATTTATATTTTATCAATATTTGTAATAAGAATATAAAATAAAAATATTTATTTTCGAAAATTATGAATCCAACAATATTTCAAATATATAATAACAAAATAAAAATATAGAAAAGATTTATAGGATTTTTATAGGCCCTTAAATCCTTCACTTTAAAAAATTTCAAATATTTTTATTGAAAAGTATAAATTTCTTTTTGTTTTATCTATTTTCTATTACTTAAATTTTATCAGACTAATATGAAATTATGATTTCAACCAAAGCCTGAAAAACGAAGTCAGGTATATTTTTCATATAGATTCGTTTTTAAATGGGTAATTGGGAAACCATTTCTTAATTGGTTAATAATGTTTATAATTCATACAAAACCCAGGAAGCAAAAATATTTTATAACAAATCGAAATTCTGATATTACTCGAAACGAAAGACTGAAAGTTAGTTTAAAATTTTCTTTAGTTATCGTTATTAAATCTGTAAGCTTTCGTTATCTAATCCGCAATGATTTGTTTTATAAATAGAAAGTGTTAATTTTATCGAAACGAAATCGTAACAAATGCTGGTATAATTTTAACCTGTCGTAGTTCAGATCTTACAACTAATATTTTTAATATTATTATTCTTTTTTATGCCTTACCATGTTACCATGGAGTTACTCTTGACACGCTGTTGTTCCACGGAACCACAAACTTGAAAGATATAGAGAAATATATGAGATTAGTTAAAGCAGTGCCGCTTTATTTGCGGAAAAAGCAGATAAAACGGACATAGATCCGGCGAGGGTCAGTTATCGAAGATCAAATAATTTACATACAAAATATAGTAAATAAAATTGAATCTACAAGATTATTTATTATTGGAGGTCGTTGGAAATAAATAAATATAATTTTTAAAAAGTCTGTCTGCTAAAACCATATAATGTCAAAAGGAAGCAGTGAAATTATCCTTCAAATTGAGTTTGTATCTATTGCCTGGCAGCTGGCGTAATAATCAATGAAATTAGGTGAAAATAGATATGACAAAATGTTATCGCTATCATTTTACAATTACAAGTTACCTCCATAATCTAGTTACCAAGGGAGTACTAGTTTCATTATTCTTTAACCTAAAATAACAACCCAAACTCATAAAACAAATATTTTTCATTAAATTATAAATATATTTTTCATCTGTTGAATTTCTCAAAATAATTTTTTTTTTTTTTAGATACTTTATAATATTAAAGGTGATGCTTTGTACTTCAAATAAAAAATAAATCTGGAGCTCATTAAATTCTGTCAAAAATTTATACCAAAAAAAAAACCTCCATCTTTTTTGCTTTAATAAAAATGAAATTGCTATAAATTGCCGGCTATAAAAAAAAAACTTTCTGATTGAGGTACAATTTTTTTCACACATTCATTAGCTTTTTATATTGAAAATATTTTCACAATGAAATCCAGATTGGGGGTACAGATAACTTGTAGTTAGGTTCATCAGTGGCTTTTTCCAACATAGATTTTTAATTAATATTGGCTACTGACGGTTTCGAAAGAAACTCTACTTTCTTAAAAATTTCATATCTTTTAAGACACCATTAATGTATTTATCATAATTAGAAATTTAGAGAGGGACCCACTGAAACTGCTGATATCAAATTATATAGGCAAGAACTAAATCAAAATCTCAACTGTTGTACCAAATATAATTGAAATCGGATAATAATTACATTATGTATATATAGAATATAAATTAAATATAATTCGGAAACTAAATTCCTCATATTTTAGTTTACCATGAACTACTCACTGAAGATACCGACTTCCGAATACGTGTAGCACCAACTAGATGACAAAATCAACATGTGTGTGAAATGTCATTCTAATCGGATAACAATTACTATGTAAAAGAGAGTTGGTCTTATGAAAGACATAATTGTGCCGATCAATTTCAAAGTGCGATGCATCCAAAAAAGTTCAGGACATTCAACCAATTTCGAATTTCTGACGTATTTTGCTCATAAAAAAATAGTTCAAAATAATGAATATTTTTTTATTGCATTTTTGGACTTCCCAATCTCGAAAACGTACAGAGTTTCAACGTAATCCATTTTTTATAAGGTTTAAGTCCAATACAACATTCCTAGTTATTATAACCACTCGTAAAATTTACTTGAATTTATTTATGTTTTTCTAGTTGGTTTGGTTAAAAAGAAGGAAATCAAAATTATATTATTTTTTACCTATATTTTTTACCACCTTTAGATTTCATTTGAATTATTTTACCTTTTTTTTTTTGGGAGACGGAATCCTGTATATGACATTTTGTGTATGGTTTCCTTGTTCAAAAAGGAATAACATATAAATTTCTAGCAAAAAAAGTAAATAGATAATTTGGAAAAACAAACATAATAAAGGAAATATAAAAAAGGATTTAAATTTATTTGGTTTGAGAATATTATTTTTTTTTATTGTTGATAGCAAAAAAAAAAAATGAATTTCTTTCTTTTTTTTTTGTAATATGAAATTTAATTTTATTTTTAATAAGATATTTAATATGAGATTTCTTGTTTCTTTATTCATTGCGGTAGGGAAAATTGGAATTATAGTGTTTCCATTTCCATCCAAGAATTCTATTTCAATGTTTCTTTCATTACAATCATTCAGGCGACTAAAACGATTCAAAATTGGCCTAGGTGCATGAGCCTTATTAACAGTTCCCCTATATGGAATCAATCAATCAATTTACCAAACTTTGGTAGACATTTTTTTTTTACAAATCCAAAATTAATTGATTAGATTCCGATTTAATCACTCCCTTACATCAAATTCCTGATATCAAATCTGCTGTTCAACTAGTGCCAATCGAATAATTTTTATTGAAAAAACAGCTAAAGTGGATTAGAATTGGTAAATAGAAATATATATAAAATATATTGGAATTAATTTGGATTAAAGCTTGTAGTATTTTCCAAATAATAAATTTTATAGAAATTTTATTTTGTGGTTTTTAGTTTTTTGTTTTGAGAATTTAATGGTGCGGAATGATTTAATGTTGCAAATGGCCGGAAAATATATTTGGCGGTATTATAATCGTTTAGCATGTATTTATCCCTGTCATCCGACATATAGTTTGTCTTATGGTTAGGAGACTACGCACGTCATAGTTGAGATACATTTTATAATATAAATCTATAGATTTATATTATTCTATCAGACGAAATAGGATCATATTACCAGATCAGGAAACTGACACAAATGAAAATGAGCATATGCTTCTATTTTGTATTTCCTACCACATTTGAGTTGTTTAGTTTTCCGGGTTTAAATAATGAACAAGCAACTTATTTCTACTTCAATAACACAATTCAATACTTCAATAAGACGGACTTAACACATATTACAACAATATCCTGACTAAAGAGAGTTAATTTTCACAATTTAAACGACTACAGCTCAGAGCTTTTATCTAAGGCTGTTTCGTATACTGTTTTGGGTCGATAACATCAAAGTAATTTGAACTAAATAAGCATTTTTAATAGGATTTTATACTTGGTATATCAAACGTGGTGGTAGTGTACAATGCTGTAAAACCATAGGTCCCGGTTTCACCTCCATACCGACACATCAATGTCGATGTTGACTCAGCTTTAAATTGAATTTTGCAATATGTATAATTGTGATTTTATGACTAGGAAAAATGCTAATGTTTAAGATAAGTTAATGACCAGAAATGTCTTACGATTAAAAAGCCTTGTTAAAACTTTCTACACTATAAAGAAACTTTTAGTTCGGTATCCATATAAAATTCGTAGCGGTCCAAATAGTGATAAAATGTCACGAAACCTCTATAATTAAAGCTATATGCTCCCAAGTGTAATAAACAAGAAAAAAAAAACAATTCGCTTTACCAAAAGTTGACAGGCCAAGAAACAATCATATAATAACTAAATTGCTTTAAAAATATGTAAAAAACCATTCAAATCTTAGAATGGAATTCAGTATTGTATTCCGATTGTATTTCCTTTCCGATTTATCGAATTAATCATGATACCAACAGCAAGCAATAAAACTTCAACATTTTTATTAATATATAAGATTCTTTCATATAACCAAAAACCAATTTTATAGAATTAACTTTTGTACCAATAAGAATTCAAAATCAACAAAAAATAACATTTTTCTTTATAATAAATTAGAATTAAATCAATATTCTTGTAATCGAAAGAAAATATAATTTACACAAAAAAATAAATAAAATAAACTCTTTTAAGTTGATATCTCACTTTCCAATTTTTCTTATTTTCCTATATATTTTTTGTTTGTGTAATCTTTTACCAATTATTTAATCTTATAAGAAAAATAACATTTGAGATACCTTTTTAATCAATAAATAAAAGCCTATATATATTTCAACAATATCTAATATAAAGAGAGCTTATTGAGGTGTAAAAAGAAAACTGATACATACTAATAAAAAGGACCCACCATAAAACATCTTAAAAGAAATAATTTACTTGAATTTGGAAAAAAAAATGGTGCACAGATTTCTTTTTCTGTTGCTTTAATTTTTCAACAACAACAAGGACGAAAAAAAAAACAATCTTGATTACTCTGTAAGGACATCTTTTATTTGTATATCCTTTTTAAAGTATATATATAAAGATATTTCTTTAGGATTCTTTGCATTATAACAATAAACTTAGTAGCAACAAGAAAATGGCCCTCTTGATCCTCTTCTTTCACCTTTTTCGATGAAATATTATCAATTTATGAAATTAGGGGTTTGTTTAAAATACATTACCGGTAGAAGTTGAAAGTGAGCTAGCTAATTATGCTCACGGGGGAAGTAAATATCTTACCGGCTTTAATATGTCGGTGAAATGTGAAAGTAAGATGAATTAGCTAACTTACGATAGAAGTGCGAGTGTTCTAAGTTAGAAAATATGAATCCCAGAAAAAAAATCCTAACGTTATAATAATTAAAAACCAACCGGCTTTAAATTTCTTCATAATTTGATAGTGGCATCAGGCATAGAATGAAGCGTGCCAATGTATAAGTACATTAACGATGTGGGAAAGCGTATAATAGACGTATGAGGGAATCTGTGTTAATGCATGCCATCAACGCTCTTTATGAATTGTTTTCGACAAATAATCTCATGTATAAAATTTATTTCAATAGATATAGCGAATTCGGATCCAAAGACTAAGCTGAATATGTCACATTGTTTGAATGGAGTAGGGGCAGAAGAGTGAGGCCCAATCATCGGTGTCAGAATTTTGTCGAACCTGATGTAGGAACGCTTAATCGAAAGCTGGAAAATTACTGCGCAGCACTTTGAAGGATTCGTTCCCCTTTCCAAGCTAAATAAAGCTATAGCGCCGAGTAAGTAAGTAAATATAACGAATATAAATTGTCTTATAAATAAATAATGAATTTTCCATGGATTTTAAATTTTTTTTACTGATTATATAAAAAGTTCCCACTATATGTCAAACATACTAAATAAATATTGTAATTTAATTAAAATTATCACAAAAATATTTTACATTCTAAGGGTCACTCTCACACTGGTGCAGGTCAGATAATTAGTACTTCAAATGATAATCACTATTATTTGCTAATTCAGTAAAAGACCCTTAAGTTTACATTTATTTGGAGAGTACTAGAGTAGATTGTGGAAAACTTTTTTCACATCAAACTAATTATATGTATAATTATTATAAAATGTAATATTTTTAAAATAAAATGGTGATTTTCTACAAAAAACAATATTTATAATTACACTGCATTCTTCAAATAGAAAATTTACCCTGCATCTACCAGATGTTCAGCACGTACAGGTACAGAGTCTCGCTATAAGTACTGACGATGTGGTATGCATAAAAAATCAGTATATGCTATATCTCATAGCATCATTCTGTTCGAAGCCTTAAGTCATAAAAATATGAATTACATTTTTATGACAATCTCATAAATTTTAAAATATTCACAAATTCGCGTTTATTCAGAATAATTGGCAAAGTGTTTGGAATAATTTGAAATAGCATAAAAATGAACATTTTTATGTTAATTATTTTGTATGGCAATTCCATTTCCAATTGATAATTTAAGGTATTGAATATTTTATAATATTCAATACTCGTATTTAGTGTTCTTCTGGTTGGATAAATTAAAGAGATTTAATTGTTGTGCACATTATTTAATTAGTTCTAATATTTGTTCTGGTATTAAATTAAAACTATATTTAATGTCTGAATTCCGTAGATGAAAAGTATTGTTATCTGGAAAAATTTCGCTACCTTCCCACTTTTTTGATTTATATGGTTTCCTCCATTAATAAAAAATAATTTACCCTAGGGAAAGAGGATCATAGTTTATTTGGAAATATAATTTTTGCAAATAATAATACGCCTAATCGAAGTAATAGCATCCTTCCAAACAGTAATTTTGAGAATATCGATGAAACTATAGGGAACTTATTATTCTTATTCTTCCATCGATAATGGCATACATATAATTCATCATAAATTTAATAATTACATTCAAATGAACAGAAACCGATTCTCGTCAAAACATATAGATGAACACATAACATTCCATTTAATATAATTTAAATAATTAAATATCGTTTGTTAAGCATATTGGTTTAAGTGCCGATTTCCATACAACATAACAACGTTCCCAAGTAGCATGTTAGCACCATTTTTCTATAAATCACGTGATCTCATGGTTTAATTAAGATTGTGACTTTAGATCCAGCTCCTAGCGTTCAGAAACAGTACCATATCTGAATGTCGCTTAGCCGCTATAGGTCGCTAAGGTTATTGAATTCGTATCTGCCAAGTATAACATATTTAATGATGTTGTAATATAAAAGTCGAATGATTTCCCCAAGTAAGTTTAGTAAATTTAAGAGTTAATCTTTATATATGTCCTGTTTTTCACTAATGTATTTTTTTGGGTTGCTAATACTTGCGATAGTATTGATGTTGTAAGATTTTAAAAACATCACCAGAAGGACTGACAAATTAAAATTATGAAACCTTATTACATAAAAATATTCTAAATTAAGACCAAAAAATAGCAAAATGCATTTGTATTGTAAATAAAAATACAGAAAAAATCAATATAATCAAATCGGGTAACCCATAACTCTTTGTGGATTATTGTATTATATACCCTGGTATTTGCAGGACATTTTTATTACAATTTCTTTATTTTAACATATTCAAAGGATATTTTTTTGGTGTATCTACTTAAAAATGGAAATGATTTTTAGGAAATTTTTTTTTAACTATATAAATATATTTATTGATGTCTTTATTGTTGTACAAAGTTTATAGGGTTAATCTTTTTTTATTGCATACATGCAGGCATCATAAAAATGAATCGTTTTCTTTTTTTATTAAATTAGCTATTAAATTTCAGAGTTGATGATGGTTAAATAATGTTACTATTTTTGTTATGGAGAGCCTTAAAAAAGTATATACGTAGTTAAAATCATTTTCCTGATAATATATAGAAAATGTTTGTAATAAAATATATTTTAGTATTTTTAAGTTCGCCTAATATTATGCAATTGATATATGTTTAAGCAATTAAATTTAAATATGTGCACGGGTGGGGATGGAAGGTACATACACAGAGGTTTCAATTAGATGAGTATGTACATACTTCTAAATTTTTAAATAATTATTATCACTTTATTTTGAAATTTGTAATAAAACGCTCCAGGAGAGTCGTTATTTATTGTATTTCATTATGCTGTCGATTCTTGCATGAAAGATAGTAGCGGGAAAGGGGGGAAAAGAGTTGATAGGAGTTTCGTCCTCGTGTTGACAGAACTTAAACATCTGGTCAACTGACAATCCAATTGAGTATATGTGATGCTTAACACTTAATTTAAAATATTTTTTTTTAAAAAAAATATAAAGATTATTTTCTAGATTATTTGTAAGGATTTACAAGGATTTTTTTTAATCTTCGTTATTAAAACGTAGCAAAGTTTCATGTGAAAAAAACAAACAACAAAGAAATCCTATAAAATTTATTTAGCTTTTCGGTTTTATTTATATATTTATTATAATCCGTAATTAATTGTCTTGTAAACTTTGTGAATTAGTTTGAGATTTTTTAGTATGTCTGTAAAAAGTCAATTAAATAAAGAAAACTTCCAGCATTTTGAGAAAAAAATAACGACATCCTGGTTAAAATATATAATTAATTAAATAATTTCTAATTTGAGATAATATTTTATTTCGAATATATTTTGATGTTATCAAACTTTTTTAATTAGTTTCTGAAAAATTACTTTATACATCCTCTAATAAATCTTCTTTTAAATGTAAATAATTTGCGAAATTATCAAATATTGTCACAAAAAAAAGAAACAATTAGAAATTATACATTTAATTAAATAATTTTCGATATTAAATATGATGACACCATATAAAACATATTAAAATAATCCAAAATTTATGTTAAAAATATGATAAATTTTGAATGATAAGAAAAGTAAAAACTCATCATTTTTATACGTCCTTGTATTTTGGAAATAATTGAAAATTAAATTAAAATGAAAACATATTGAAAGGGAGAGTAATTAATTTAAAACATCTTTGTAACGTAATGAATTAAATGAATTATTTAAATATAACGTGTGTCCTTATTCACTTATATGACTCTTCAGATTCGACGATTTAACGTTTATATATCCAATATTGACATAGCGTACCGGAATAAGTCCTGAGTCTTGAGGAACACCAGCATTAGAAATGATGGGATGTGAATATAGCAACTTATTTTTAATGATTTAATCGATGTTATTACCATACCGGCTTGACGGTCTCTGTGGGATTTTGCCTTAATTTCAATATTTTCCCCTTTTCCTCCATCTAATGCTGGACTTTTCCAATTAATAACATAATATTCCTCCCATAACTATATGACTTTATCTAATTCTTGTAGCATGTACAATTGAATATTCCACATTCTATAATTCGCCAGTCGTACCACATGACACCATCATATCAAGTATTTTATTAGAGGGATGAAATATCCATGTGCAAACAGTATTTTCGATAATGGCTTTAAACTTGATTAGTAATGCTATATGATTCGTAAAATAATGTTGCAGGTTGCAGTATTCTGATCAAAAAAACGAAAAAAGCGAATCCTTGCCACTAAACAAATCAGATGAGAATTTATTAGGGATAGAAAATTTGTAAGACTTTTTGTTCCTGTTTGAAAACCACATCAATGTTGCCATATAAAAGTTGACAGTCTTCATTACATGCCAATCTAACATGTGATGAAGACTGTCTACGTTGGGCATGTTGCAACTTGTGACGGGAATTGGGTAATATATCAAATATTTTATTATCCGCTACCACAAGTAATATGGCCACGGTGGATAGAAGTAGATATTCGAAATCTAAAAGCGATTGTCGACAGCGAAAAAATGTAACGTATATCGTGTAATGGAATGTAGTTAAGGAGGCCAAAGGTTAAAGTGTCAAGTATTAGGATATTAAAATATTAAGGGTTATGACATTCGCTTTCTGATGAGTATTTAAATGTATTTAATAATTGGTTACACTTTTCAAATGTTTAACATATTTAACATGTTTCAAATAAAATTGTAAAATACAATTGACACATCCTGTAAGATTGAACTTTTTCTAAATTGTAATTAATTTTTATTCTTTAAATTCCAATTAATTTGCTTAATAAGAATTTTTTAGATGTAAACAGAGAAGCAACAATTAATCATGTGTAAACCATATAGTAATAATTATATAATTTAAAATTTTGTTAAAATATTCCTTCTAGCAAAATTGCTATCATAACAATATTTATATCAAAAAAATATGATTAATAATAATTAATGATAATGCCAGTGAAATTACTTTTAAAAATCATTTCACAATTATGTACCTACAATCTAATTTTATCATCTTAAAAACGGAAAAACATTGTTTAAATTGAGATTAGATTGGCGGGTTAATCTCCAAACCTGGCACTTTTGTACTTCATTTAAATAATTCTATTATAACAGCATTTGAGTTTAAAAATATGGAAAAGCTTATTAAAGCAAACACTAAGGCTTAAGGGATAATCGTAATATGAGCCCAAACCGATAACGCTAGCTTTGAAAAATGTTCAATATATGGAAATCAATGAAAGCAAACGCAATGCTCTCGGTTACTTCTAAGAAAAAAAATATATACCGCCGAGATTGGACAATGTTGAATATTAACCACTATTCTAGATCAACTGGAAGGCTATTAGTTAGTGGTTTAACCATCTAACTTCTCTAGATTGATTCTAGGAATAACAGATGAAATTATATGAAATCTTACGACATAGTGTATACAAAAAGTGCGTAATAATAAATGGAAACTCTAATTTTGGATATTGGACTGAAAATGTTTAAATTCCCTTCACATTTCCTGTGATCTCAGACAAAAAGTTTAGGCCTACTTTTTATTACCTATGTTAAATTCGGTTAACAAGAGTGCCTAATGATCGATGATCATCACTAATCACGAGAGTTATCTCTTCAGTTTCTGATGTAACTATTATAATTAATAAGATGCAAAGCTTATTTTGAAAAATTTACAATATTTACCATTAAAAAATCTTGGAAATGTATATAAAGATTTGCCGATACGTATTTTGCGCATAAACAAATTCCCTTCCTTCTTGAAAAACCATCGTTTTTATAAACATACTTTAAAATTATGTCTACATTTGAAGATTACGCTCTTATTATTAATACCAATTTCAATTTTTTACAATTATGAAATTTATTTTTCGTTTTTTTACACATTATTATTTATGAAGTAATTTAGAATTTTATAAATTTTACTTTAGATTTTGGTTAAATTCATAATTTAAATTTTTTGTAATCTTCAAATTTTTTTAACAAATATGTACTCAATTTATCTAATATCTAATATCAGGAAATATGTAAAAAAAAGAAAAATTCTATATTATAAATGTAAATTATTATGCTTGCTTATGGTAAATTCTTATATACTAAATTTTTTCTACTTCAATAGAGAAGCTTTATAAATTTACATTAGCATAAATATGAAGAGTTGGTTTATTTCATAAAAAAGTTTATCAATGAATTTATAAAACATATTTTTTTTTATACAATATAAAAGAATATAGGTAAAGTAAAATTGTTAGAGTTGGTAATACTGTACAATTAACTTCATATTTGGTAAGTAGTTTAAAGGATAGGAATTTTGGTATTCACTACCAGAATAATAATATTTTTGTTCTAGTAAAACTGCAATATCTGTGAGGGAACAAGCCACACCTGTCTGCAACACCGCATATCGCAGATCATGCTAAAAAAACTTATCTTTCTACTATATCAGCAAAATAAAGAATTTTCATAATTATTAGGAATTTTTATTTTTAATATTTGGAAATCCGAAATGACAAAGTTCAATTCAATTAGATTGAATTAACGTACAATAACTGGCCTGTCCACGGACCACTGTGCGCTCAGGTATCACCTAAACAAAATCGGAAAGTCTTATCATAGTAGTGACTGTCGGTTCTGTGCGGATAATGAAGAATTTGCGGAACACATCCTCTGCGATTGCCACTACTGGGTAAGGAATTTCGGAGGCCTCTCAGAGATAAGATAGTCAAAATCACTGTAACCTGTAATCCTTAAGACTTATTCTGATGTTCATTCTAATCATTCACGTCACTTACTAAGCCTGTTCTGTTAATATCACTCGAAAGCCTAACAGCTGCAGAGCATATGTTCCATCATTTCCAATTATTTATTAAAGATGTTAAGATTACCAGTGACCATTCTTTTAAATATTTTCATATTTTCAAGGAATTCTTATTGGTTGCTTTTTAAAGGAACAGATATGACTAGCTTCAAATTTCTCAAACCTTCATGTGTTCAAATGTATCAATGTATGTCATGGAAATGAGCAGTATTTTCATTTTGTAGTCGCTACTTGTTTTGACAAACGGCCACCTCTTCATTAACCTCTTAAAACCTGCATAGACTATATAGAATCCTTTCTCTAAAGATATTAAAAATTGCTGATAGTCTTATACTAATATTGATTACTCTCAGAGCTTTTAAACCAGCTTGTGCCTATTAACTTTTTTTGAATATTATGTCAATAGTTACAGTTGTCGATATTGATATTTCTAGATTTTCCTGGATTTTTCCCATCTCTGACAAACTTTTACTTATTTGTCATATTTTAAAATTTAAAATTTTTTATTTATATATTTTGCTTTTCCCTATTTGAGTTTACATACTTTATCTAACAAATCAAATTGATATTGTAGTGTTTTGTGAATGCTTAAAATTTAGTATTATAACGTTTGCTTATGAAATAAGACATTTAATAATTCTACTCATGAATGTGATACCTAAAAAATTGTTGAATTACGTCTTACGTCCCAAAAAATATGATAAATTTATTATACAATTTTTTTATCCTTTTTAAAATTGATATTGAAATTGGTTTTTATTCAAATATAAATCGTTATTTCAGTTTATCACCATATTTTCACATAACATTATAAATGGTTTTTCTTTTGTCATGCATATAATATCAGAAATGGCAAAAATTATGTTTCTGAAAATTTATTTCATACATTTTCAATATACATTTTTGTGTATTATGAAAATTTGTTGAAACTTATAACAAATCAATTGTAAAAAATAAAATTGTAACAATTGTTGAGAAAATACATAATTCGATAATATATAGAATCACAAAATTAATTCAATCTTTCTGAAAAAGAGCCTACAAATCAAAGAACGAAGATGTCGTGTATGAAAGAAAACTGCTGAGTAAATGCTATATTCCCGAAGTATACAAGACGGTACTTCTACAATTTACAATTTCACACCATATTTCTGTGATTTAAAGATTTATATTATGTAAGGCCATATACATGTTTGAATCATAATTCATAAGGCTTTGATGTTTGAATTATAAGGCGTTCTATAATTAGAAGCACGGAATTTAAAGTATTTTTTAATCACTAGAACAAAGGGAAAAAGATACTGGTAAATAAATATCTAAATAAATATTTACCGCGGCTAAGATTCAATTAGCAAAAGAGGATAGATACGATGCAAATATGAATAATTTAAGATAGACCATAAGTCAAATTACTACGTTAACTTCTTAACTACTTTGAAGCGTTCCCCAGATGCTAAAATATCAAAAAGTTACCTTGTATAATGGCCGTATAATTAACAACAAGATTATATAATTGAAATGGAAATATTTACCATGATATAAGACCACGTCATGGCCACGGTAGAGAAGTATATCATATCTGTATCTCTTATCACAAGCACTGATTTACAAGATGGAACACTAGGTTTGGTTATATATTTATAATAAGGTAGGGACAGCCCTAATCAGTGCATCCATTTGGCTTATTGTGATATTCCTTCCTATGCAGAACAGCTTTTTCAGTGCCAGCAGCCATTGGAACAATAAGAAAATAGAAAAATATTGACCTCAAATTGTTGTCAGTTAAAGGAATAAAAGATCATCATCGATGTACTGTATAATAACAAAATATTATCTGAAGACGTAAATTTTCATAAATCATTAATTTGATGTTAAATAAAAAATAATTGTTTTTCTTAAAAATTGAAAAAATTAAAATCTAACACCTAGTAAACACCTTGAACACCTTTGCGGACACGAAATTAAAATCAAAAACTATTTGTGTCCTGTCCAGCAATAGAAACGAAGATTGGGTGTGAAAACTTAAAATAACTTAGAAATGGTTTTTAAATTTAATCTTAAAATAACAAATTGAAATCCGAATAATGTACAAATGATAATTGAATAGACCAATTCAAAATATATATTTTAGATATTAATCAATTTTACTCTTTTATATCATAAATTTTAATCGTAATAAAGATCATTTCTTTCCACATCACTAAAACCAACATTGAAAAAAAAAATATATTATCCTTTTTTATGTTTTTTGCCCATTTAAATGATGTGGTACAACCATTTGAAAAAAATATATAAAATATTTTTTTATAATATTATCGTTATTACACCTTAAATGATGAACCCTCAATTTAGAAACATTTTACATATGAAAAATATATGCTCTTTAAATGGTTTCGTATTTATGTTTAATGTAAAATCATATCACGTTCAACAATTTAACAATGTCCAGAATGAAAGATGAACTCAAATTGAAAATAAAAAGTGAAGGGAAAAAAATATCTAAAGTTCTATTTATTTTATGGTCCAGAGTTATTTATTATGAAATAAATAAATGGTTTTAGAGAATTTTATGGAATTAATTTTCAAAAATGTTAAATAAATTTTTAAGTACTATAGATTAATTTTAAAAATGTTTAAATGACTAAGTAGCAAATAACTCGTAGTTAGGTTTGGAATTACCACAGTATTTGGAATTACCACAGTATTACCAGTAGATTTGCAATGTACAACTATATGAAAAATTTCACATCTTTTAAGACACCTATAATATAATTTATACAGTTCGAAATTGAACTTCTCAACTGAACTTCTGAATTTTTTTCAGACACCAAGAACATAACGAAATTATCATGTGTGCCTATAGTTTCATTCAAATCAGATAATAATTCCTATTCGCTAGCTAGACCATATAAAATATTAATCGAGAATTTTAGAATGGATCTCCTGAAGCTACTAATATCTACCTAAGTACGGTTGTGGACAATATTACTAACCTATATGTGCCAAATTTCATCCAATTCTGATATATATATATATATATTGTAATTTTTCCGAAGAGCAAAGCAGACGACTCTTCACATAAAAGGGAAAATTTTAACATGGTCCCACTAATTGTATCGATCGCATCTTGTACGGATATCAGCATAAAGTATGCATGAACCTGGTGTGCCAAATTTAATTAAAATCGGCCTATCGGTTAGGTTGTAGATATTGCTGCTCACATGCACATTAGATACTTTTTTTTATTGCATTATCGGACTCCCCAACATCGAAAACACCTAAAACCAAAAAAAAAAAACAATTAAATTAAATAGTAACGTCCAATGGAAATTTGACGAAATCATACGAGTACCATTGGATAATCTTGAATGGTAAGCTTGCAATACGTAAAAGTGTATTTTTTAAAGTATTCAAATGAATAATAATCTCAACGATAGTGTATTCTTTTCAGAGTGTTCTGATTTCGAAAGACCCATTCCAATGCTATGTTAGATTACTCCAAATTATATGTCAAATGCTACATTGATTAACATAATTTCTGAAGACAAAGGCCCGGGCCCCAACATATTCTATTATTGTAATCGACTATTCTAAATCCTTATTAGTCTCGGACAGAAGCTTCTTCTTCCCGTTACCAAGAAAATTAGGACCTGTGAGAAAGAGACTGATTATTTATTTGGATCAGCGGAAACAAACTTAAGTATAGAGATGTTTAGGCTAAAAAAAATCCGATACTTCTCGATTACCTTTTAAATATCCGATAGTCTTAAGAGATATATTGTAAGCCAGCAATAACTGAGATGTATACCAAAGACAACTATAAATGCGAAGTACAACTTACATGTGAATGATCACCTAGTCAAATTTATATAGTTTTATTTAATTATTATACGTAATATCGAGTTGACATTATGCTGTTTGCTAACACCTTGTTAACCAGCTAGTGTAGTTCACATTATTTGCTAGCTATGATTTATCATAAATTATCATAAATTAATGGCAGAAAAAGAGAGATCAATTTTTTCTCTGCAATACGTATTACAAATTGCCTCAATTTCAAAAAGTTTCATTTGCATCCTTTGTACAAAATTGAGAATTTCCAATTTCAAATCTGTTTAGCAAAACAATCTGGTGGTTACATTAGCATAATCAGTTGACATTATGCTGCTAAAATGCTGGTTAAAAAAAAAGCTGCTGACATGACATGGCAGCATAAGATCAAGTAATTATAAATTATAATTTAAATTAAATAAAAATATATAAATTTTAAAATTATGAAAAATAACATTTGTATTTTTAAATGTCATTTCCAGAATTTATTTAAAATATCTCGCAAATTTAATTTAATAATTTGTGTAGATAAAGTTTTCAAAATGAATACATGTAATAAAATTGTTTTAATTAGTTACAAAAATTTACAAATAAATTACCTAGATAATATATAAAAAAAAATTTAAATCTGTAAAAAAAAAAATCATTTTTATGTTACAAGAGTTACAAGTTACGATTAATAATTAAAAGTTTGGAAAAGTTCTTTTAATACTAATACCTTTTTAAAAACAAGTGTGTAACCTTTTTTCAATTTTTATTATTATTTTAACATTAAATAAATTAAAAAATTTAATTAAAAAGGGTTTTTAAATGTCAAAATTTAATATGATGGTTACATTTAATTTATTTATTACCAAATTTTTAAATGGAGGTACTGAAACAAATTTGATATATTTTTATGGAAAAAATGCAAACCAGATGGCTCTATTTAAGTAAATTATGAATTAAGTTGTAAATTGATATAAAAAAAACTAATAAACTAGTTCATGTGGTGCGTAGTGTAGTCGTTTTGTAAATTCGATTCTGATCTGAGTGTTCACCTGGGATATAGCCGTATAACCTTTGTAACTTCTAGTAAGGCGACCACCTGTAGAATAAATTTTAAACCAGTTTGACAGTTGATTGAATATTTTTATCTTAAAGAGCCACGCACAATGCTGGCGGTGGCTGTAGCTGTAACTGTAGCTTTGTTTTTCTCTAGCGGTTACTGCCAGACACAAGCACAGTGCTGGCGCAAAATAAATTGTAAATTGCCAAAATAGTTTTGGAGGCAAAATGTTGTTGAGAAATTTTTTAATTTTTTCCATACACATGGCTCTTTAAAAGTTTGATAATTTTCTTAAATTAATTTTATTTTCCTTCTACATTTTTTTAACCTCAACAAAGAACAAACAGTGTATGACACAACAAACACATTTTTTTTTTACAAGAATTTAAATATTTTTTGCCTCCCACTTCCAAAATTCTCTAGCGCTGGCAGTAAATTTCAAACATTGTTGAAATCTGGCTGTAGCTTTTTTTCCCCCTGGCGATTACTGCCAGCATTGTGTTTGTTTCCATTAATTTCTATATGTTGAAACTTTTTTTAAAGTTACATCTACAGCCACCGCCAGCATTCTGCGTGGCTCTTAATGCTTCTCAATATTCACGCCTTAGTAACGCCCTGTTAAAAAAATTAAAAAAAAAAGCTGAGATTTGGAAAGAAATTTCTGGAATATTTACTAAAAAAACTTATTTACAATGCTTTTAATATTATAAAACAGTTGATTAAAAGCACATGTTTTATGTCAAAAACGCAGAAACACAACTTTGAGTGTCTGTAACGCTTTGTGAATGTTGCATTGAAGCGCGTTGCCTTTATTAATGTTAAGTGTAACTGGAACTGCGGGGTAAGATTAAGTGACGATAACTTGTTTTGATTTATTAAAAATTAAAATTAAATTAATTTATTTATTATAAATAATTATATACTTACAACTTACGTTTTAACTTTAATTTTAAAATAAAAAAAAACATAAAAAATAATAATTATCTGTTAAAACTTGCTACAAATGCAAATTTCAATGAATTTAATAAATCTTTATATTAAATTTAACTATATTTTTAAAATATTTGTAAAATATAAAAATTTGATATATTTACTAAATAAATTATAATAAATAAATTCTAAAGTGTTTTTGAATTGAATAAACACATTTTTTCCAAGTAAAAAATAGCCAGAAAAAATGTTTAAAATCTAAAATCTTAATTTTTTTTTATTATATGAAATTCATTGAGCTGAATAAAAAATATTTATTTTGGATTCAAATAATGCTGTAACATCTGTTTGGCTTACCAAAAACAATTTTTTTCAACTAGTCTAAAATAACAATTTTCACGAGATTAAATTTGTTAAAGTTAAAGTATTTGAATTAAGAACTTTCCTTTTAATAGTTAACCTTATTATAACAGATATGGAGGTTACTCCGGAAAGGGAAAATGAGATAAATTCAGGGAAAGTGGTGTAGTGGAAGTATATTTGATGGAATAGAAGTAAGGTTAGGTTCTTAGAATTCATTTTTATACTCGTACTATCCATATAAAAACCTAATTAAAATCCAAAATTTAAATAATTTTTTAATTAAATTATAATTAGATTATTATTATCTTATATACGAATTTCAATGTATTTATTAAATACAAAGTCACCGTAAAAGGGGTCCTGTCCCGGCCACAGTGATCAGGATCACCCTAAAAGAGCAATCTGATGCGCTGGCCAGAACAAGGACAGGTGCGTTATAGGAAATTATCCCAACCACATTCAAGTCGAAGTGCAATTCTTAAAAACGGACCTTAACATATTGATTAATGATACTCAACTGCAACACTGACAAACTTGCAATAACGAGACAGAAACAAAATGCTTAAGAGGAGTCCCGAGTGAAGTAATCACCAAGAAATGCTTGTAAAGTAGCAAATGCTGAACATATCTTGCGACGGCGCTCTTAACAACTGATTTAATGTTGGTAAACATATATGTAGAGGTTGCGGAAACGAACGCGAGATGTTTGAACACTCTTTATTGTTTCATGCACCTAATGCACCTGCACATGCTTTGGTTTATTATTCTTACTATGCCAACAGAAGGTTTTAGTTAGGTTAGGTTACAGTAGGTTTAGAGTAAGGGTAGGCCAAGGACAGTCCCAATCATTGTAACCATTTGGCTGATTGTGAAAAGCATTATTCACTCACTTGTATATAAAGTTGTATGTAAAGATGTCCACCATTAACCTGGCTTTCTTCCTATTGATTTGATAGTCCAGTAATAAATAGCTTCAAATGTAATAGCCTTTTAGGCATATTCCAGTGTAATTCATAAGATTGGACAGTTTTTTTTTTCATTTTGTAGAACCTTGAAGTTGCAGTTTGAGACACAACAGAATGATTGTGCTTCAGTTATTTTAGTTACATTGTATTAATAATTTTTAGAATTATGTAATTAATGTTCTCGAATTATGTAATTAATGTATTAAAATTCTTATTGGTCACACGACTGTAGATATTCTTTGGAAATTATCATTTTCAGCTCAGAGAACCTTATCAAAATTTCATTTGTCTTGTTCAACAAAAACTTGGAGTTTCTTTGTGTAGCAGTTTTTCTTCTACATAAATTCGAAAATAGAATTATCTAAATTTTAATAAAAATATTTACATATTTTTTTGATAACTTTTAACATAAAACCCTAGAAATTAATTTAAAAAATATTTTACATTTTGGTAGCTAAAAACCAAAAACTTTTGCTTATTAAAATCCATAAATCACATACAAAACTTTAAGAAGCATACACGTGAACGTGACTTTATTAATGTCAAATGTCTTATTATTATAAATATTTTTTGTTTCTAATATAAATAATGATTTGATTCCTAAATCCTGAATTCTATGACGGCTATAAATACAATGGTAAAAGTCACATTTTTATTTTACTCTAATGATATACTGGGTTTTTTATTCAAGAAACTTTTGGTTTTACGTTAATCCCTCCCACACAAAAAGGATCGTTTTTTTTTTTTGTTTTTTAAATTTATTCCCAGTCTTTAACATCTAGGAAAGTACAAACATAAAAAAATATATCCTTTTCCGTGGTTTTTAACACAAATCAGATACAAAAAAAAAACTTTTTTACCTTTGTGGTAAGCCTTTTGATAAAGATAATTAGGCTCATCATATTAGAGGTTTTTGCGTTTTTAAAATGGTATCATAAGGCGAATTAATAAAGAGAAAGTTTTTATGTGGAAATAATAATATTTTGGATCTAATTCGTGATCAAAATAATAAATAATAAAACTGGATAAATACGTATCATATTTTTGGTATTTAAGATTTCCATATGCATATAGTAATATGTAAAACAGTTAACAACAATTCATTTAGAACGCTTTAATATATTTGTGATATAGAAGGTTTTCTTTTATGTTCAAAGTTTTGTTGTCTATCCTTGAATCATTATTTGAACTTTTGTATTTTATAAACGTAATAGTTGGATGGTTTAAAAGGTGTGTGAACTTCTAGGTTTTCTGGCACCTAGAAATATAACTTCTTGTGAACCTGTTGTAACCTCCAGTCGAACGGTGCTTCATCATCACAGCATGTGGACCCATCCCACCTCTTTAATGAATGATATCACTTCAGTTTATCTGCGTCTTCAAGGTTTGAGGAAATAACCAATGTTTTAAAATCTTTTAAGTTAAACTGCAGGACATGACACAATTAATGTTCTGACAAATGGGGAAATAAATCCTAATATCATAACATGCTTCTTAAGAATTTCATGTCCCATGACGATTCCCGCCGTGTACAATCGGACACTTTGTTGATTTTCAGAATTATTATGTATTTACTATAGTTAGGGATCCTACCCCAGAATGTTTTTGTATTTATGCACAACCGTTCTATTCATTCCATTTCATAGTGTTATATCTATTAGCCCAGTTTGTTACTTATTGACCTTTTAATTTGTACCGGGGTGTAGCATATATTATAAACCTCTACAGGCACATAATTTGCCACCTTTCTTTGCTATAGTTCATCGACTTGCTCATTGATCATATAATGACCGGGATTATAAATTTACCAATTTTGAATATATTGAGATATTGGCCAAAGATTTTCTACTCACTACTCGTACTCTTTTAACACTCAGTTCGTTATTACATTCTGCAATTTATTCACAGTTTCTTCTAAGATAATTTCTTTTAAAACTTATTGTAATTTTTTCTTAGGTCTTGATTTATGCCATTTTCTCTTAACGGCCTAGAAAAGATGTAATTCCTTTTTGTTATTTTACTGTGGCTAATAATGAGTATCTTGTTGTCAGTAAATAAATCTCAACCTTTAACATTTTGCAGCAATTTGCATTTTATAAAAAATATTAAATTACTTATTACTCATAGGCCGATATGCGTCAGTTAAGGATTACCAGAAACAGAATTGATACATGAAATATTTCGATCATTTTTGGTGTCCCATAAATTTGATACAAAATTTTAACGATATTTAATGATTTCCCGATGCGAACGAAAGAATTTACTATGTAAAAATCGATTAAAAACCATAATATAATTATAAAAATTATGATTAAAAATTCAAATTCAATTAATCTGAATTTTCTTAAAAATATTTTAGTTTGCGTTGATCCTTTTTTATTATTTTAGTTAGCTTCTGCAAACCTTATTAATTTTAATTTAAAAAAAAGTCCTATCAAAATCATTAAGAAAAAATTGAGTTTGGGGACAATATTTATGGACAAATTCTTATACGCTTTTGATCGGGTCACGTCTTAAATTGATTTTTTACATGATATTTTCTTTATGTTTTTTGTGTAAATTGATTTTGTTATGAAGATATTTTTATATCTAAAACAAACAATTTTTATTTTACTAGTTGAATTGCTAAGGATCTAAAATTGTATCTATTATGCTTAGTTTGTAATCCTTATATTCCGTAAATAAATTAGAAATATTTTCGGTTCTTAGAAGATATCGAATAAATTTATGTATAAATGAAATATTTGTAGGTGCATTCTAATTCTGATACAATGAAATTGAATTTACAATTCTTTACAATCAACTAATAAATTCAAGAAATTTATAATTTTACTGAAATACGATACAAATTAGTGTACATTTCGCATATGATTCGTTGATTCTTTATTTGAATATATTAAGTAAAAATTCACTTATTCATCATCATCATTCAAAGAAGTGGTAGCACAAATATATGCTTTGGAAAATTTGGATATTCTTTTGAGAGTAGTATTGGAATACGAAACTACCCTCAAAAGGGGTAGTTATAATTCCTAGAAATTTCACTTGCCAAAGTTAATTACCTTAAATGATTGGCTCTTGTTGGTTTTTAAGGAGAAAAAATCGGCCTTTGCAATTAAGAAATACGATAAAAGGCAACTAAATTATTAATCCCTCCCTACCAGCACATCGTCCCTTCTCCATCCCACACCATTCTTAATGAATTTTAATAGTGAGACATTTATTTTCGGCAAATGATCCAATTCATTAGCATTTTCCCCATCTTAAAATCACATTAATTATTCAAGTCTGTAATTAATGAAAAGTATATAGTAATTCAATTTCTTATTATACTGTAGTCTTCCATTGTCACATCTAAGTTCAACTGGTTTTACAAATTTATCGCTTTATTTTCATTCACAACTTTTAGAATTTAATGCTCCTTGACTTCATAATTTAATAATACAAAAATATTTAATATAAACAAATTCTTAATTATAAAAATTTCCATAC
Source organism: Rhamphomyia laevipes (assembly GCA_963920725.1). NCBI lineage: Eukaryota > Metazoa > Arthropoda > Insecta > Diptera > Empididae > Rhamphomyia > Rhamphomyia laevipes. The sequence continues at coordinate 133,298,102 of OY987255.1, forward strand.
AATTTATAAAGATAACATATTTTATGTCCTTCCGTCTTTTTTGTTGTTGTTATTATTGTTGTTTCTTGTCCTTTCATGCTGACACGAATTTGTCATGGATCATGAAACCATAAGAAATATAATCAGATTATTTGGTAAATATCTTCAGGGGAAAAATTAAAGCTAAAACATTCGTTATTCAACTTGGTTCATTCTGTAATCTGTAACAAAAAAAAATTATTTAATTCATAAGAAAATTTAAATGAAAATTATCATCTTTTTTGCCGGTCATAAAAGCGCTTTAGGGATCATAAGACACAATTAATTTTTCTGGCATATTTGTGTGAATAAAATTGAGGGAAAAAATCTATAAATAACTGGGTTTTTCCCAGTTCCCAGTTTCCGTAAATTGGTTTAGGTTATTTTTAAGTTACTTTCGAATTAAGCTGAAAGAAGAAACTTAACATTTCGAAAAAAATATATGTGGTCCTGTGGTGAAAATTGGTTTACATTGGTGAAAATTGGTTTACCTTAAACTCAAAACCCAAAAATAATTTCAACACTAAATTCCGGAGTAGTTTTATAATTTAGATTAACAACAACAACTGTGATTATATTTTAATTAAAATTCGTTCGGGATATTGAAATTAAAAACTGGATTTAATTTTGTTTTGTTTAGGAAAAACTAAATTAAAAATATGTTAAAAAATAAATAACGTAAAATTAATAAATATTACTTAACGATATTAATAAAATTAACTTTTAACAAAATGGTAACCAAAAGGTGGAGAGTAGTCAAAACTAGGAGCGCTTTGCAAAAATGGTTCATATAATTCTAAGTACACTGTTCTTCCAGCTGGTGTTTCGCAGAACTCTTAGGTTCCACGGAATTTTTTCAGAGGTCTGCGAGAAAATTTAAAAAAATATAAAATCACTTATGTGGTAGATACGTTCTCGAAAAAATGCGTAGGACTCCGTTGCAAAATTAGAAAAAATTTCAGAAAATTTTAATTATATTTTAATTTCAAAACAATGAGTCATCAAAATAATAAACATACAATGGAGAGAACATTAAAAAAATATATAAAACGACGAAACCCATAAGAATTACTATTTCCCGGGAAATTCCATTACATCACAAAAAAAAAAACATTTTCCATCAAACATTATTTACTCGATTCCAAAAATAGGGTTCCTTTAAAAATTTTATCAGCGTTAAAGGTTCTAAAGGTCACGAAAGGTAGTAGAACACTCGTCTTAGACGTCCCATGATTTTTGGAGTCATAATCATAAAGCTGTGTACCGTATTTAATTGAAATCCGATATCAATTAGTATATTTAATTCAAGAATTTTAATAGAGGTCAACTAACTTACCGATTTCTGATTTACTATCATCTAGTTAATTTGATAAAAACAAAAAAAATCGAATTAAATAATCATACTTCAAATTTTCAATTTGAATTTTAAATCCTCTAACACTATCTGTTGTGACATCACTTCCTATTCCGCTATGTAATTTATCCGCTAGAGGTCGTCGATCCAATTAACTCTGTTCCAGTTCCACGCAAATGACATATTCATTTTGTTTAAAAAAAAAATATCATCTGTTTGTCAAAAATATCACAAAAATTGAAACGAACAAAATGTGAAAAATTAAGCGCGATAACAACAAAAGTAACGCCGCTAAATAAAGAAGATTTTCTACCATTTTTTTTATATAATTATATTAGTATTTTAATGTTTTTTTACAAATAATTGATTATATAATTTAGGTGTTAAAATTATATTAAAAAAAATGTCGAAAATAAAAGTTTCCCTTGAATGGAAAAGGCGTGTTAAAACAGAATATATAAAAATTCGGCAACAAAAACGATATAAACGTGCCGATGAAGTGAAAGTTGCTTGGAATAATAATTGGTAAAGTATATTTAAATAAAATAAATCGATACAAATGTCCTTACAAAAAACTATATTATATTTTAGGAATCGTATGACAAAAACTTTAGAAGAAGAATATGATTCGTGGTGTGAAACAAATGCTGTCTGGGATATAAAATTAATAAAACAACCACATGAAGATTGTATGAAAAAAACTGATATTTTAAGTAATGAAGGTAAAATTTGTTCACAATAAGGCAATTTATTTTATTGATAGAAAATCCAATTCAACATAAAACGGTGGGTCACTCATTTCATTAAATATTAATTTAGTGATGTCTATAAATTTTTCGTAATCTAAATAATTTTGTTACAAAAGATACAAAGAAAAGTAAATTGCGTTTTTACACGTTCAGAAACATTTCCGATTTTTTTTTGTATATCCTTTAATTTCAACTATTTTCCAAGGAAGATTTTCTCTCGAAAAAGTATCTACTATTTAAACATTTTCATGTAATATAAATGATATTGGCAATTTGGATCTACCAGCCCAAAATCGCACCACATTGTATCGATAAAGCTGATTTGATAAAAATTTAGTTTATTTTTAAATTTAAAACCGAGTATATAGTTCCTAAAAGACACTGTTTCAAATAGTTAAAATTTTAAACCTTATTTATTAAACTCCTGTTGAAAAAAAATAACAGACTGTCTGTCATGTGGCTATTCAGGTATTCTGATAAATTGGAAAATAATATTAGCATATTATATCAAGTTTTTATATGAAAAATTAGTTAAATCGGTCAAAAATATTTCCAAATTGTTCAGATCGCCAGAATTGGGTCCAAAATTTCAAGTAATGGACATCGATACAAATCTGTACTTTTACCTTATTATAAGAAAAATGTAAATATACAATTTTTGCAATTCATTTGCAGGTGATAATCAACAAGAACCAATACATATTATTAATGCTGTTACACCAATACCAACTATGTATACATGGGCACCAACACAACAAAATTTTATGGTTGAAGATGAAACTGTTTTACATAATATCCCGTATATGGGCGATGAAGTATTAGATCAAGATGGTAAATTTATTGAAGAATTAATTAAAAATTATGACGGCAAAGTGCATGCTGAAAAAGATTCATCATTTATGGATGATCCTATATTTGTTGAATTAGTGCATGCATTAATGCAACAATATGTTAAAGAAAATGAAATTGAACCAACACAGAATAATATTAAAGATGAAAAAACAATAAATACGAATAAAGAAGAGGAAGAAGATGATGATAATGATGATGAAGAAAAAATTATTGTAAAAATTGAAGATAATAAAAAAGAACCTGATGATGATGATGGTGAAAATAGTAATTGTAATATTGTAGAAAAACAACAGAAAATAAATGAAAATATTAAAAATGAAAAATTACCATTTCCACCACCAATAATATTTCATGCAATTAGCAGTCATTTTCCTGATAAAGGAACACCAGAAGAACTAAAAGAAAAGTAAGTTAAAATATTAAATTTATTTTTTGAATGTTCCAATTAATTTTTATTTTACCACCCACAATTCAAAAAATTGATTCTTTTAATTTAAAAAAAAAAAAAAATCACTTATTTTTAAATTCACAATTATATAGATATATTGAATTAACGGAACGACAAGATCCTGAACGACCACAAGAATGTACACCAAATATTGATGGTACAAAAGCTGAAAGCGTTTCAAGGGAACAAACTTTACATTCATTTCATACATTGTTTTGTCGAAGATGTTTTAAATATGACTGTTTTTTGCATCGTAAGTTAAATTATTTTAATATTTATTATAAAAACAACCAATTTTTTGGGCCTATTTGTAGAAATATTTTTTTTTTTCTTTTCTATTTTTTTTTCCCAAATTTTCTTTATAAAAAAAAAACAAAAACAATCAACAAATTTCAAAACATAATATTATGTAATATAAATGTTTATCGATAAACAAAATAAAAATGTGTTATATAAAAATGTTAAAAATTCAAAAAAAAAATATATCAAACAAATATTAAAAAAAAAAAGGTCACCAAATTACCGGTGAGTCTTTGTTTTATATGTATTTATTGTTAAATCATATTTTACATAAATTCATCAAAATTTCATTTTTCTTGATTTTTAAATATTCAATTTGGATTGATTTTTTTTTTCTTTTTTTCATAAAAATCATTTAGTTTTTTAAGTCATATATTTTTATTGTTATCATTATTTAAATTTCCATTCCTATTTGCATTAAGAGTAATTAAGTTTATTCTTCAAAAGTATTTAAATACTTTTATAGCATTAAAAGCGATATATTTTGTTGTAGTTCTCTGCAAAAAAATCATATACAGAAAATTCAGTATTTTTTAACAAAACTTGTTATTGGGTGAAATTTTGTTTTGGACGAAAAATGGAATTGAAGATAATTTGGACGATAACACATTTGTGAAAAATTATTTATTTTGGCCGAAAAATGGAATTCGACTTGACAAATTGTAGTCGAAAAGGCATTGCACGAAATTAGTTCTTGGACGACAACGTGTTCCTTAATCGGAGTTGTTATTTATTATTATTTTTCCAAAATTGCATAAGAAAATTCAACAATTATCAACAACACTTTTACAGTGCGAAATTGTAATTTGGACGAAAAATTAAATTGTCATGACAATTCTTTGTGCGAAAGAACATTTCCAATAAAAATATTTTTCGCTCAAAAATTTAGTTATTAAAAAGAATTACATTAAATTGTTCCGTCTGAAATGTTCTGGACGAAATTATTTATATTGGGCGAATAGCATCTTGGCAAATCAACAGCGCCATTATTTTAAATACAGGGTGGGCTAACTTGAGTGTAAAAATAAATTTGTAAAATTTGAGTCTTTAATTTTTCTACGTTCTGTAATGGAAATAAAAATAAATCTAATATATTAAGATTACTAAAAGTTATAAATGTTTTGCATCTGTTAATCCAACTTGTTCCACCTTGTATTTAGTTATAACAAAAAAATATAAACGAAATATTAAAATGATACGATATTGTTATAAATAATTTTATTCAATGAAATTTTATCGTTTTATTTATCATTTTAACTTAAAATTAACTATGGTGAATGGGAATTCAGTTATTTTACATTTTTTTTAACCATCAATCTTTAGAATCCATTTTGGTTGACACAAGTTTTAAAATAACAAAAAAAAAATCTTTAATTTAATTGTATATTATTATTTTTCATTCGATTGTAAACATTTTTTTTTTTTTCAACAATATTTTCATTAAAATTTACAATAATTAAGTTAACATTCGTTTTACATCAAATATAAAAAAAATATATATATATATTTCTAAGAAAAAAATATTTCTATCATTAAATATATTTTATGAATAATACAATAAAAAAAAATATTTTTTTTTGAATTTATTCTTTCTATTTTGGAATTATCTATTTACAAAAAAAAAAAAAAAATTAATTACTAGAATGTACAACAAATAATTCAACAACAACTTCAACTAGTACAACTAATGGAAGTGGTTATCGTACTGGTAAATTTAGTTGTTAAATGTTTACAATTCACATAATATAACTAAATTATATAGTTAAACTTTAATATATTTTAAAATCATTCTTATAATTTTTCTTTATCATATTTGCAGTTATTTATTTTAAAATTTTAATTATAAATCATTATTAATTTCTTTGTTTTTAAGTGAACAGACCAAATGCAAAATTAAACATTAATTGGTGGAAAATTAATTCAAATCAAATAAAATATAATTATTAAAATAAAATATAAAAAAAAATCATTCATTTACAATAAAATATTTTGTTTAATAAAATATTCATAAATGTTTCTTGAATGTTAACATATTACATAATTTAATTTATATTTACTTTATATTAATTTGAAATTTTATTTAGTAATTTTTTAAAAATACATTTTTATTTCGTCAATAACATTTTCTTTTAAAAAAAAAAATATTCAGGTCTACAGGCATGTCATCCGGGACCAAATTTACAAAAACGTCGTTTTCCAGAATTAAAACAATTTACTGAACCTTGTAGTACTTCATGTTATATGCTTTTAGTAAGTAAAATTTTAATTTATTAATTAAAATAAATTGATAATTAACCGAAATCATAATTGGCCGCAAGTATTTTAACCGAATTCACAGTTGCCTGTAAGTATAATTTGTGGCCAATTAGATTTCTAATTAAATTTTAACCAATTAGATTTCTAAAATTAAAATTAATGGTTTACTGAAATCAAATTTACCAAATGCAAACATTTTCAATCAGCAAAAATTCGGTAAATAGTGAATTCAAAATAACTAAATTTACGTTAATTCAGTTGTGAATTCGAAGAATTCATTATAATAATCTAATAAATAAATAAACAATTTTGCGGTTATTTTTGAAAATACTTGATTAAATTCACAAATTAGTTTAGTGATGCTATTTAGTTAATATAGAGAGAATTGTTTTTTGTTGTATTTATCTTTCGATCAATGGTTTTCGGCAATTAACCAAGTACTAAAAAAACTAATAATTTATAATTTAGGATGGAATGAAAGAAAAATTAGCTGCTGATAGTAAAAAAACACCACCAGTTTATTCGGGTAATGAAGCTAGCAGTGAAGACAGTAATGATAGTAATAGTCAGTATAGTAAAGAATTTCCTGATAATAAAGAGGATCCAAGTGGAGGTAGTTCATCAGTATCAACAGCTGAAATTAATTCTATAATGGGTAAAATTAAATTAAATTGAGAAAAAGTAATATTGTTTATAAATCATTTTTTGTTCACTTTTTACAATTAGCTGGAATGATGAATATAACAAATTCTAAATGTGATTGGACTGGTGCTGATCAATCATTATTTCGTGCCTTACATAAAGTATTTCTTCATAATTATTGTGCAATTGCACAATCGATGTTAACAAAAACTTGTCAACAAGTATGTTTTTTTTATACAATTTCATAAATTTTTTATAAATGAAATTTTTCTATATGAAAAACCAATTAGGTATATCAATTTGGTCAAAAAGAAGCAATGGATTTATCAATTGAAGAATTACGACAAGATTATACACCGCCACGTAAAAAGAAAAAGAAATATCGTGCATGGTCACAGCATTGTCGTAAAGTTCATGTCTCGAAAAAGGATACAAGTTCAAATCATGTTTATAATTTTAGTCCGTGCGATCATGAAGGTCCATGTGATCAAACATGCTCCTGTATACAATCACAAAATTTCTGTGAAAAATTCTGTAATTGTAGTAGTGATTGTCAGAATCGTTTTCCAGGATGTCGTTGTAAAGCCCAATGTAATACAAAACAATGTCCATGCTATTTGGCTGTACGTGAATGTGATCCAGATTTATGTCATTTCTGTGGGGCAAATCAATTTAATTTAACAAAAATTAATTGTAAAAATGTTAGTGTACAGAGAGGATTACGTAAGTTTAATTTAAAATTTAGAAATTATAAACATTTCATAATATTTGTATAATTTTTTTTTTATGTAGACAAACATTTATTAATGGCACCATCTGATATTGCTGGGTGGGGTATATTCCTTAAAGAAAGTGCACAAAAAAATGAATTTATATCAGAATATTGTGGTGAAATAATATCACAAGATGAAGCTGATCGACGTGGTAAAGTTTATGATAAATATATGTGCAGTTTTTTATTCAATTTAAATAATGATTTTGTTGTTGATGCAACACGTAAAGGTAATAAAATTCGTTTTGCTAATCATTCAATTAGTCCAAATTGTTATGCTAAAGTAATGATGGTAAATGGTGATCATAGAATTGGTATATTTGCTAAAAGAGCTATACAACCAGGTGAAGAACTATTTTTTGATTATCGATATGGTCCAACTGAACAATTAAAATTTGTTGGTATTGAAAGAGAAATGGAAATTGTTTAACACTATATATTTTAAATACAGTACATATTTAATTATATAAAATAAAAAATATGTTTATAAGTTTCTAAAATTTTTATAAATATTTAAATTAATTTTTGTAATCTTTCTAACGATAATTATTTTTTAAAATTTTACCAAAAACAGTTTTTATCAGGGAATCATTATTAGCACACTTTTTTAAAAAAAAAAAAATATAATTACACTGAAATATTAACTTATCTTGATATTTATTTGTTTTTAAATTAATTTACACATGTTTTGTTATGTTGTAATTACAAGTAATGAAAAATATATAAATAAAATTTTTTTTAAAGTAATTTTTTGTAATTAAGTTTTATTGAAAAATGAATAAAATATAAAATTAACAATGATATTAAATACATGATTTTATTTTGTATCAAATTGTAAATAATTGTTATTGAATTAAATCACGATCATTATCTAATAAGGGACGTAATTTTATAATATCTTCATTTTATTATATTCGATATTATTTGTACTTCAAAGGTTTACGTTGAAAATTCCTTTAATAATTTTAAATTATATAATTGAAGTTTTTGATTGATTGGGGAAAGCTTTGGCATAAATTTGAACGAATCTGAGATTTGCTGACGATATATTTGCGCTCTAATTAATAAATTAACTTTTATTTAATTAATAAATTAACTTCTAGTCCTACGTACATAAGTAATTTATTCGAATTTGGAATACATTTAAAAATGTGTGCACTTATTACAAATGGTTAAGGAAGTTCTTGAATAGAATTTAAATCCTAAAACTAAAAAATATGTATTAATCAATTTAATTTTATCTATACTCATAAAGCATTTCGTAATTTGGAAGATAAATTTACCTCGATGCTTTTTAATTTGAAACACCAGTGGATTTACCTAACGATTAAAGATATTGGTGTAAAATATAAAAAAAATGTTTGAACTTGTTCCAAGAATAGAACAAGAAAGCTACGGTTTTCGTTTGTGATATCTTACTTTATATGATGTTTATTATAATAATTTTTACTATACCGAAAACTAAAATTTTAAAAATTAAAAAAAACTTATTTACTTACTTATCAATTTTCCATTCTGTAGTCTACGGGCTAATTTGCTGTTGACTTTAAGAAAAGTTACGAAAAATTCAACATAAAATCTTGAAAAAAAGGTCTAAATCTTTTAATAATAATTACTGATTATGACAATAAAACTAGAATTAATTTTCTTGAAATAGATTTTAATAAAGTTATATGTAAATACAATTATTATGAAAAAAAAAATTAATTTTTAATTTCATTAAATATAAACTTTCTTATACATTTTTTAGTTACCAAATTTAAATACTGATAACATTCTGCGCATTTTTTCTGGACCATTCCATAAACCTTTTAACATTAATTCCCAATATAATATTGGCATTATTTCTTTTTTTAGCAGAAACATTGAATAACGTTCTTTATTTTGGGCAAATGGAAATGTTTCTAATGGTGTTAAGCTATAATCAAATTCAGCTAAAATACAAGAATTATAACCAGTTACTAATGGACACGATGCATAACCATCATATTTTTCTGTTAATTCTTTTCCATTTAAAGTTGCCATTATATGTTTTAAGATGATTGGTGATTGAGCAGCTAAATATAATGTATAGAAGAAATATTAAAATTATGGTATCTGGATAATTTTGATCGAAAATAATTGACCAAATTTACAATTAACCAAATACACATTTGACCGAAGGCAAATAATATGAAATATTTTATTTAAAATCAAATTTATAAATCTATTATTTTCAATTTAGGTGTTTTTCCCGAGAAATTTGTCTTCCATCAATTTTGTTTTATTTTTATAAATTTGCTCAATTCATATCCGGTAAATTTACATTATTTCAATTGGGAATTTGGTCAATTGTTTTCCGTTTAATTAGCCGCAATTCAGAAAAAAAAATTATATATATTTCATTTACCAGCTGATGCAGCTGTTTTAGAATTTGGTGTTGATGAACAATCACCAATAGCAAAAATATTTTTATATTTATTATGTTGCATTGTAGATTCATTAACATCAACAAAACCAGTTGAATTTACTAAATCTTTACATTCTGTTAATTCTTTTGGTGTAGACATTGGTGGTACAACATGAAGTAACGAATACTATAAAAATGTATATTTAACATGGTTTTAATATATATTGAAAATTAATTCACCTCGGTTTCATATTGTTCACATGGATTATCTAAATTTTCAAAAATCGCAATATTTTTATCTGGTTTAACTTCAATTAAATTCGTACGAAGATTTACTTCAATATCTCGTTTTTTAACAACTTTCCATAAAGCATCTGCATAATGTTTAACACCAAATATAACTGGTAACGCCGTATTGTATATAATTTTCGAATTATTTCGTAGATTATGCTAAAAAGAAAGAAAAAGAATTGTGTTAGCCTACGTACATAGCACCGAAATATAAGTGGTGATGAGGCTGTGCTATGCTGATAAAATAAAAAAAGATTGGTAGTGTAGCATAGCACAGCGTCAGCACCTTTTATAGCGTCGCTATGTACGCGGCCAGGATTGTGTATTGTGTTATTTCAAAAAAAATATTTACACTTTTTAAGAACAATCAAATTGGTATTCGGAAATTCAGCCGAATAATTTTTTCTATTCAGATTTTTGGGCAGAATTATCCTAATATATATGTAGGTAATTCGACACAAATATTTAGTCGAATTCCTTTTTCATTACTTAGTATGAATTTCCTCCCAAAGTAGCCCAAATTACTTACATCGTGGTACATGTTTCATCGGTTTTTATAAATTGGCTAATCAAGTCATCGTGTTTGACTTTTTCTACAAAGAAAATTTATCATTTAGACAAATTTAGCTTTTAGTATTAGTCTTCATTTTCCGATGAAATATGGAACGATGAAACTCAAAAAAATATCGACCCTAAACACGAAACAAAGGAAATGTTAAAATGTTTTAACATATTATTTTTTATTAGAAGGAATTGCCAAATAAAAAATTATTTGCCCTCATTTGCTTGTTTTTGGGATTAAATTAATTTAGGCTAAATTCGATTCGACCGAATTTCCCAGAGCAAATTATTATATTTACCTTTCTTAAATAATGTTCAGAAATGTACATAATTTTTTGTGGTGCACCTGGACATTTAACTGGTGGTACAGGAAATGTAAATACTGCATTGCCATTTTTAAATTGTTTTAATGATTCGTAAGTTCGATTTACATATTTTGGTGAATAAATTGATGAAACATTACCGTTAGGTATTGACAAGGCTTCATCTAAACCAGGTATCTAAAAAAATATATTTATATTGATTTTTTTTTTAAACTTTATTTGAATTTATTATTAACTTTATCATAATTTAATTGTAATCCCAATGCCAATAGTAATATATCATATTCAATTTCACAGCCATTACTTGTTATTACTGTATTACAATTGGGATTAAATTTAATAACTTTATCATGAATAAATTTAGCTTTTTTTGGTAATACATCTTTCATATGTTTATATGATTGTGATAAAGTTTTCATACCACCACCAATCATTGTAAACATTGGTTGATAATAATGTTTCTAATGAAAAATTTAATTATTTTATGTATATTATTTATTTTTTATGTTGTTATATACATCATTTGGTTCCACAACGATAACATTATTTTCACCTAATTTTGAAGAAAGTTTTGCTGCAGCAGAGCATCCACCAGTTCCACCACCAACAACAAGTACTTTACATCTAAAAGTGTATATAATTAAATTATGAATGATGGTAAACTATTCAAATAAATAATCATTATTTATAAATATAAAATGAAAATATTACCTTAAATAAACTAATTTTAACAATTCATCGATAATAATAATAATATGCAAGTAAAAAGCTATAAAAACTAACTATAAATGACACCAGAAAATATTACACCTTTTTCTAATTTAATTATATAATCATAATTTTAATTTGCTATTTATTTATGGTAAACTAAAATAAATACCGTCCAGATACCAAACGCAAACGTATTTCTTCAAATTCATTCCACACGCCTTTGTTAATAAAATACTAAATTTAAGTTCTTATTATAAATTATGCGAATTTATGTGGAGTTATTTCCCAGAATGTACTTCAGAAAGTGAAAAACGATTTTCACTGTAAAATTAGTTATTTTAAAATTTTATTATCCAGAAGTTCAGGGTTCAGGTTACTTGTAAGAAACAACATATTTAACAACAAATTATAAATTATGAATTCCAACTAATTTTACAAATAATCCCTTTTTTTTTCTAAATGAAGAACGCAAGAGAACACTGCGACTGCGACCTTATGGATTGATCTATTGTGTATATATATCCTTTTTCCCTACCACAAGCTAATAGAGTTCTTCGGTGCTGTAGAAACCTTTTCCCAGAAGATGTTGTCTTTCCCTTGCGATTACCTCGTAGTGGCCGAAAATGTGTTCTGTCGTTTGTTTGTCATTTACGCAAAGACGCCATGTATGTTGACCCATTCGTAGTTTACTGGACTATGTCTTGTCATGCATGAGGCATGAGGTTAGGTTTGTGATATAGCTTTTGCTGAATTTGACTATGTCTTCCACTTTTATTTTATGTGGTTTTATAAGATTTTTTTTTTTAGATTGAGAGTCCTGGCAGTCTGTTGCAAATTTATCAAAATATATACATATACCACCGTACTCTCTCCATATTTGTAAGTAGACTCTCTCTATGTAAGTAAATATCAGTTTTTTTATTTTTATATTTTAATATTTAACTTTAAAATTTAGTTTTTGTTAACCAAAGTCGGAAGATAAATGAAAACGAATATAATGATTCATAAATAAAAAACAGTTTAATTGAAGCGGTAAGAAAAAAATCGTTTCCGGATAAAGGATGTTCAATGAAAATTGCAGAAATCAAAATCCCGGAATCGTAATATGTGCTAAAATCTAGCTAAAATTGACAATAAAAGCTAGAAAACAACTTTTTTTTTTTCTTAAATTTGAAGATATTTTTCAAATTAATACCAAGCTTTTTTACGAGATTCAATTTCTCGGGTTTTCTTATCCGGAATTTTCTCTTCCTGGATGTTGCAATTGGAGACCCTTTGATTTAAGTTTTCGGAATGAAGACCTAAAATAAATAGCAAGTAAAATTTAATAAAATTGAAATTTTGACACCTAACTTCTTTTAGTAGACTGTTTACAAACATATAATTATTTGTGCCTATTTCTTTACCCAACAGGTTTGGATTTTATGGTAATTAAATTGATAAGAGTGGTTCAAAAAGTCAAGTGTTGTCAAATTTATTAGAGTATAATTGGTAAAATTTAATATTTTTTTTTTTTTTTTGATGTTTTATATAATGTATTTGTGTCCATGTAAAGGTGGTAGTGTAAATTATGTTTACTTTGAATATCTTGTTTACTTTAACGCCTTTTTAAATTGCTTGATTTTATAACTTATTTTTATTTATAACGAAATTATATTTTTCCATTTATATTTATTTTTATTACACGGAATTAAATTATTTGAACAAACTGTAATCCTATTACATATCAAGTGGAAAAATATTCCAAATATTTATTATATACATTTTATCGTATATAATTATTTTTTACACTCCACAACAATCTATGTACTTACTTATCTTTTTCAAGTAGAAATTGACCTGTTGATATAAATCGTCTAATTGAAATTATATTTGTATTTTCAATAAACTTGACACTCAACATAATTGCACTTGATTTTATATTTTAAGTAAATTATATAATAAATTATATATATTAATAACAAATAAAATAATTTATTAACAAATAAAATAATTATTATACTGAAAATTTTTATTATATCATTAATTTTGGATGATCGATACGTAAATAACTATTATTTCATACTAATCAGCTGAAGAAAATAAAAGCTAAAATTTTTACTCGTATATTTGTATTATTAAAAAGTTTCGATTTTTATGCATTGAATTTTGTTTATTCAATAAAAAGCTTTTGATTAATTTATTTTGAAAAGCGTTACTTAAAAGAGAAACTAAAAAGTTGTAGACCCTAGGCAATAAAATAAATCCACTTTAAATTTTTATATATATGCAAATTATGAACACTGAAGATCATAGTTAATTTTATTTAAAGGAAACATATTCCTTGGATCGAAACTAGCAAATTTTTAATTTTAAAATATTTTTTTTTTTTTTTGTAATATTTATTTATGTATTGTTTTTTGTCTATAAATAATGAAATTAATGTAATAATATAAAATAATAAAAGGAAACGTCATTGCAAAATGTAATAATTAAGAGAAAAGTCATTAAGTAGCCAATATTTTTTATGTAAATAAAAATCTATATAAAAATATTGCTCAATTAAACGGTCAAGTTTCGTAGTTCGTATTGTTTTCAATAATATTAAAATATAAAAATAATTTTCGATGTCATTCATTAATCCATTAACACCCACCCCCAGTCTATACGGTCAATAACTTGGTGATGGTGGTACCAATATATACAAATATAATACAAAATGTTGTGCAATATTATTTATCTTGTACACAGGCCTGATGTCAATTACACATTTGGTACCCACAACCCACCGCATCACAAACCAAGTCGGTCTACAATAAATGTTCCCCAGTCCGCGAAAATGAATGTAAATAAATTAATTTGATTACAGTATCGATATATTTTTTAGTAACTTGATTATGAATAAAACTATATTACAAAATGTGTCCTGATATTAAATTCATCCAGCAAGAAATAAATTATCATCTAACTCTGACACACGGTATACTTTATCGCATGAAATTTTGACATTAATTTCGGGTTTATATTTGATTTTTAAAACTTATCTGCTATTAAGATATAATTTTTGTTAGGGAACATTTTGGATTGGAAAACGCTGGTGTAGGGAACCATTTAATTATAAATAACATGTTTCTATTAAAATCATTTCATTCAAATATATATTTATGTGTAAGGACATTTTCAAATTTTATATAAATTATATATTTTTAATATTAAACCTGTTTCGCTACATTAGCAATAATTGGTTTTGGTCTTGATTTAAATATTAATTTCTTTTTAACAATTGCTCTAACTGTATATTCAGTACGTTGTTTTGATTTATTTTCTAAAGCAACAGTTGAATCTAATATTGTTTGATCTATTATTGTACAATTTAAATTACTTTCATTTAAATTATTTGTTGTTATATCTAAATTAATGCCATCGTTTGTTTTTGATTTTTCCAAAATTGCCATTGGTTTATCTAATTTCTGTTCACGGCCTTGAAGAATATGATGACCAATTATAAAAATCTATTATAATAAATATATAATTAATTCAGCATTCAGTAATATTAATATTATTAAAAATGTTTATAACTTACCGGTTGACCATATTTATTGTAATATAGATCTCCAACAAATTGACTGTACATGATTTCATCACTACGTACTTCTAAATCACCTTGAATTTCAATAATAGCCCATTCGGGAATTCCTCCATTCACTGATTGTCTTAAAAAAAAAAAAAATTAAATTATTCTCTTGCAAAAAATTGTAAATTTAATATAAACAAGGCATTTCACATTTCAATTACATCAGATCAGAATTATATTTAATAAGTCCTTGACCAATAGCTCTGCCATTGACGGGCTTAACATCTAATTTCAAGGTCATAATCATAAGTAAGTAATCTAACCTAATATAGTTTTTCTGACAATATTGTAGTTTTTTTTTCATCTAAATACCAATTATTTAATTAAACAAATCAAACACATTTGTAATATTCAAATATTTAACTTCTTTATTATGATAAAGAAAAAAAAAATACATTAATTAAACTTTTATAATAACAAAGATCAACGTAAAACATAAATTTTTATCCTCTAAATTTCTTAAATAATGGATGCGTATTCTGATTGGGATTACGATTTCTACGTTCATAATATACAGCATCATCAGCACCAGATATTGATGACAGTCCGCCTCTTCTTGATCCACCAGCACCACTGCTACCACCTTGCCTAAAACCGCCACCTTCACCTGGAATTTTTTCATCTTCACAATCAATATCTGATGCTGCCAATACTTGTTGTAACAATTGACCTTGTTCATCACGTGTTTTATAAAATAAATCCGGATCGGTATCCATACCAGCCAAATGTGTAATTACTTTATAACTATAACCTTGATTAACTAAAAAACGTTGACGTTTTCTTGAATAACCCATTTCTAATGTATCCTGCGAAACTAATGTATAAAAGAATGCATTATATTCTTCAGCTATTGCATTTTTTTTAGCTCTTAAAATGCGACCTAAACGTTGTGCTTCTTGACGCCGAGAGCCACCATGTGATGATATTTGTATTAATACATTAGCTTCCGGCAAATCAAAACTAGTATCTGCCACTTTTGATACAAATATTGTATTAACTTTTGTATTAAATTTGAAATTTTGTAATATTTGTATACGTTCATTTTGTGATGTTGGACCATATATAAATGGTTTATTCATTTTAATAGCATAATGTTTCAATGCAAATACATTATCACTAAAAACAATTGTTTTATCACCACGACGTTCATGATATTTAATCAAAAATTGACAACTACGAAATTTCGATGGATTCATAACATAAAGTAACATTTTCTTAGATGTTTTTGTTGTTAAATATTCACGATAAAATTCTGGTGACATTGGACACCATACCTCTGCACATTGTACACGCGCAATAAAACCTTTCTTTTGTAATTCTAACCAATTTGCTTCATATAATTTTGGTCCAATTAGAAAATTTAAATCAGCAATTTTATCATCTTCACGTAATAAAGTTGCTGTTAAACCAAGTTTACAATGACTTTGGACAATTGTCAAGACACGCCGAAACATTTTTGCTGGTATTGTATGGACCTCATCTAATACCATAATACCCCATTCTTGATCTTGTAGCCAACGCATTGTTTGATCAGCTTCCCATGAACGTTTTTGTGTATGTGTTATCATTGAATAAGTCGTAACTAAAACACCACATCCCATTGGTTTATCTTTGGCATCAGATGTAAACCGGCAAATCATACTATCATCTAAATAAATTTATGGTTCAAAATTTAAAAAAAAAAAAAATATATACAAAATTATTTTCAATAATTTTACCTGCACTTGACCACATTTTAAATTGTTGTTTCCATTGTTCAACTGATACACCACTATTACATAATATCAGAGCTCGCTTACGAACAGTACAACACGCTGTTACACCAACTAATGATTTTCCTAAAAGAGTAATAATTAAAACAATTATAATATAAATTTGACTAGTACAATATATGACTACTATATTGCTACCGAAAGAAGGAACATTAACTTTAAACATTTTAGCTATGTTTGACCTACAAAGGCAGAAAAGCACATGTTGTTATCTTACAAAAATTGCGTGGTTCACCTTCAGAAAGCAAACCGAAACCGAAACAAAATAAACTTTAGTTTAATTTTGTAGAAAAATAATATGAATAATCTAAATTTGTTTATGAAATTATGCTTTATATTTTTACTTGATAAGTAATCACTGTTTCAATTAGCATGAAATGTAATGTGCATTAAATAGATTATGTCTAAAAAATTACTTGTAATCTTAATATATTTATCAAATCCACGAAATATATATTTTAATTAAGTGTTTATAAAATCGTTTAAGTGGACTGACTGATTTATAACAAAAAAAATTATAAAATATATACCTGCACCACATGGCAACACTATAACACCAGATCTGGCACGGCCATTACCAAACATTTTTCTTAAACTTTTCTCCTGATATGGACGCAATACAGCTGTTGGTTTTAAATCAATATTTATATCTGGATTAATTGTATCATTACGAAAATCATATTCAGCTAATAATGGATGTTCAATTTCAATACATCTTTTTTGTATAACTTCAATTTTTTCTTGATTTACTTCAAATGAAACTGTATTTATATTAATTTCATCTTCATCATCTTCATCTTTATCAATTTTCTCATAAAAATTTGTTATATCATCTGGAACAACTGTTGTAATAGTACCATCTACATTGGTTTTATCACCAGGTGTAGTTGCAATATTTTCTACTGCAGTTTTAGCACCAAACGTTGGTATATTCTTTTTATCAATTACTCCACTTGTTAATAATGTTTCACCAGTTTCACTTTCTTCCTGCCGTTTTAGACGACATGTTTGTATTACCGGATCTTTAAGTAATTTTTGAAGAATTTCTGGATGTGGACTTTCTATAAAATATCTAAAAAAAATTATGAAAATTAATAATTTACAGAACATTTTATAATATTGTGATAACAAAAAATGTAATATATTTACCTATTATGTTTTAAAACTAGTTTTACTTTGCCATATGACAATGTACATAATTTTATAAATTCAACTATACCATCTGGTATCGAAGTTTTACTTAAGCGTTTCAAATATTCAATAATATCATTTGTTTGTAAACCAACTGATACAGCTGCATATAAACTGTATGCAGTTAATTTATATTCATGAATATGTTCGGGTCGGCAAACTGGTTCAGATATTGCAATTAAAAAGTCATGTGCATGTTTATAAACTGGTGAAAATGATTCTAAAAATATATGACCATTTGGTGCTACCCAAAGTGGTCGATTTGAATGATCTATTTTTAAATCCATTTGTGATCGATAATCTTTAGCACCATATTCATCATCTTGTATACAATCATCATTTTTTTCAGCATTTTTTGATGCAGCGCCTGGTATACCTTCAGAATCATTTGTAGCATCTGATTCAGTTGAATCATCAGCTAATTGGGAATATGCATCATCTTCAGCACGACGTTTTTTGCCTATAGAAAAATTTCAAATATGTACATTAATTGATGTTTAATTCATACTTATAACTTTTATATACCAAACTTGTCACCAGATTTATAGTCTCTTTTTGATTTTTTTGGTGGACCCATTTTTTTTAATTATCACTTTAATTATAGAACTATATATACTTTTATTTCACTTTTCCTAATAATTTGAATGTATTACAAACAAACGTTACGAAGGTTACGAATTCAAAATAATTAAATTAAATTTCAACAAAATTATCAGACGACATTCAATAGACTACTAGCATACGGGAATAAATTTTCCCTATGTTGTTCTGATTCTGAATAATTTTGACAGGTTTCCGTCCGATTCGGGTTGTTCCATTAGTACATATTTCACAAAACAGTATAATTTTATATTTATATATTTTAAAAATAATCTTATCACATTTAAACTTACGATTTAACTAATATGGGCATTATGTAAATTTTTAATTGAAATATTTTAATTTGATTAAAAAACAAATTTTTGTAGATCAAATTTTTAAATACATATAATAACAATAACTTGCAGTGCCGTGATTAATCAGTCTTTTTTTTGTTGATTTGCATTATGTTTGCATTTGACTTTCCCGCTGTTTTCATTAAGTTGGTGACACTGCATATACAATTTCCCTGATAACATGAGTCCAGCAGTTTCGATTATGTAAAAAATATGTAAATTTTGATATTTCAAATTCCTTATTGGCTGCTTCTGGAACTTGTAAAATTCTTAACAGATGAACTTATTAATTTGAATTCTCGTGGTGTTGAAATGGGAGAATTGAATCAGAAGAAATTTTTTTCTAATTATATTAGAGAATGCTAAATATTGGTATAGTTTGACAATTTCTATTAAATGTAATGCATCTTGTTAACTTAGGTATCCTAAATTTAATTTGAGTGCCCTAAAGCTTGGGGAAATTAATGTAACATAGGCTGACCATACGTCCCGTTTTAAACGGGACAGTCCCTTTTTGGTTGAAATAGTCCCGGTGTCCCAACTAAGTCATTCGGGACGCTCATTTGTCCCGTTTTTTGTTCTCTTAAAAAAATAGTATATGTTGAAAACGGCTTAATACTTTTTTGTTAATCCACTTTTTTTATTTTAACGAATTTCCAAAAAAGAAAATTTTTGAAGTAAAACATGATAAAAATTTATTTACAGAATTTACATTAATCAAAGAATATGTAACAAATGAAAAAATGGAATGGAATGAAAGAAAATAGCTACAGATGGGAGATGGGTTGAAGTTTTTGGTCATTTCAAAAATAATAATTTGAACCACAAATATTTGGTAAAAACTGTGAAATATTTACTAAGTTTACTTGGTACAAACCCAGCAGTCGAAACGACATTTTCAGTGTTAGATCGATTAAATGTGGGATCCACAAAAACATTAATAAAAAATTAATACTTTGAAAAATGTTTGACGAAATTAAATAGTGAATAAGTTGTAATGAATTTTATCATTTTATCAAACAACAACCAGATTTGCTAAAAAAAAATCATGAAGTGAAAAATATTTATAAATTGCACCAATTTCATTTTTTATTAAAAATTTTAAAATAATTTAATTTTTATATAATAAAAGTCTTTATAATTGCTTAATTTTTAATATCAAATCTTATAATTTTTTTGTAAAATTTAACTAATATTAGAATTCGATTTCAACGATTATTGTCCCGTTTTTCGAATCCCAAATTATGGTCACCCTAATGTAACATAATAAATAAATAATTGTTTAAACTTTAAACTATCTATCAGATTTTTCAACAAATCATAAATTAAATGAATTATAACTATAACATTTTCAAGGTTCTTGTTTCTTATTCCAAAATAGTAAACTCACACCAACATTATTTAATTATTTATTGTTATATACTTATATTTTATCCATTACATTCCAGAATCTGATTCAAAAGCATCAACAACACCAGCATGAACTAGAAAATCAATGTCATATTTGGTGAAATATTTGAAACACCACTATGTATATCTGGTTAATACGTAATCTTAGTATGCTGTATGAGTATGCAATATGAAATTGATATAATTTATGTTATTTGTTGTAGATGCAGCAATTTGTAAAATTAACCAATATTATACGATTTAGATTTTCGTAAAATTAACCAATATTATACGAAAAATAAAAAAAATATTTTAATAAAATAAAATAAAAATGGAATCGTTTCTATATCCATTCTCCATAAAATATGAATTTCTAGCTCAGATTATATTTATTCTGATGGATTCCGTCAAATTAAAAATAAGGTACATAAAATATATATATATTGTTAAAACCTTCTTCAATATCTATAAAAGCAATTTATCCTTTTCACTGATTTCCATTTAGATTTGAATTGCTTTTTCTATGGAGTTTAACGAATTAGTTGGTGAAGAGGCTTTCTTTTCTTAAATGGTGTGTGGTGTCTTATAAACTTCATGATTATCTTCACCTCCTCCATCAATTAAATATTTTTTAATTAATTTTTCAATATTTTTTTAAAAGTTATTTGTTATTTTTTCCTTACATTAGATATAATATGGAACTGGAGTACCGGAGTAGTCAAATGAAAAATATTGATTAATAAGATCGCTGATTACAGTAGTTTTTGAGTTTAAAAGTTGAAAATGTATTAGATTGATTAAAAAAACGGTATGCCAAAAGCAATAATTTTTTCTCGTATTATACATTAAAAATAAAAAATATCCTAATTATAAATGCTATTAAAAAAAAAAGTATGTTAAAATAAGTTATTTAAATTATTTGAACTTTGTTATTATTAATTTATAAAAGCTAATCTTTATTTTTAAAAAAAAATAAAAGATTGTCTCACCGCACTAATTTGCTAATGGCACTATTATTTTTTTAATATCGGATTCAGAACAAAGCTTCTTCTAGGTTTCGTAACAATATCATGCAGTAATGAAACAAACTTGTGGTTTACACTAGACTTTTTCTTAGACAGAACATATGTTCTGTCTACGAAATGACAAGTGTAAACCAGACAGCATTTGTGTCCCGACAGAAAAATCACGATTTTTCTCTAGACTAGACAACTTTTCAGATTTTTTTTGACATTTGTTAATTTGCAAATGGCGATATTTGATAAAAATGTTAGATTTGCTCCTAAAATTTAAAATTTAATTAGTTTGCGGTGATTATTTGAGAGTAAAAATTATTTAACTACTAAATAAATAAAATATGTATATATATTATTGATGTGTGAACAACTATATTATTCAAAATATTTTTATTTTAATATTTTTATAGCTAATTGTTTTCTTGGTGACGACATGTTTAAAATGAAATGTTAGACAGAAATGTCTGACATCAAATAGCCAGCGTGTTTTTTTTATGTCAAAAAAAAATATCAGATAGAAATGTCTAACATTTCTATCAGGAATTTATGGCTAGTGTAATCACAGCGAAAATATTTGATAAAATAAAAGTTCGGCAACTTCCGCTATGCTTCGCATACCCAATAAACATTATCGCTATTTGCTATATCAAAATACGAAATTCCATATAGTGTTATATATATATTTATACAGAGTGATTGCATTGGCGCCTATTCGCTTCCTTTTTCGTTTAATTATGTCATATACCTTTAACTATAATTATCTGTCATCATCATCACTTTTTTTGTTGTTTTGATGATTGATAAAGTCATTATTCATTAAAAAAACATAACAGCATTCATTTACTAATAACCATTTATATAGTGCGATAAGATAATTGTTATCAAAGTGTTAAAAACAAGATAACATTATTAACATTCTAATAAAAAAACCGTGTAACTCTTATTTTCTATTCTTCAAAATATTTTATTAATTTTTTTGCGTTGTGTTTGGGGTTCTAATATTGTAATTTTTCTTTTGTATACATATATATATACAAAGTATATTTGTTTTTCCCCAAACAAAAAAAAAAAAAAAAATAGGATCATTAAAAACACATTAACCAACAAGGCAAAATAAGTTCTACTCGAATAGTGTTCAATTTAGAAAAGAAAAAACTGTGTAAAATATAATATATGTATATATATATAACTATATGTAAAAATCAATTATATTTACTCTATCTTCAACTCTTTTTATTTATATTTGTGAATTTAGAAAAATAATTATGAAATGGACATTAAAAAAGAATCTTTAGTAGGATCATCGATAATAAATTTTGAATCCGAAACAATATCAAATCCATCTGGTATAAGTAATTTTCATACAAAGTGTGGTGAAGTATTTGTATCAAAAAATAATGAATTTCTTGTTACTTGTTGCCAATGCAATGGTAGTTTTGGAAAATTTGATATATACTTAGATCATATGAAAAAACTTCATTTAGATAATCAATTTGAAAAAGGTATATAATTTATTTTATTAGATTTGAAGGTATTTATTTATATACTAAATATTAATCATTTATACTTTATAGAAAATTCCGTTGATTTATCATCAAACCATCATACACAATTTAATAATAGTAAACAAAGAAATACAATGGATTTTTATATGGAACGTGATCAAATGGAATTTATTTCAAATAATAATCAAATTACTGCATCACATCCACATCCACCACAACCTGTGTCATATCTACATCACCAACAACAGCATCTACAGTCTATTAGTTCCCATCATATACCACCAACTATAGTTAATAATCCAATGAATTTTATTAATCCATCAGAATATAAGCCAATAATTGAACAATCAATAAATAATTCATTAATAAATAATAATAATAATAATAATCGAAAATCAAAAATAAAATTAACAACAAATAGTACTGTACATCATCATAACAATCATTCATATAAATGTGAATATTGTCACAAGGAATTTACACAATCACAAAATTTAACTGTACATAAAAGGGTACATACTGGTGAAAAACCATATACATGTGAATTTTGTAATAAATCATTTTCTCATAAGTCTAATTTAAATGTACATAAGCGTACACATACTGGTGGAAATAAACCAAATAATAAACGTAATAATAAATTAGAAAATCAGCAACAGCAGCAACTTACTGGTTATAATAGTAATAGCAGTTCAAATAGTACAACACAAAATACAACAAATAATTATATTGAAGTACCTGTTAATCCATATTTTATGGCTACTAGTACACAAATATTACCAGTACAACATTCCAATAATAAAATTCCAGAAAATTTCCAGCAAAATCAATTTATTACATCATCATCATTAATACCATCACAAAATAATAATAATATAAATAATAATGATTTAAATAATATTCAATCAGATGGATTATATAAATGTGAATATTGTCATAAAACATTTTCACAATCACAAAATTTGGTTGTCCATAAACGGATACATACTGGTGAAAAACCATATACATGTGAATTTTGTGATAAATCATTTTCACATAAATCAAATTTAAATGTACATAAACGTACACATACTGGTCTTAAACCATATAAATGTGATATATGTGAAAAATTATTTTCTGATAAATCTGCATTAATTGTACATAAACGTTTGCATAGTGGTGAAAAACCATTTCAATGTCGTTTTTGTGATAGATCATTTGCTATGAAAAATGATTTAAAACAACATGAAAATACACATACTGGTGAAAAGCCACATCAATGTGAAACATGTGATAAATCATTTGCAAATAATTCAAATTTAATAATACATAGAAGGATACATACTGGTGAAAAACCATATGAATGTGATGTTTGTTACAAAGCATTTCGACATAATTCTAATTTAATTGTCCATAAACGTACACATTCAAATAATAATAATAATTCAACAAATACGAAAAATGATTGTGATGATAAAATAATAAAATCTACAATTTTAATAAATAATAATAAACAAATTAACAGCAATAATTGTGATAATGAGAAAATTTATCACTGTAATTTATGTGAGAAAACTTATATGAATAATTCTAGTTTGTATACGCATAAACGGACACATCATAGAGAAAATACCAATTCCAGTAATAATACTGAATCAATGATGGCAATTGGTAATGAAAGTTTAAAATTATCAATGGGTTTGAATTAATATTAAGTACATTAAGAAATATATATAATTGGTACAAATCAGTTGACTATTAAAAAAACAGTCCGGATAAAAAATATTGACGAAAAATAATCCAAATCTACAAGATTTAGCTTCAGAATAACAATAAAAATTTAAGATTATTTTTCAATATTTTTGGTCAATCAAGATTTTGAATTTCTTGATAAAGTCCAAATTTGTTCAAATTATGTTGTCATCAAATTTTTATTTAAGCATAAAACTTTAATAAAAATACCGAAAGTATTTAAAATACAAATATAGTATGTCTGTAATGCGCCTAAGTAGTTAAAAATTGTACAAAGTATTTAATAAAATGTTATTTCAACAATTGTTTTTAAAACATTAATTTAAAATAAAATAATACAATTAAAAATAAAATTTGATTTTATAATGAATTAAAGAAATAAATATATTATGTAGCTAATCATTTGATATGAAGCTAGGAAAAAGCATCACAAAAGGATCTTATTTATTCATTCGTTCTTATTAATCGTTAAAGACTTTAGTTTTCGTGTTTACCGACGGATTTATATATTACGGCATATTTTGTAATCTAAAAGTTTTGTATAAAGAAATTTATAATTCGAATAAAATTTTGTTAAGGAAAATATATAAGGATAAAATATTTTAAATAAAGGACTTGCGAATTTAAACTTCTAATTTAAACTTGCGGCGCAGGGAAATATTGCTTAAAACAAAAATGAAAAATTAAATGAATAATAATTACCCAAACAAATTAAATATGGCTCCAAATCGATCTTAATAAAAAAACTAAAAATCCCACATTTTATAATTTATTCGATTTATGGAAATTATAAGAAAATTTCAATTATTATTTGGTAATTCGTAATTGAGTTAATAATATCAGTTATCCTATAATTTTTGATAATGACAGCTAAATCGGTAAATCTTTTATTGTTATCTTTTAACTTCTAACATTAACTGAAAGTTAAATCGTTAAATGTACATATTCCAAAATTTCCAATTCCTTCGAATATGGATATCCTAGCGAAATTTCAATAACTTGGTAATTGGGACAATTAACATCTGATTTTGACAATCGCATAAGTTCGAAAACGACTCCGACAGCTGGTCTTTTTTTTCTGGAAACGAGAAAATAAATAAACAAAAAATAATAATTTTGTAATATAAAATCGCAAAAACGAATTGCAGTTTTTGCATTCACGAGAATCGTATAAACAAATAAAAAAGAAGATGTATAGCAAAAAATATTATTCAAAAACGATAAATACAACTGCATTAGTAAATGATCGTCAATATGGAAATATTGATTCATTAGTTTGTAATCGATCATCAAATTCATATATTGATAAAATTGAATTGGAATGTATATTAGAAGGTCATAACGGTTGTGTTAATTGTTTAGAATGGAGTGATAATGGCAGAATATTAGCATCTGGTTCTGATGATTTATTTCTTATATTATGGGATGTTTTCCGGCATAAAAAAATGTATAGTTTTCGTACACCACATACAGGTAATATGTTTTCAGTGAAATTTTTACCAAAAAGTGGTAATAATTTAATTGCATCATGTGCAGCAGATAAATGTATATATGTATTTGATTTAAATCGTAATAATGAACCAATATGGAATTGTCAATGTCATTGGTCACGTGTTAAACGTTTAGCAACAGCACCAGATACACCATTTACATTTTGGTCAGCCGGTGAAGATGGTAATATATTACAATTTGATATACGTGAACCACATCGTTGTAAATCAGATGATAAAGTTTTATTAATTAATTTAACACAACAAATTATGTCACATACTGAAGCTAAATGTTTGGCAATATGTCCAACTAGAACTGAACTATTAGCTATTGGTGCTAATGATCAATATGCTAGATTATATGATAGACGTATGTTAAATTTAGTAAGTGTTGCATTAAATAATGGTAGTAGAACAACAAATAATAATATGAATAATATTAATAATAAAAATTTAGATTTACCAAAAAATTGTGTTAAATATTTTTGTCCTGGTCAATATTATAATAATAATCCAAAATATATTGGACGTGATAATAAAGCTATAACATATTTAACATTTAATAAAATTGGTAATGAATTATTAGTTAATATGGGTGCTGAACATATTTATGTATATGATATTAATAATGCTGAAGAACCATTATTTTTAAATCTACCAAAATATCCAAGTATAATTAATAATAATAATCATTGTGGTAATGGTAATAATAATATAGAAGGTAGTAATAATGTTAAAAGAAAATTACCAGAAAATGTTGAAAATATAAAAAAAATGGGTAATGATTTTTTAGAAAATGAAAAATATTTACGTGCTATTGATCAATATTCTGAAGCTATATTAATGGCACCATATTGTCCAATATTATATTTAAATCGTGCAACAGCATTAATGCGTCGGGCATGGTATGGTGATGTTTATGCTGCAATACGTGACTGTCATAAAGCCTTAAAATTAGATCCATCTTATATAAAAGCACAATTTCGTTTAGCAAGAGCATTATTGGATTTAGGTAAAATTAAAGAAGCCGATGATTGCCTTAATGAATTAATTATACGTTTTCCAACATATGAAACAAATCATGGTGTTATGATGTTAAAAAAAGATATATCTGAACATAAAAAAACTGAACAGTTATCATCAACGTCTGGTGGTGGTAGTGGTACACAAAATACAGAATTTTTAAATAGCAATAATAGTCGTGATGGTGGTGGTGTTAATAATATTACAAGTTCAGAGTTAGAACCATATGAAATATTAGAATTTGAATGGAATTGTCGTTTAATGGCTAAAGATTATTATCAACGTTTTATTGGACATTGTAATACAACAACAGACATTAAAGAAGCTAATTATTTTGGCGATAATTTTATTGTAGCTGGTTCAGATGATGGTAATTTTTTTATATGGGAACGTCATACAAATAAAATTAAATCAATATATAAAGGTGACATGGCTATTGTTAATTGTATACAACCACATCCTAGTGTATGTATGTTAGCCACAAGCGGTATTGATCATGAAATAAAAATATGGAGTCCAATTGCCGGTGATACAATTAATGAAGAAAATAGTAATAAAGTTCAATATATTGATGGTATTGTTGATACAAATCAACAGAAAATGAAAGCAGATCCATTTGATATGAATCCGTCAAGTTCATTTTGTCGAAGCAGTTAAATAACCAATAACATTTATATAAATTAATTTAATTATTATGTTTCTCTTTATTTTTGAAAATAAATTATAATATAAATATTTGATTTTTTAATATATATAAAAAAAATAATCTAATTCACATTTTTATTCCTTTATTCTATTATATAAATATATATTTACTATTTATTCAATTTTATATTGGTAATTTTAATTATTTATATAACCATTTTCTTATTTTTATAGGTAAAATGGAAATTTTATATTATAAATAGTGCAATAATTAAACGATTAATAAAATTCTTCAACAAGAAATATTTTCAATTTCAATATAATGATAGATAGTGTAAAAGGAACTTATATACTGTGACTATGTACAGCGGTTATACGTTAAAAATGCTCAATAAAAAGTGCTAAATTTATTGGAATCATAAAAAATTAACAAGCCAAATATGTAAGGATGTAAATATTTTACTATATTTTTTATATTCCAAAAAAGTTATTCACTTTTAATTTTAATATTAGCATAGGTATGTTACAATTTTACAAAAGTTTTTAGAAAATATTTTTATTTTTAATTTTCTGTTTCACAATGAAATGGGATTAATTTTGTAAAATACAATGAAATGAAATTGTAATAAATTTCAATAATAAATTATTTTCAAAAAATTTCAACTTAATTTATTTGTCAACTGATACTCATATAATTTATTGGTATACATTGAACTAAACTTTACTATTACATAGAGTATTTAAAATATCCATAGAGGCTATCATTTCCTCATTTAAATTGTGTCTTGTTCGTTATTTAATTACGGTACGGTGTACGGAACATCAATTAATTCATGTAAAAACTGTACATATTTATATTTAATTATTATATTCCTATTAGTAAATTTAAATAAGTTTATTAGGACGGAAGATCCTATATTACAGCAAGGAAAGGTCCTATACCTATGGTAAATCATAGTTATTACTACAAGGTAAAGTAAAAAGGTAAATAAGAATGATTGTATGTTGGCATTATTTATAGTGTAATAAATATAATGGTGTGAAATTTATTAAAATTTAATATTAATAAACAAATTTTATTGGAAGAGATTTTGGAAAATATATTCTACAGAAATACTACAATGAAATTTTGAATTTCAAATAATGTGTAGGAGCAGGAGGTGATCGGAAATCGAAATTATTTGGTAATAATTGATAGGTATATTGCATTGCAGGGTACTGGAGATTGCAGCAAGAATTTGTATGATTACGTTTATTCTAAAAAAAATTGAGGGAATTTTAATGTTCAATGTTTGTTCAACGTAAGTGGTAAGTTTAATTTCTTACAGAGATGAGAGATTAAAATTATAAGGAATAAGAATTATAATTCTATTTCATCTTTGTTACATTCGAATATATTCTTTCGTGAAGTGTAAACATATTCAACATTTTATTTCAGTTTATTTTATATTTTCGACCCGCCGGGGCGAAACGGTTTACGCATACGGCTCCGTGGCGTGCGTTACGCTAACTGACAACAGATGCACCGGACGGACAAGAAACGCTTAAGATTTTTCGTTAGGGCAATCTCGATAGTTAAGACGGACGACATATTCTTTAATGACAGTTTAAAAACAATATTTTTTTATATACAAAACTATTTACAAATTAATTTTTCACATTTGTACTTCACTCAATTTTTTTTTGAAATGTCAAATAAATTTATTTGAATATTGAATTCAAATTTTGAAAAGTAGCTATTTTCTAACGTCACGTCCGTCAAAAGTTGAAATCGATTTGACTTTTGAGAGTTGCGTATGGCGTTTAGGTAGCATCGGGACTTTGCTCAATTATATTTTGCTATATATTTAGACTTTTTTCGACATTTGAATCCGTCTCCATTGCGTCCGTCACGTCGAACTCGTTGGATTATACCATCTTATTCATTTTCATTCTGTTCAGAAAATTCAGATTGTGGCAAATCTGAAAAATTTCAAATTTAATATAGTAGATTAATAATGTTATATTTATATGGACAAATATTACCTATTTGTGTTTCCTCGTGACTTCCAAATGGCATTTCTGAAAAACAACCCAATTATTTATTGATTCACGGGATACTTCATAAATAATTTTTTTGAACTTTTAGATTAAATAATTTATTATTTTATTAAATATTTTTAATTTAACTTACCATAAACTAATAAAAACACGTCTTTATTGAATAGAGTAAAAAAATGTTTATCTTTTTATTGAAATGGCTACTCAAATAACCAACAAAAAAAAACGCAAACATGTTAGTGACAACTGAAACGGAAATTTGTTTTTAATACGCCGGCAATTCGCCCAAGGCGCACTCCGTTTTATTTTTTAAGTGTATAGCGTTAGGTTGGTTTAGTAGGTTAAGTTGCGAGGGTTGCGAATGCATTGCAGTATGCAGTTGCAAAACACGGAAAACAAAACAAACATTATATTATATGAGCTGACGATCTTGGCAAGATGTTGTTTTCGAAAAATTCGAAGTTCGACACAGAAGCGAATGGCAGTATGTTATGACAAAATCAACTGTCGATTTTTTCGACACAGTATCATTTTGTGTTTAAATCTGTGATAGAGAAGCGATCAAATAAAATGTAATTAAAAATAGCTGTATTAACAATATTTAATAAATATTTTAATATTTTTGTTTTATTTTAAATAAATAATAATGATATTCAATAACATTAATTCAATTATATACTAATTAAAATAAATATTTTTTGTTTCATAAATTGATCCATAGAATGAAGCCGAATATCTCCAATAGTTCTCTGGTAGGAACCAGTAGCAT
Organism: Rhamphomyia laevipes; assembly: GCA_963920725.1. Lineage (NCBI taxonomy): Eukaryota > Metazoa > Arthropoda > Insecta > Diptera > Empididae > Rhamphomyia > Rhamphomyia laevipes. The sequence goes on from OY987255.1 coordinate 133,328,887, forward strand.
AAATATTTAAAACTGCAGCTAATTTTGTCGACAATGCAACTCTTGTTGAAGTCGATCTATGATTTTCCGAAAATTTAGGTTCAGTTTCAAGTTCTTCTAACAAATATCGAACTACATTCTTAGAGACACCAGTCACAAAATGATTCTTTAAATCTGGAAATTATTTACTTTCGTTAGGAATTAATTGAAGAAAGTCTATAAATATGTAATTACTTTTTTCTTGACACATTCAAAATATTGTAAGCGTTCCCGTAAAAATCGTCTTTCTTGACTATAATTTATTTCTTCTTCACTTTCACTAATAATACATGGGCAAAATTCATTATTTTTAAATTTTAAATTAAAGAACATTAAAGAAACTAAAAAAAAAAAAAATATATATTTTTTTTTGTATACAAACAAATGTCAAAATCAATTTTCGAAAAAGTGAAATGAAAAGCAATCGATGACAGGCGATGCGAGAATTTCTTAACATTCTGCCACCAACCAAAACCATTCGAATCGATAATCGCAAACGCTTCGACAATCGAGTGATATCTTATCTTGCCAGTTGCCAGTTTGCAAAACAACTGAGTTCTGCGATTTGAGATAACATAAACATCCTGTATCTGGAATGTGAAATGTCTATATGAATTTTGTTATCACGATATACAGACTGTTTGTATATCGTGTTTTGTTATAACGATTGTTTCTTTTTTAAGAAAATATATTAAAAATTATAATATTAAATCAGAGTTTAACTATATTACTATAATGTTATCCTACATAAATATTATTATATTGAATATTGAGAATAATAAAATCACAAAAAAGTTTTTAAATATTTAAGACGCAAATCGCGTGATTCAATCAAATATAAAGGCTGTAATAAAAATAAAAGCAAATATTCTGATATAGCGGATATGCTGATACAGTATTAAGACGCTTTGGGTGAATTAATACGAAAAAATTGTATTATCAGCACAATTAATTTAGGAACAGGTAATTTTATATTTTTTTAAACACGAAAATGTGGTAACATTTTTAATTTTTGCTTCAGGTGAAAATATATTTTTGAAAGATTAAATTGAATTTTTGTACACAATACAAATAGTATGTAATGAAAATCCGGTGATGCGAGAAAATTGTACCTGTACCATCAATATCATTCAGGATCAGGTAATTTATTATTTTTTTATTAACACGAAATGGTAAAGATTTTAATTTTTGTCTTAGGTGGTTACTTGCAATTTGCAATCAAGAAATTAATATTGAAAGTTAAAATAATATTGTAGTTGCAATATTGGCATACACAAAGAAACATATTTTTGAAACATTAAATTGAGTTTATCTTCACAATACAAAGGTATGCTAAGTTCATTTTTATTGTTGATTTGGACATCAAATGATGAATAATGTGATTTTGCAGCTTCATGAAAAAAAATAATCGCGGAAGATCCTTAACCACGTAGCTATAGAGTTAAAGCAACGCCATGTTCGCTTGCCACTAAATTTAGTACCCAGATGGATTTGGCCTATTAATTCATATTCGGCATCCAAATTCACAACAAAAACGATTGCTAGCCGATATAAATTATCAATTCAGACAATAAAAACTACGAAATTCATCAAAATTAGTATACAATTGATTAGCGTGATCAAGAATATACATCATTGATTCTTGATCAAGAATCTACATCATTTAATCAAGAATCTACATCATTTGGTAAGCTGAAGAAATTTTTAGTATTTAAGTCCAAAGTAGTATATATTTAGTTTTTAAAATATAAATAAAGTAAATATTGTTAATAATGTAAAAGAACAAAAACAAGTTGTAAGGATCATGAAAATAATATATATGGATATATAGATCGGTAGGACTCTATAGAAATCGCATAGAAATTAAATTATTTTTGACACGCTATTGATTTTTTATATAATATATATCGAATAAATATATTGTTTACTAATATTCGATATCAATAAAATTCATCACGTTTAAAAAAATATTTGAAGTTAACATTTAAACATTGAAAAATTCAGTAACAACGTTCGATCGATAAAAATATATTTTACAAACCATAATAATTGATTCTACATTTCGCGAAACATTATTTGTTTGTTAGTTGTTTTACCTTGAGTTATTCATTTGCTTTCTTTTTGTGTATAAACAAATAATATATGAAGTTCATAAATAACAACGAAAATTCCTTTAAATTCAAATAAATCAGCAAGATTTAATTTACAAGGCAATTTTTATCTTGTGTAGTATTGTTGTTGTAGCAACTTCAGGTCTGTAAATGGAGACAAAACAAACTTTTACATGCAGACGATACTTTACATATACATATTTTCACTACTTATCTACTTAAATGAGTGCTAACTACAGTTATATAATAATGAAACAATTTAATTTAATTTAAAATAATTTAATATAATTTAAAAGTAAATGCAAAATATAACTTAGCAAGCGTTTCAGTCTAGGTGGTGTTAGACTGATCGAGCGGAACTGATAAACCTAAAAATTGAGCCGCTAGGACTGGTCTCACCCAGAGGTCTGCAACGACCAGGTCTGTGGGATTGGAAGGACAGTTGAAAAGGTGGTTTGTGTCATGCGGGCCTTGGTGACAATCAGGGCATTGATCTAAGGTGTTAGGGATCACGCGCGCTTGATAATGTTGTAGTGTGCGGCACCATCCTGATCTTAACTGTGCTAGGGAGGTTCTCGTTTCCCTAGGCAGAGTTTTTTCACTCTGATGGATAGGAGGTGGCCGTGCACCAAGGACCCTGTTGACGTTGTTTGTCAGCACGGCTGCAGAGACGGCTTCTTGATGAAGCGACCCGAGAGCTGCGCGAGCAGTTGTGGTACTCCATGTTGTTGGTAGAGCTGGACTTATATCGTTTGAAAACGATCTCAAGTCACGTCGAATGCAGCGTGCTGGCAAATCACCTGTGATGGTGTTGTGGATAGGATGGGAGGGATTATGGATAGACAGCAGGAACTGTTTTGTAAGTAGTTCGTTATGCTGTCTGACGGAAAGTATGGAGGTTTCATCATGGAGATGATCAGGATGGGAGATGGAATGGCACCCTGTTGCAGTGCGTAAGGCGGTATTTTGTCTAGATTGAATATTTCGCCATTGGGTGTCACTTAGAAATGACGTCCAGATGGGTGCAGCATAATTGATGATGGAACGGCCTATGGCTTTATAGGTAGTGACAAGGATTTCCTTGTCTTTTCCCCAGTTAGTTCCGGCGAGGGCTTTTAGAACCTTGTTTCGACTGTTCACTTTATCGCAGATGGTTTTAGCATGCTTGGAAAAGGTAAGTAGGTTGTCGAAAGTGACACCTAGAATTTTAGGGTATTTAACGGTGGGGATGGTCTCACCGTTAATATGGATGTCAAGGACATCATTAACTTCCTTTGTCCAAGAAGTGAACAGTGTGGCTGATGATTTATTGGAAGCAAGAACAAGGTTCCTTGCTCTTAGGAATTGTGCTATCTCAGCCAGGTAACTATTAAGTCGTTCTGAAATATCATCAACATGTGCACCCGACGCAGCAACTGTGCAATCGTCAGCGTAAGTGATCAGCTTAACGCCAGGTGGAGGAGATGGGAGCAGGGAAATGTATAGATTAAAAAGGATAGGGGATAGGACACCTCCTTGGGGAACACCCATCTTTATCTTGCGGTGTTTGGAGTGTGAATTTCTGAACTCAACAAACGCGCTTCTACCATGGATGTATGCTGATAGGAACCTTTTTAGGGCATCAGGTAAAGTGGAGTTCAAGATGTCATTGAGGAGGGTGGAGAGAGTAACCGTATCAAAGGCTTTGGATAAGTCTAATGCCACTACGACTGTACGCCAGTGTGGACGGCGATGGTTCAGTCCATCGGCGATTTGAGTGGTGAGTTCTGTCAATGCAGTTGTGGTACTACGCTGCTTCCTAAAGCCATGTTGGTGTGTGGCCAGATTCAGATGTTGTTGAAGCTGGGGAAGCAGGAGTGACTCAAGCGTTTTAGCTACCGGTGAGAGTAGCGAGATTGGCCTGTAGGACATTCCCTCGTTCTGAGATTTGCCTGGTTTAAGAACAGGAATGATCCTGGCAACTTTCCAAACACCAGGAACGGAAATGTCCGAAAGTGCAAGGTTGAAAATTTTCGCCAAATATTCAAGGCTGGTGGTATGAAGGTTTTTCAACATAACCATTGAGATGCCATCAGGACCTAGCGCCTTAGATGGTTTGGCGCTTCTGATGGCATCTTGCACTTCCAATGCATTGAACAAAGAACTCTGACTTCTGCTTAGTGATTTTAATTTGCGCAGTACAGGACGGATGGTTTTGTCCTGTGTTGACGGATGCTCGATAAATTGACGAGCGAAAAGAGATGCACACTTTTTGTTATCGCTGATTTGTTGACTTTGAAAAGAGATAGCTGGAAGGCCTTGAGGTTGGTGTTTACCAGCAAGACCTTTTATGGTGGACCAGAGTTTTTTAGAACCAAGCGTGCAGTTTTCTAGGTGACTCAGCCATATGGACTTCCGATGTTCGGCCACAATTTTGTGGATGTCCTGGGTTAGCTGAGTTATGCGGGCATCACTTGGATCTGTAGCTCTAAGGTTATCGCGCTGTTCTGCTAGCCTGGCGGCTGAAGGTGGAAAGAACGGGATAACCTTTTTAATTCTGCCAGCTGGAATGAATCTCTTTACGGCACGGGTGACAATGTCACGAAAAGCTTTCTCACCAGACACAGCATTCAGTGGGTCCGGTAGCCTGGACAGTTCATCATCAACAAAGTTCGCAAACCTAGGCCAATCAGCCTTGTTGTGGTTCAGGTAGGTTCGCTGTTCGGACGAAATGAAGCTGTCAGGCTCCTCCACTGTGATCACGATGGGGATGTGATCAGAGCTGAGGGCTGGTTCAGCACTCCAGGTCACTTTACTTAGTATTGAATTACTAATAAAAGTGATGTCTGGCGAGCTAGAACTTTGGTTCGTTATTCTGGTGGGAAAGTCTTCATTAATTGTCACAAAGTCCGTCTGTTCAAGCTGGTCAACGAAATTATTACCCCTGCTATCATTCGAGAGCGCTGAGTACCAGAGGGAGTGATGAGCATTGAAATCGCCCATCACAATGGTGTTATCCCCCTGGAGAAGATGCTCAATCGAAGGCTGGTAATTGCTACCAATGCTGTTTACAGGTGGTATGTAAACATTGGTAAGCAGCAACTCTGCGTCACCTGTTTTAATCACTAAGCTCATAGCCTCGAGGTGGGGATCGGTTGATTGTGTGCTGTTGGCCGAGACCAGCCTATAATTGACATCCTGATGGACGATGAAGGCTAGTCCCCCACCCCTATCGGATCTATCGGATCGAATGATACGGTACCCGTTGAAGGATGTTAAGGAATGTGAGGTGGGAATTTTGGTTTCTTGGATGGCAGCAATAGTGATATTGTTACGATCCATGAAGTGCGTAGTTTCTACCAATTTGTTACGTAGGCCATTACAGTTCCATTGAAGGATTTTGAAGGGGTTCACAGTAATGGGCGATGGTAGAACTTGCTGATTGGATGTGGGATTAGGAATAGGTGAGGGTGTGGGGGAAGGACTGGAGGTAGGTCTAAGAAGGGGGCTAGGGCTGGGAGTGGTGATGGTTGTGAGGGTAGGGTTGGAGTTGGAGTTTGGATTGGGGTTGGGTGAAAGGATGTTTATGGGATTAGCGGGAGAAGGAGTGGGATTGGTGGATTGAGCACAACAACTTCCCGTGAAGAGAGCAGTGTACTCATTGGTGCTGTGTAGCCCGGAGCAGTTTGTTAGATGGCACCAGTTTTTGCAACTGTTACAGCGGACTGAAGCTACACTTTTACGTATTGGTTTGTTGCAAACAGAGCAAAGCCAGATCCTAGGACCTGGGTTCCTCTCGATACCGGCTATATTAAGTAGAGTAAGGATCAGACTCGCCGGTAGAGCCTGATCCCAAGCAGAAAACATGCAAAAGCAAAGCAAGCATACAAGCAAAAGCGTAATGTTCCATGTACATACCTGTTGTTGGATTGACGTTCCTTGGCCTGGTTTCCACTGTGAGATGGTTGCCAGGGTCCCTCCGGTGCGTAGAACCGAACGTCGTGGGAGAGGTGTAGTATTGTTGTTGTTGTTGTAGTATTGTTGTTGTTGTTGTTGTAACGATCCCAGGTCTGAAAATAGATTAAAGGAGACTCCTCCCTCATTACAAAGTTACGATCTATATATTTCTATGTCGCTAAATTACTAATTAAAGCAGCTAATTCTACAGCAAACTACTAATAACTAACTACAATAAGCATTAATTAAGCAACTAACACTACCTTACCTACTAAAGGTGGAATTTGTAAGTTATAATTTGTCGAGTCAGGTCGGGAGGTCCAGAAATTCGGCCACTTTGATGGGCTGTGACCACAGGTCAGAAGCTACAAGGTCTGTCGGCTTCGCAGTGCAGTTTAATAGGTGGTTGGAGTCATGAGTTCCTAGGTTACATTCAGGACAGAGATCGTCAGTGCCAGGAATAATACGTGCCTTATAGCTTTGCAGCATGTTGCACCAACCCGATCTTAATTGGGCCAAAGTGGCTCTGGTATCTCTTGGCAGCGATCTCTCACTGTTACTAATGGTAGGTGGCCTTGAACCAAGGACCCTGTTTACCTTACTCGAAGAGATGGAAGTTGTAACAGCGTTTGTGTGTAGAACTTTACACAGTAGTATAGTATTGTTGTTGCCTTTGGTTTTTTATTATTAATTTGTAAAATTAATTTTATGTGTGGATTGAATTTTGTACTTCAGATTGTAAAAATATGAAGGTCCATGAAAAAAAGTCAACCCTTCTAAGGCGTAGAAATATTAAATGTGTCAAAAATTGTGATGAAAAAAAATCCTTTAAAGATCGTATTTTATTTAGATTTCCTAAAAATATATGGTCTATTGATAAGGTCTAATTTATCAATTTCAAAGTTTATATCTATTGTTTATAATAAAACCAATAATAATTTTGGATATTAATAATTATTTCATACAGGTGTAAATAAAAAAAAAAATATTGATTGATTTTGTCAAATTGACAAAATAATTAAATTAATTCAAATAATTAAATTAATTTTAATTATTATTTATTGATTTTGTCAATTTGACAAAATTGTTAATCAATATTTTAATTATTTAATTTTAATTTTACAATGTGTACCATTTTGTACACCACAGACCACACTATGTTTTCGCAATAATCATTTTCTGTCGTACCGCAATTTACTTTTATAACTCTTTTAATTAGAATCATGATGAAGTTCATGATTTTTTTTATGGCGATTTTTTTTAAAATAATCGAGGGATATTTATTGTGTGCGGGTGTGTAGGATTACAAAGTTTGCTCGCTCACTTTCAAATATTTTGTTGAACTCTTTGAACTAAAATATACTGATTATTATGTATTATTCTGCAAACTGCATATTCAATTGACAGCCATATTATAGTGCACGATTATGTGATTGTGCATGTAAAAATGTTTTATATTTTTTGCAAAAATGTTTTTTATTTATTGTAAAATTGTTCTATACTAATTGCAAAAATGATTTTATTTATAGTAAACCCTGTAACAAAATTACTATTAAATGGAAAATTGCATTCATATCATCATATCACATTTATATGTGGTTTTTACTAATAAAAACAAAACTATTTATAGGGATAGCAATATTTACTCGTTTTCCATTTTCCCGTTTTTTTTTTTTGGCAGTCCGTTTTCATTTTCCCGTTTTTCACTTGACTGTTTCTCATTTGCCCGTTTTTTATTTTTTTAATTTTTTTGTTCCCATTCTTAGCGTTACCCAGAACCAACGACGGGGACGTGATGGGTTTATGGTTCCTCTTTTTTTTTAGTTTTTTTTTTAAAAAATTTTTTTACGTTTTTTTCAAATTTTATATTTTTTTTTTACGTTTTTTTCAAATTTTAGATTTTTTTAAAATTTTATATTTTTTTTTTTTAGATTTTATTAATTTTTTAAAATTATTTTTTGAAGTACTTTTTTTCACATTTTTTCATATTTTTTAATTTAATGCAATATTATAAGCAATATTTTTTAAAAATGTAATTTTATCAACATTTTCTCTTATGTTTTTAATTTTTTTATTTTTTTCAATAATTTTTCTATTTATGAGTGGTTTTTCACCAGCTTGAGTTCTGTTTACTCTATTTTTAGCAACAATCAGTTCTTTTGATATTTCTGATATCATTTGGTAGACACCAATATGGGGTTTTCCAACTACGACCTGCAAACGCCGGTGCCAAGCTTCCACATTATTCTGTGTTCTTGGTACATTTTCCGCTAGGGCATCAGCAATTGACCAATAATCTGGCGAATATCTTGGCTTAGACGGCATTTTATTGCTGGATCTCTTTCTATCACCAGTTATGTAGTTGCTTTTAAACCACAATTAATAGCAAAATTTGCCATCTTTATCTAAAATATTATTTAGTTCTGAAAAATAACTCAGAATTTCATTAGGTGGAACAAAAGCATATTTTGATGCAAATCCTTTCGATTGCACTTGCCGCCAGATAATTTGACCAAAATGGAACATACAGCCTTTAAAATTACAATTTGGGAAAAATATTTTTGCAACCGAAACGCTTGCTTTCTCAAAATCGGCTATAATTCGTACTGGATTTAGGTTAATATTATGGTCACAAGCCACTCTTGCTAATTCGTAAAAGAATTCAAAATATGTATTCTGGCTTTTGCTGCTCATTAGGCAAAATACAAGTGGTACAACATCGTTCCCAATTAGCCCATGTATGCTAAAAAGTTGGCGCATAATACAAGGTACTACTTCAAAAGTAGCATCCATAACCAACATGTGGCTTGGCCTAGTAATTTTAAGCTTGAAGCAGTTCCCAATAAAATAATTTTATCATTGTTAAATAACTTTTCGCTTAATAAAAAAAGTTCACCTTCGAGATATTTTAAATTTTCAGGAATTTCAATATTTTCTATTGACACTGGTTCCTTTAGAGCGGTAGAACGACTTCTACGAATTTTTTGACCTTGCGCGTTATTTTTTGGTAAATAGATACGACAATTTTGTTCGCATTCAACTATGCTATTGCGTATTATTTGCGACGGACGTAATCCCGAAAATTTAGCAGAGTTATTTAATTTAGCATTAGTTTCGTATATTTGGCCGTTAGATGCTACTGGATCATGATTATGATCGTTGGGACCCTTGCGCAAAGCATGTTTACCTGAGTTAATATAACTTGTGCATCTTACCTTTACATAACTTTTTTTTTTTTCAATACAGGCCCATCTGAAAACGTCTTTTACTTTGACATCTAAATAGTAACAATAACCATCTACAACATGCAAGTCTTTATTTTTACTACTCTTTTAAACTGAAATATTCATATTTAATAATTTTATTCAACCAATAACCTAATTCAACTATTAACCATACGACACCAGTACGACCAAAAACAATTGTGTTATAAACCAAATAATTGCAAAGAGCATACAAAAAATAATTATGTGGAGTCCCGTTATAAATCAAATTATTGGAAACTGTTTCAATATTTTGAATTTCATTATACTTTTATTTTCGCTTTTTTATGTGTTAACACATAAAAAAGCGAAAATAAAAACGGGCAAGTGAAAAAGGGGTAAATGAAAACGGGAAAATGAGAACGGTCATATGAAAAACGGGCAAACGTACCCAACCCCTATTTATATTCATACTACGTTTTAATTTTTATTTAACTTTAAAATTTATTTAAATAAAAAGCGTACTCTGCGCGCTTTTTCTTCTGCAAATCTTTTTATTATATCATCGATTTAATTTTTATGAATTACTTCGTTTTCTATAGAAATGATGCCAAATCATTTGGACGTTCTTGCGTCATCGTAGATCTCCAAATTGTTTGCGTTCTTACAACTGTAGAGCCACAGTTAATGGTAATGCTAGAAAAATACGTAATGCTTTTGAAATATTTGGAAAAATACTCGACAAATTTTTCATAAATGAAATCTAAAATTTGAGTTTATGATTTTTTTTCATCCAACATATATATCACTGTTAAATTCCTAATTCAGTATCTTGCATTATCTTACTAACAATGTTAACTCTGGATAAAATTTGGTACCATACTACCAGTGAGAAAAAAAAAATCAAATGACTTGATTTTGGTACCGATACAGTTCGCCTGATATCAAGTTTTATGATTCCACTTTTCTTTATTCAAGAACATAAATTTCACATATATTACGATATTGAGGCTGCAGTCCTTTTATTCTTAACTCTCATCTGGTTTCGCACAGCGGCTTCACGGTAAATTCTGTTCCTAAAGGCTCCAATAATACTGCCCAACGTTTTGTTGAAGATGAAAAAAATACATAGAGCTCCTCAATTTAAGACAAAATTAAATTTTTGTATAGTTTACTTTGCAAGCATCACAAATAACTAAATTTAGTGTGCAGCACAGGGTACAAAAAATGCTCTCAGATTTAAAACTTTTTTTTTTTGTAAGCCATTGTGGGATACCTTTCATATTTGCATCATATTTACACCATTGTCGTAACATTGACCTCTTTAAATTTAATATATATCTAATTAAACATCCTTTAATTTTGTATATTAATTATGTATATTAATATTTTTAACTAATTATTGCAAATATGCTATTTTATTCTCAACCCGACTATATTCTTGGACAGCATTTATAACAGATATATGAAATTTTCGTACTTCCTGTTTTTAATTTCCTGCCTACCAGTTTCGGCGTTGGCTACCGTCGCGTTGTAAGCTATCCAATAAAAAACCATATAGTGGGATGGTTGCAGTGAAATAAAAAATTTAAAGTATTGTGAAAACCTTCACAGCAATTCCTTGTTTTTGGAGTTCTCTCTAAAACGGTATCGTAATGATTCCACAATGCTATAGGAAATTGTGTGTTTCTTTTAGCTGCACCTTCAATATATGTTGCCTTTGACTAGAAGTAATTAAGTATTTCTGTATAATTATTTTCTTCAGGAAAAGTTGTAGCTAGTTCATTAAATACAATTTTTACTTCGGATGGAGGAACAAATGATAATACTGCTAAGGATTTCAGTTTTATTTTTTTTCCAGATCTGATTCAAATGTTTTTTTCAGTCCAACAGAGTTAATTTTCCTAATCAGACTCTGTGATAAATGAAAATAACAACCTTTTACCTCCGCTAATGGAAACGAAATTTGGTCTGAATTAATGGCTGCTTTTTCGAAGTCTAGCAAAATCTTTTCTGGCAATAATATTTTTAAAATGTTGAACATTCTATTATATGTAAATGTTTCTGTAGTTTTTTTCTGTAATAGAAAATATATAGATGGTGGATATGAGTTTGCAACCTGAGCATGCCATGTGTATAGTTGATGATAGAAGATTTTTGGAACTTTATCAAAATAAGTCGTTCAAAAAAAAACTACAAGCTCTGCACAGATTTTGGAGAATTGATCTTTGTAACCTTAAAGTTGACCCCAAACTCACCCTCGATGGAGTTATTACCACTCCCTGCAATATCGTAATCCGTCTTATAACTTAATGACAAATCTATAATTTTTAGAATAAAAGAAAAACACTAAAACTTTTATTTTATTTTTATAAAAATTATATTTTATTTTAATATTTGTTTTTTAAGAAATTATAAGACACTTTTATGAATTTACAATATACTGGCCAAAGCTAATTATTTTACTGTAGTTAAAATTAAGAATTTTTCTGTTTATATAACAGCTGATTACAATTGATTTTCTATGTACAACAAAATATAAAGTTAGTCATTGACCTGTATTAATTTTATCATATAAAATTTGTACATAGAATCTATTATTTAATTAATTAATAATATATATATATATATATGTATTTGTAAAAAATGAGAATTATACAATATTGCCAGTATTAAATATAAGTAGAAATATAATGTAAATTAATTGTTTTTTACTGGAATGCATTCTCAAATTGCAGTTAGTAGTATAGGATTTAGAAATTGGAATCATATAGTACAGGTTCTTAAAGAACATGAACAGGGGTCCGTTCACGTAGACAATTTTCAAAAATGGAGGGAATTTGAATTAAGACTTTTAAAAAATTCGACAATTGATTGCACTCTTCAAAATACATTGTCTAAAGAAGTTCAACATTGGACAAATGTGTTGCAACGTCCTTGATGTACGTTTCGACAAAGTTTCTGTATAAAGCATCTGATATCATTTCTGGTGTATAGAAAGACTGTAATTTAGGAGAGTTCATTTATAGAATATAATCTTTTATCATCATTAGAACGTAAAGCAATTTAATTTTGATTTATTGTATATATTTTATGTGAATCTGAAGCTATTCGACATTGTCTCCTATCCTACTTATCATACAATTATTTCGTAGACAGTTTAAATATTCATCAAAATTTATTGTGTGCATTAAAACGGATGTTTTTAAGCATTTAAGCCTTTTTAAAAGCATCTTTATTATTTATTCTTATACTATACATTTTAGACTTCAATCCAACAAATTCAGTCATGATTTCACCATTGTTTTCATCCTTAATTAAACCTGGTACATTTTTATTTACTAAAGGTATTTTAAATATGTTATTCTGAGGATAATCACTAGTGTCAAAATAATTAATATCTGTTTTTATCATGTTATATAGGTATATCAAAATCTTTTATTTCATATATTAATGAATCAGTATCGGTATACAATAGTTTAACATCATTTTGAATTTTTTTCTTAATGTATTCATAAGAAAATCGTGTAACTTCAATTTAGAAATGTCTAAGACACTCATTCCTATATAAATTGAATTTCCATATTTAAACTTGAATTATTATTTTTGTTCGGAGTTGTTTTATTAAATGATAATATATCAGTATACTAAAAATTTATCGAGATCAAAAGGGCTAAGTACTTCCGTAATTGTTGAGGGAATCGACTCTGACCTAGTGGGGGTTGAGGACCGAGATTGCACCGAATACCAGCAAGAACTAGCTGATACTTGTAGTTGTTATAGGCATCTAATAGTTTCCCTTTTGCTCTTTCTTTACCATAATGTGGTGTATAATATGTTTGAGGTAATTCGTTTGGAAATATTGCACTGATAACTGATATGTTATCAGTGCAATGAAAAAAAAAACAATTATGTAAGATTATATTCATAAATAAAATTATTATAATATATTGTAGTTTTTTTTTAAATAAAGTAATTAAGTAATTAATAGTAATTTATAATATACATTGCGTATAATTAACTATTAATTATTATTAATTATTTGACTATTAAAAATCATCTTTTGGAAATTTTTCCATCAACAATGTTTCTAATAATTGTTTTGCTTAACGTTACCCTCTCAGTGTTTCTTAATATTTTATTATTTTTGTAGAGTTGAATTATCAGACTACAATTTGTTTCAAAAAATTTCTGCATAGACTGTTTAAAAAAAATATAAATTTTAAAAACTAATATTTATACAAAAGTACTTCTTTAGTGATTTATGACTGATTATTTACTTTATTTTCCGATTGTTATCACAATGATAAAACTTGTTGTATTCTCAACTAATTGGTTTAGTAGTTTTCTAATCAATTTACTTTTTTTTTCTATGCTGTTTTTAATTTAAATTTAAAACAACCTACCTGTTTAAAAAGCACGATCAGGTAAATAGAAGAAGTACAGGTAATTATTGTTATCACTAGTTATTTAAAAATTTATTTAAAAACAATCATAAATAAAGAATTCACTTCGAAATTGAAAGTAATAAAACTAACAAAAACAATTATAATAATATAATAACAAGATCTGCATTTAAATTGCGTGAAAACAACAACCATAATAGATAACAACTGCAGCAATAATAATATAGGAAAGTTTATACTATACCGTGCTACCCTGCAGAAAATCGCTAAGACATCAAAGTGAAGAAAAAGCGTAACGAAGTACAAGATAGAAAATTGTAACCTAAAAGGATAAATTATTCAATACAAATTACTCGTTGTATACATTCAGTGCTATAATTTTTTATATTTTAGAATCTTTAAATGTCCACAAACAGCAACAATAATTCTGATCTCAACACCTTATCTGAAATGTTTAAAAAGGAATTTTCCAACTTACTTGGTAAATATAGGATTAATGGTAACGGACTGGCTCGAAAAGGAAAAGATAAGATTTAAACGAAACTAAATTGTTAAATAGTGGCAGGCAACGGAAAACCACCTCCACTCATTGCAAGTAAAATATCATTTCAATATATCATTATTGAATGAGGAATCGGTATATTTTTTCTTTAATGAATCATTTATGTTGGTCCGCTCTTTTATGGGTAAATTATAATTATACAGGGGTGGATTCTCAAACACTAAGCTTAGTAAAACACTTTCAAATTCATCTCTATTATTTCCATTTAAAAAATCATTTATGCCGGTATGACATTGTATTGTAAATTTGATATTTTTCAGAAAATATCCATTTAGAGCGAGAGGTAAAATTTCGTATATTACAAAATATATGAGTGCGAGTAACAAGCTATATTGTAAACAAACCATTTCTGTCAAAAAAAAAATCCAAAAAAAAACCGAAAAATTTCTATGTCGCTAATGATTTGCCGCTGTGTAGCAGCAACAAAACCATTTCTGTCCAAAAAAATCCAAAAATTTTTAGATTTTTTTTGACAAATCGAGCAATTTTTAGATTTTATTTATTTTTTTGATTGCTGTGTTGTGAAAATATAAAAATAAAAATGACAGTTTTAATTGCGGCTACTTATTTTTTAAATATTTTCAATTAAAAAATTGTTTTTTCATATGGTTGCATATATTTTTTGCCGCCATATTATATAAAAATTTAAATTTTCAATCAATAATTTATTTCAAAATAAAAAAAATAAAAAATATATTTGACAGAATAAAAAAAAATAATATATTTGACAAAATTAATACGATACTATAGTTGTCTATCATTGAAATTATATTTCTGTTTTAGTCGCACAAATAGATATTTTTTGGATTTTTTTTGGATTTTTTTAATCCACTGTCATACGGCCATTAATGTTGATTTATTTGTCCTTTTCCGGTAATTTACTTTATTTTCTTTTACCGACATCGGCGGTGTTGGTATTGGTATTTCAATTGGTGAAGCTTTGTAATGGAATGGAATAAAATTTGGAATGAATTTACTAAAAAGAAATTGAATTTAAAAAAAATTTAATAATCCAAAACAAAATGGGCCCTGCTCGGGCGCCATTTGTAATGAAATGGAATAAAATTTGAAATGAATTTACTAAAAAGAAATTGAATTTAAAAAAAAATTAATAATCCAAAACAAAATGGTCCCTGCTCGGGCGCCATTTGTAATGAAATGGAATAAAATTTGAAATGAATTTACTAAAAAAAAATTGAATTTAAAAAAAAATTAATATCCAAAAAAATTATACTATACTTATGTAAAAATAATATGGATATATGAAATAATATAGTTATATAAAAAGAAAATATAGTTGTATAAAAATGGAAAAATATAATAGAAACTAAATTAACTGGATCCTAAGCTGGAGCCGGATTAAAATTCGCCAAATCATAACTAGATGAAACTGATATTAATTATCGGTTAAGTAGGGCAAGAAATTGTATTGAAAGAGCATTTGGGTTACTTGTTATTAAATAATTTAAACATTTTTATTAAATAATTTAAACATTTTCATTATTGTAATTAATCATTTATTATCATTTAATAAATTTATGACATTTAATAAATTGTTTAACAAAAAACACGTCTAATTTAAAAATTAAAAGAAAAAATTGTCATAAATTTTTATTCATAGCACTCCTTATTAATAAGTGCAGTTAGCTTTAAAATAATATTTAAACATTTTTTTTTATGGTATATCATTTAAAACTGAACTGCACAATCCAGCAAAATGCTTTACATCTTCGTGCTCTACACTTTCTACAGTTATTTTATTTTTTCCGCAGAATTGATGTAAGAATCTAGAGCTAGCCCTATTTTATCTCCAAGGGGGGTTTTTTTTTACTGAAGAGTTTTGGTAATTAGCACGTTTATTTTCTTTGTTATTAATCACGAAATTCAGTAGTTCTTCATCGCAACTCAGCGCATTCAACTTGCAATTCACTATCAGAATCCTCAAAGTGGTGCATATTGTTGCTTTTGAAAAGCCTTCATCCTCCAATACATTTTTATTGCTGTTGTCAATATCATTATCATCTTTTGCGGATGTGGACTCCTCATCTATATTCCCAAATGATCTAAATTAACGAACAAATTAAAAATGTAATAAAGTTTAAAATCTCCTTTTTATAATATTTTTTTTTTATAAAATTAATAAGTTGGTATTATATTTGGTGATTAAATAGTAGCAGATAAAAAAACAAAAATTAATTCTAGTAGTGATGAAGAAATAGAAATTGAGGTATATGCTCTGGAACCGAGTAGTGGTAGCAGTAATGAAGAAGATAAAATAGTTAAAGTTGTAGCTGCAACTTCTTCAATTTTGGTAAAAATATTGGAGTATAGAAAAAATAAGAAAAAATCGTTCCATTTGGGTAAACCCATATTTAAAAAACGACAAAACAAAGGACGCTTTAATAATTATTTGATTATTATTTTATTGTGAAAGCTGTTTAGGTGCAACAGTTATATACTAAATAATTATATACTAAATAGTATAAAACTGGTAATTTCAGGAATTTAACAAATTATCTGCCTTATTTAATGCAATTTGTTCATGTACAGCTTTCAAAACATTTATTTGCAATGCAGAAAACCTTTCAAATGACAAATTTTCTTTGACAACCTGAACTGCAATACTATTGAAAAATAATTTCGCTGGAGTAGCATCCATGAAGGACGATTTAGCCAAGTCGCACAACATCGACATGTTTTCACTAGCTTTTTCAATAGCTGCATTATTATTTTCTGATGACAGTGGTTTTCTTCTTTTTCCAGGACAAACAGCACTTTTAATTTGATTTAATTTTCTGTTTTTTAAATTAGAAATTGATTTTGGTGTTGATTGAATATTTTGATTCAACATTGATGTAAAATCATCACTTTCTGTTTCTTCTAATACTTCAATGTTTTCCTGTTCATCGTCGTCGTTGACAGGCTGGAAACTTGAAATATATGATGCCGCAGTGACATCACTCATGAAAATGAAATGATGATGTTTTTCAGATGACGCCGTTGCTGACGACGTTGCTGGTCTTTCAAAATTTCCTGTTGTCCTTTAAAGATTTTAAATTATTTTTCAAAATCATATAAATAATTTGAAATAAAATTGCATACATAAAATTTGTGGAAGCACAATTATTCTTTTACCTGATTCTCCAATCTCCTCTGATAATGTCTTCCATTTTTTTTCTTTTAATACAACATTTTTATATGACATCTTTGTTTTATCATAAATAAAACAATTTTCTTTAATAAAATAAATAAGCTTTTCTTCCATTTTGTAATGGTAGGTATAATTTTGTGAGTATTTTGAAATTTGTTTGAAATTTATTTTTTGATAATTATTGAAAATTTTGTAAAGTTCTGAAGTTTGAGAAGATTTAGAATTTAATTAAAACCAATATTTAATTTAAAAAGCAAATTGAACTACCACTGACCGAAACAACCTGGTCCCTGCTCGGGCGCCATTTGTAATGGTAGGTATAATTTTGAAAAAATTACAAAAAAAATATTTAAGTCCGAGATGATTTTTTTTGCAAAAAAAAAATAAAGTCGGGAAAGAATTGAATGAGTTAAAATATAGAAACAGAAGGTTCGCGGGCACGCGTTGCCGGGTAGAACTGACCTCGGAAAATGGGTGGGTTCTTACTATCCGCATTATACCATTACAAGAAGAATGCGTGCAAAGGTAGAAGCTACCTTATCACAATATACTATATACCAAATAACTTTAAAATAACCGTATTGCTTTCGATGGATCATCAGGAATCATCCGGAGCTGCATGGGGCAGTAGAGGCCTTCCTAGCCACACATTCCTACTTTCCACACTAACGAAGGAATCTCCATCCAAAAATTCAAATTTACTACCAACAAAGGAATTTTCCCCCCCCAACTGGCAACACCACTGACTACTTTTTTTTTTTTTCAATTAATTTATATAAAACGGTTTGTAGTGGCAAAAAAAAAATATAACCGGAAATACTGAATGACGAACTGGCATATATTTCTCGAATACGAAGGGTGGTCGGAACTATAGTCCTACTCTTAATTAACCCTACTCAACTTATATACTAGTAAATTATTCGGATAATATAATCAATGACAAAATTTGTAAAAAAAAATATATATATAAAAAAAATTTAATTTATCTGATTAAGGACCTGGAACCGCAGCTACCTCGTCCGTATCGTGGGCGTCGTTGAGGACCATCCCCGTTACAAAAAAAATCTGATGAATCTGTTGACGTGTTTGGTGCCTTTGTTACCACCAACACGTGTATAAAAAAATGATGATAATCTGATGAATCTGTTGACGTGTTTGGTGCCTGTGTTACCACCTACACGTGTATATAGAAAAATGATAATAATCTGATGAATCTGTTGACGTGTTTGGTGCCTGTGTTACCACCCACACGTGTATATAAAAAAATGATGATAATCTGATGAATCTGTTGACGTGTTTGGTGCCTTTGTTACCACCCACACGTGTATAAAAAAAATGATGATAATATGATGAATCTGTTGACGTGTTTGGTGCCTGTGTTACCACCTACACGTGTATATAGAAAAATGATAATAATCTGATGAATCTGTTGACGTGTTTGGTGCCTGTGTTACCACCCACACGTGTATAAAAAAAATGATAATAATCTGATGAATCTGTTGACGTGTTTGGTGCCTTTGTTACCACCCACACGTGTATAAAAAAAAGGATGATAATCTGATGAAACTGTTGACGTGTTTGGTGCCTTTGTTACCACCAACACGTGTATATAAAAATATGATGATAATCTGATGAAACTGTTGACGTGTTTGGTGCCTTTGTTACCACCAACACGTGTATATAAAAAAAATGATGATAATATGATGAATCTGTTGACGTGTTTGGTGCCTTTGTTACCACCAACACGTGTATATAAAAATATGATGATAATCTGATGAAACTGTTGACGTGTTTGGTGCCTTTGTTACCACCAACACGTGTATATAAAAATATGATTATAATCTTATGAAACTGTTGACGTGTTTGGTGCCTTTGTTACCACCAACACGTGTATATAAAAAAATGATGATAATCTGATGAATCTGTTGACGTGTTTGGTGCCTTTGTTACCACCAACACGTGTATATAAAAAAAATGATGATAATCTGATGAATCTCAAAAACACGTGAACGGGTGCGCTCGTCACAAAGTTGGGCACATCACCATGGAAAAATCAAAAATGGTAGTCAAAATCCTCTCTGGGTTATCTTTTTCTTTTTATTTCTTGTATTTTAATTACAAATATCCTTAGGTCTAATTAAAAAAAACTGAACCGGACAATATGTCGTCCATCGACTTAAAATTTATGTAAACTTTTTTTTTGTGTTTCTTTTTGGTATCAAACAAAAAAAGTTTTTAATACATCAAATTAACCGAATAACATCACCACGGGACGGCCACCGACTGACTTCACGGCCGTCCAACAGCTCACTCCCCAAAAAATCTATAACTTCGAGAAACATCTGCCAGCAATTCTCATTTTATTGCGCATTCAGCAACCCTCACTCAATTTTTCCATTTATTGACAATCGATGCACGCATACAAAATAATAATTTTAGGCGGTAAAATTTTTCCCATATTGATGGATTGACAGACCGCACACACGATAGAAACGCATACACCGAACAATTATTTTTCTGTCGGCCATTGATTGAGACGCTGAATGACAAATCCCTTCCGTGGTGTAAAAGTTACCATAGGTGAAAAAAAGTTTTCAGTGGTGTCGACTATTGAGATTTATTATCCACCATTACAATTTTTATTGTCAATTGTCATTTCCAAATTAATTTTATATTTATTTTATTTTATGTTGTATGCACTGTTTGTAATTACTCATTTTTCTGTTGGCAGCAGTTTGTCAGCAAGCAGCAAATTAGAAATTAGGAATGATGAGCAGCAACAGCGACAGCGGCATTGCTGCTCGCTGACATGTTGTGTTACACAGCATATATATATATTATATTGTTTATAAATTTTTTGCTGCCGCTGGTGCTGCTTTTTTTTGCTGCCAGGTTGTGTAACAGCCTATAAAATAGTTAAAGTTGTAGCTGCAACTTCTTCAAATTTGGCAAAAATATTGGAGTATAGAAAAAATAAGAGAAATAATCGTTCCATTTGGGTAAACCCATATTTAAAAAAACGACAAAACAAAGGACGCTTTGTTTCTGATGTAATTTTTTTTTAGAAAATAATTAATAATTATTCATATGTTTTTACATTACTTCATATGTTTGGGCCATGAATTTCATATTTAGATCTTCAACTATATCATTAGGTAGCTGTGAAAGCATCCTGTCTAACATTATTCCGTGGGTCAGTTGCGGTTTCTTCGTCTTTTCTTTATTGATCAGCTTGCCAACATTTTCTACCATAGTATTCACACAATCGACGATGGGACCTTTTTGTTTTTTTCTTTCATTCATCTGTTTGTTTAAAAAAAAATATTAAATTATATTTGGTTTGCATATTAAAAAAAATATTGCTATACATATGAATAATTGGAGTTTGAATCTGTAATAATTTCATTGCCTTTCTCAATCTTGCACGGACTATCAAAAACCGTAGTACTGCTACTGATTGTTCTGGAAAAAATTAAAAATTATGATTTGCCATTATTTTTTTTTTTTTTTAACTTACCGTCGTTTTTTTCCGAAGACAACGTATTAATAAAAGACATACAATGTGAAAACTCCCATCGTAACCCACAATAAAGAACGCTACGTTCATAAATACGAAGGCATACACGATGTTGTATACGTACATGATTACCATAGTGGGCAAAGCAAATATTGCGATTTTACCTAAGTAACTTTGCTTACTATATTGTTGGTATAGTTGTTGGTTTTTAACCTAGTAATCAAACTCTGCATCATTAAGAACGCGTTGTGTGTCGTTTCACTGATAACGATTGTATTGTCGTGACTGATGGTTATCAGATTTTTTTCTTGTTATGGTTTTGGTTGTTTTGTTTTTAAGTTTTTTTTGCGTAGGCGTAGTAATAGAGTGTATATATGAATTTTGTTTCTATATAGATTTTTTTTTGTGACGTATGGGGATTCCAACCTTGATATTATTTTATATCAAGGTTAATTTATGAAATTAAATCAGCTGTTATATTTATACAAAATTATTTATTTATAATAAAAAAAATTATTTAAGTTTATACAAAATTATTAAAAATACAATATTATTTATTTATTTTATTTATGATTCCGCTGGTTAGATTTTATATCTAATATTATTTTCACAATTACATATTATGAAAATTTTTCAAAAAATTAGCCATTTCAAATTGGTTACTTGATGTAAACTAATAATCATTTTTAAATTTCAGCTACTTTTATAGTCCAAAAAATATGATAAGAAAACTTTTAAGTTTAAAAAAAATATGTTTTTGGTAGTTCTCACGATATTCTAACTTTTTAACTATTTAGTTGAGTTTCGTATACCAATACTTTTTGCATCAAGCGTCTATTCAGACCTTTAATAAAAACGTTAATATAATATATTATCCATAATCTTTATTGAACTCTTTTTGAATATGTACAACTGTTAACCAATTTGAGTTTACTTATTGGTTATTTTATTTACTTTTTACTTTAATACTATTTCTGCTTATTTAAACTATACGTTATACTTTCAATTCTTTCTTTTTTTTTTTTAATTGACTCCTTATCTCGGGTGGGGGGTAGTCAACTAGTCAAAGCAAGTTAATTGAATGACAAACAATCGATGGATTTGCACCGCTTTTATGGGATTTCATTTCTGCAATTCAGCAAAAACGGCTATATTATATGGGTTGCAAGTAAAATGCATTAGTTTACATGCAATTTACCAATACAACCTTAATTTGGAAAGCTTTTTGGAGACTAAATTTAGGCACGTTTAGACTTTAATATCTAAAGGCCTGATTAAACACATGATCTTAAAAGTCTGCGTCTGAATAGACGCATAGTCAACTTAGTTTGAGATAATGCAGTGTATTTATACACAACATTCGGTACTTACGAATTAAAAATAAAAACCACAAAAATTAAGTTATAGTAAAATTTATTATTTATTCATTCATTAAAAATTAAATTCTAAAAAAAAATCTTATAATTTTCACATATGGAATTCTACTTCTATTGGAGTCAAGTAAAAACTGGACTTTTCCCTTGGCTTTATCTCAAATTGATTATCTAATTTTTCTGTTTCCAGGAACTTCCAGTATGTTTTTTAATTTGCATTACATATATAATCAGTTTAAATGCTAGTAATCCGTTCAATTTGTATTATTATTATCAACTAATCAGGGAACTGGTTTCTGGTTTTAAATTTTTATTCAATGGAATTATAAGTGATATAAAGTGTGACATAAATGTAAAGTGATTTAAATTATGAGATTTTAATATCAAAGAGAATGGAAAATGTAATTTGTATAAAGAATATATTTTCTCAAAATTTTCATAAAGATTTTGCTATGCGTTAGTACAAATGATTTATTGTTAAAATTAAATGATTATGTCTATCAGAAAAATGGTGTTCAAGTATGAAGTATATATAGATATAGGTTTTCAAGATCAGCGATCTAGAGAGCATATACACTTTTAAAATAAATTAGATTAAAACATTATGTATATAACTAACCTATAATAAAATTTTTATGTAACGTAAAACAACAACATGTATATGATAAAAATATGTGCCGTTGATTACTAATCAAATTACGATATTATGCTAATATAATAAAATTAATATTTTCATTTTCACTTCACTGCAAATTTTGAAGTTTAAATAATCACAAATCCGGTTTGTATAAGTATTATGTTTAATCAAAAAAATCATATTTTGTAATTCCGTTAATTTGTTTATAAAACTATGCAGATACAATTTATAGTCTTGAAGTTTCTTCTTGGAGGTTTTACTGCATACAAATAAATAACGTATAGTGTTCCTTTGTATAAAAAAATATTTAAAAGTCTCAAGTTAGCGGATTAATATAGAAGTTTCATATTATATTATTTTCTAACTAATTCCCAATATTTTTTATTATAAATACACCTTATATATTTTCACATATTGATCTAGCTAGAACACCCATATCTTTTTCC
Source organism: Rhamphomyia laevipes (assembly GCA_963920725.1). Classification (NCBI taxonomy): domain Eukaryota; kingdom Metazoa; phylum Arthropoda; class Insecta; order Diptera; family Empididae; genus Rhamphomyia; species Rhamphomyia laevipes. Next base: position 133,352,247 of record OY987255.1, read on the forward strand.
ATATTCATTTTTCATGTATAAAATTTTCTTCTGAGATTTGGCAGTTAATTGCCTAAATCTTTTTCTAACATTTAATTTCATATCAACCCAACACTATAATTTTTTTTTTTTTTTAAATAGATTAGTAAATTTTTTCTGTATAACTTTTAACTTACCTTTTCCCATTATGCATTGGATTTAGGGGGACCACAAGCGTTCAATTGCCCCCTCAAACTTGTCCAAATATCGTCTTTCTTTTTGCTCCCAGCATTATTAGGGAATTTTCCCTCTAAAATGACATAATTTGATTTCATTAAATCAATCAGCAGTTTCTTTTGATGTTTCGTGATTTTTGACTAAATGAAAAAAAATAAAAAATTTATGTAAAATTATGTGCGTGGGTATAAAAAAATTATTACCATTTCATAAATTTCTCTATTTCACTGCAAAAATATATATTGGAACGAATATATAAATTTTTGAGTTATAACAAATTCTGTTTAATAAAATTTATTCTTAGTGCAAAACTAAGTTCAACGGAATGTAATTTTCTTAAGGAATTTAGAGAAATAAAGGGTAAAATGAAAAAAAAAAAACAAGATGCTAAATCAAGTAAAACAACTTAAGAGAAGGAGATAGGAACAAAATTATTAAAATCTAAAAAATAATAAGACATAATTTGTAGTTTGTTATTTTTTTTTAAAATAAAATTATTTTTATGTTGATTTCTTTTTATTTCTTTTTATTTTATTACAAAATATAGACAAACTACAAACAGTAATCAAATCTGAATTATATTATTAATTATTTTATTATATTGATAAACAGTAATCAAAAAATAAAAACAAATTTAGTATAGATTTAAGTAATTTAAAATAAATTAATTACCATAATTTAATTAGAACCACTTTTTTGTGGCCAGTTAACTCATAGTGAGTCTGCCTATCGCGTTCACAATTAAAAATTTCTGCTCTATAATTTTTTGGTCCCTGGCAACATGTTACTATTTTGATCATTATAAATATTATTATTATTATTACAATAATTCCTATTATAATAGTGTTAGCCAATGTCGTGGTTTTCAAATACTTATAATTTTGTTGTCGATTTTTCTCTTTGTTAATATCGTCCTGTAAATTTTTTATTCCTAAGCTACGTCTATCAAATTCATATCTTAGTTCGTCAGGTCCTAAAGGTTTTACGTGACTAGTTATATTCAAGTCCAATGTCCATTGTTCCTCCGATTCTGTAAAATTATGGGTTATTGTTGGTACTTTATTAAAAATATGACGTGACATATCTTCCACCTGTTTAACTTTTCTATCGAAATAAGGTAATTCTAAACTACTGTTGTGTAATTTAGAAATATCGCGACCAATGAAAACTGCTCATATTGATATGGATACACCACCAAAAATACCACTGCCCAAAATTCCGACAACAAACATCAAAGATTAGAACTAATGAAAAAAGAAACAAATCCTATTCGACCGACTCGGAATCACTGACTCCGCAAACATTATCTTTCAGAAGTTAATTAATTTTTTTTTTTAAATTGTTATAAAGAGGCAGTAATATTTGTTTAAAATAGTACAATTCACTCCAGTACTGCGAGCTGAAGTGATTTGAAAATAAATAGTATTATGGAAAATTAGTAAATAAAACCTAAGATGTTATGAATTATCAATATGTACAAATTTTATATTGATAATTCGAATTGATATTATACCGAGTATTTTAAATTTAAATTAAAAAACAAATAAGTTTACATTATAAACTACTTTACATTAGAATTTACGTCAAAACATAAATATATATAAAAACAAGTTTATTTAATTTTTTTTTTTGTTATTAAGGAAAATAGTGAGTAAAGAAAGAGTAAAAAAAAGTAACATACGTTTTTTATGGTGAATAACATTTCCATATAATTTTTTTAATGCCATTTTCATATTTTTTGGGATTAACATTTCCAACAGCTATTTTCTTCCATATTGATTTAACCCTAAAAACATAAAAAAAGATTAGAATATTATATATATAATGTGTATTTTTGTTGAAAATAAACAACTGTTGTGTAATGCTCTAATTAAAGTCCATTGCAAATCATGATGAATTTCTGTTCATTAACCTATTGCAAAATCAAAAAGTTAATACACTATAATGTTCTAAATTCATATAAAAATAAATTTATATGATTTTGTACTATATGATTTTGTACAGTGAAATGCGAATATGCTGGTAATGCATATTCAGTATTTTAATGCTTAATTTTAATACAGAAATTTATCATAACATTTATACATGATTAATAAATTTGTGTCGCAATCGCGAATAAAATATTATATTTGTATGTAAATTAGGGATGACGACACAAAGTGAAATTGAAATGTTTAGACTTAGAGCATATATAAGCATTATTTAAATTTACATTATCATTTCTTTTACACTTTTGTAACCATATTTTTGAAAAAACTTTGTCTTTGGGGAATTTAAAAAACTTAATTTGAGTTCTGATTTTTGTTAATCGTTTATCATTATTACTATTACAACCAAAAAATTAGGGATGACGACACAAATTAGGGATGACGACACAAATTAGGGATGACGCAAATTGCCATAATCGCTAATTTTTTCTCGAGTTACTATTTCATATTTTAAATAACTTTACAATATTAAATAAATTTCAGATTAATAATAAACGAAATAAACGCGGATTAGTCAATGTATTAGGATCATATATTTTTGAGTCAAGATAAAAGTAAAATAAAATGTAATTAATTAATTTTAAAATATTCTTTATAATTACAAAGTCAAATTAATTTAAAATAATCTTTATAATTATAAATTTGATTTTTTTTTTGTTATGGTTGTTGTCTTGATGATGATGACGGTTTAGGCTAAAAAAAAAGAAAAAATATAATGAAATATATGAAAAAAATTTGATAGATTTTTAATAAATATTACCATTGTTATATGTACTTTTTTGTGACCTGTTTCGGTATAGTGCTTTTTTCGATCCGTCAGTGTATGGAAGAAACGTTCGCACAAATCACAATTATATTTGCGTCCTATGCCAGCGCTTCTTCCATTGGCGAAACAAGATATCGAAACGATGATGGTTTCCATTTTTAAAATATATAAAAAATTTCCACCTGTTTAACTTTTCTATCGAAATAAGGTAATTCTAAACTACCTAATACATTTGCACATTTTTGTGTAAATTTAACTATTCCTGTACCTATTACTATTTGTTTATAAGTATGCGAATTGCAAAAACTAGTTAATTCCTCTTTTTTTTAAATATATATAGCCAACTATTTTCTAATTGTAAGTGGTATAACATGGTTTTCTTTATTTTGTATAACTTTCCTTTGGCATCTTTTATATTCGTTCGTCTCAGAATTCGTCAATAACATTTTAGGATGCAAATGTCTGCATACTCGAATTATATCGTTATTAGCCATATTAATATTTTGACAGGCCGACACATAGTCATTTGTCGTATAAGTTTTTATATAGAGGCAGTAAATTTTTTTCTAAAATAGTAACAACTCAAGCGTGTACTGCACTCAATACACTTAATAAAACAATCCAATTTTGCTTCTAGACAACAATAACTTTTATTTTTCTCCAAAATATTAATAATTCCTCAAATCATGTCTATTCTTATTTACATTCCAAACGTCTATTCTTATTTACATTCCAAACTTGAAAAAAAAAAATACAAAAATATAAAAAGAAAATAAAATATAAATTCATTTTAAAAATAAATCTTATTACTGATGAGAAAAATTTAATGATATATATAAAATATTAATTTGAATATAAAAAGAAAAATAAAATAAAATTTAATGATATATATAAAATATTAATTTGAAAAATTTAAATAAAATTTTATTTACTGATGAATTTCAGAAAATATGAACTATTTTTAAGTTCTTCTTTTTCTTCACATTCTTCGGATTTGTTTCCTTTATTTTTGTCACTTGTGACATTCTTTTTCTTTTTATCGTATGCATCAACCATATCACGCATAGTTTTAATTGTTTCTTCGACTGAGTTTCTATCGTAACTTTCTTCCTGCGGATTGAAATCGTTGATTTTCGAGTCAAAACATTTTGGATTATTGAAAAATATATTTTCGAATGGAACGAATGTTCCAATTTTATCAACTAAAATGTTTTCTTTGCTTTCTTCACAACGCTGCCGGAGGGCAGAGACACGATGAATTATTATTCACCTCAAGACAATATTACGATCGTTATTATCATATCTCCAAGCTCCAGTAAATTGTAATGAATGTATGTTAAACATTTTTATTTTTAGCCAAATATAATATTGGTTTGGTTAATGTAAATAGGTCATTAAATTCGGGCGCCATTTGTAAAGAATGTAGATGTTAAAACATTTTTACTTCAGGTCCCTGCTCGAACGCCATTTGTAACAAACAAATGTCAAGAGCTTTAAACAATCACAATCTTCTAACTAATTAAAATATATTACTAATTATCCAATAATAATATTGGTTTACCGCGCTGCACGTCTAATTGGGGTAGCTTAAGTCGGAAAATAGGGGGGGGGGGGGTTCATAAATGCGCGTAACATTCATACAAAACTTGCGTGCAATAATAAACTAAACAAAATAAATAAAGAAAATCAAGGATAAAATATACTAATAAAAATTAATAGAAAAATAAAATAAACTAAATTTTAAATTCCCCTAAAAACTAATATGTAACACCAAAATTAGATATTTATGTTTAATGAAATGGATTTAGATGTAATACCATTTTAAATTTGCCCACCCATCCATGTGATCAATACTAAAATCCTAAAATAATCCTAAATGCATGATCACCCTATATATTATTCAAATCTTACTTACTCACTCACTCACTGCATAATCTCACAAAAATCTTAAATCCTGCGAAGGAAAAATAAAAAAAAAAACCTGATTTGAAAAGAAACATTATTTCGTCCATTTTAAAATAATTTTTATTACAAATCCAAAAAAAAATTTGTATACACAAATATAAAATAATTCTGATAAAAAAAAAATAACTCTAGTACTACAATAAAAACTCTAAATTAAATAGTACTTTTTAAAAGCTTGATCATAATAGACATATCTACGTACCTGAATAACTAACGTCCTGCTTATCTATGAGAAACGAAGTCGAAAAAGGATACATATTCAATCGAATCCAAAGGAATAACAGTAATTGGATTCATGAAATCCGCATTATTGCCAAGCCACCTTTCTAGAGTAGTACATATTTTATCAGAGAAATTTTTATCTACCCAAAACTCATTATAAGGCTCTAAATCTCCCACTAAAACATCCGGGGATGTATCAACTTTAAGCTTTGAAATGGAACATACATAAATGTTCATTGGTATAAAGGATAAGGCTTTTCTTATAGTCATGTTCATAAAATCCGGAGCGTAATCGATCTTAATAGGCCTATTCATCATCTCAATTTTCTGGGTGAAATCAATGGTGTAAGGGATAGGAACTTTCAGCTCCAAAATCTCATCGTTTTTCTCAGAAAGGAGGATTTTAAATTCTCTATCTTTAATAGATCTTTCAATATTAGCAGGCAATAGAGGAAGAAATTGATTACCTCTATTCATAGAATTAATATATGGAACATGGGAATCGGCATACTCTCTGAGTTTGTCTCTTCCCATAATATTCATCCTAGGATATCGTATGACAGTTTTCATGAGGCCGATCTCAAAATCAAAAGCGAGTATGGAATGCGATATTTTTTCAAAAAATTTCTTCATTTGCGTATTATCCAAAAAATTATCCAGAACACGGACTTCTGAAAGGAGGTGTAATCTCCTTAAAATGTCGAGGTGAACTCTCAAAGGTCCATCTTTAGGTAAGCAAAAAGTAATAACCTCTCTTAATTTGAATTCAGGAATAGGTAATTCTAACGCAATGATCATTGCATCAACAAATCTTCTCTTAACTGAAAATTCCATAATACAGTATGCAAGGGAAGACTCAGATTTAAATTGGACATCGTATGGTGTAGGGCGAAAGATTTTTTCTTTTCCATTAAGGGATTTAAAGAGATAAATAATAGTTTTTGAACTTATCTCGATAACCCGAATATTGTCATCAATATAAGGTAAATTAGCGCATAGTTGTTCAGGTAGTCTAAATCCCGAATACCAAGTATAATTATTGTAAATGTTCAGTTCAGAGAAGAAATCAAAGAGATTTTTTCCCATCGTCGAAATTAGATCTCTTAGACCAGCAAAGCTAGAACCCAGTCGTTCAAAACATGCCGCGACATCGAGTATAGTTTGGAAAATTGTCCATATAGAAGATTTAGTGTCGTATTCAGGATCATCCCTATGGTTTCTAGTAGAAATATCGTTTACATAGATTTGCCGGATAGCAGAGCGTTCATAGAATTGTCTAGCAATATCGGTCACACCATACCTCATCATTCCATCATTCATCCATCCTCTACCATGTGGATTAGTAAAGAGATTTTGAAAGTGCCTTAAGTTATTTCTATAAGCATTGGAGACCCTAAAATTTTCATACACGAATCTGCCATCGTTAACGATGTTAATCCACTCAATGATCCTTTTCTCTAGTAACATCGTTAACAGAAGTATATCAACTCGTTTGGCGCTCTCTTTTTCAATATTATTCCACCTTCTAGCGTGTCTAGAGTACATGAACATAATTTTAGAAACGAGTATCGAAAAAAGGCCAAGAGGTAAATCTCTTTCCAAATCATCAAAGACAATTGACATTTCAACATATCCAGGACAAATAAATGTAGAAAGATAAGCGTACATAGATTCATCCCAACAGGAAGATAAGGTAATCGCACTAATAGAAGTGGCGAGCGACGTTCTTGTAAAGCTCGCTCCAGTAACAGAGCTAAGATCTGAAGAAGAAACTGGTTGTAATTTAAATTCTGGAAAAAACATTTCGCATATAAGGGAATACGACATCATCAAAGGTCTAGGAAGACGAATGAAGAAATCATTCATAGTAAAAGGACTGACTATAGGGTGTAATCTTCTTAATTCACTCAATATTGGAGGACAATCTCGTGGAGGATTATTCTCCATGGTGATTGTCCAATAATCCATAAATCTATTGCGTAATGGAGTCATATCGTAATCAACTAAATTATAAAAATCTGACATCAGTTGGGCAATATTTTTATATGAAGCAACATTAATCTCGTTCTTATAAATAGTTCGACTTTTCTTAGGTCTCAATTTGTTAAAAATACCATTCATTATTTTATCTACATCAATATTAGATTTATTCATAGTATCAAACGGTATTCCGACCTGGTTAGGATCATAGATCTCTCCGAGAACGGTATGTATTTTACCAGGCTCTTTCAGAATTACACTTACGTTCTTAAGAACATCATCAAATAGTCGAAGCGTATCAACGATCAATTCATCATAATTACTAAACGATATATTATCAATAGTTTGTTGTATAATATAAGGAGTTTTCAAATCCCCGATTTCAATAATTTTAATTAAATCTGGAATAGAATCAATTTTCTTTACGATCAACTCCTTAGGCCCAAAATTGACTATACCATAACATGAACTCGCGAGCGATACGCTATAGCCTTTTGAGACGATTTTCGATAAATTCTGCAATGATAACAATAACCTACCAGTATCAAGAATTTTATCATCACTATCATCGATAGGGAGTTTGGTATCCAGTTTATGATCCTTAGAACTTTCTTCTTTTCTTCTCTGATCATCGTCTTTTTTCTTAACTTTTTCCTTTTCTTTTTCTTTCTCTTTCTCTTTCTCTTCGTCTTTCTCAGCAGAAGGATCACCTTTCTTCTTTTCTTCATTTTTTGTTTCCTCATCATCTGAAGTCTTTTCTTCTTTCTTCAATAAATCGTTTTTCTTTTTTTCCTTAAGGGATTTTTTATCGCTCATATCGTTAAGTCTTAGATTACGGGAATATTGCCACTGTGATACGTTCTACTAACATATATGATCAGCTAAAATTACAATGTTATATTATAATATTATGTTATATTATATAAAACTCTTCTTAATATTTTATAATTTACTTTATTTATACTTTATCTTTATACTTTTAATTTTACTTTTTACATATACTCTTACTATTACTTAACTTTCAATTCTTCTTTTATTCTAATTGACTCCTTACCACTGGTGCGGGGAAGTCTATTAGTCAAAGCAAGTTAATTGAATGACAAACAATCGATGGATTTGCACCGCTTTTAATTCAGCAAAAACGGCCCTATGCCATATAATTTCAATACCGTTTCATTGAAATTATATGGGTTGCTGCAGGTAAAATGCATTAGTTTACATGCAATTCACCAATACAACCTTAATTTGAAAAGCTTTTTGTAGACTAAGTTTAGGCACGTTTAGACTTTAATATCTAAAGGCCTGATTAAACGCATGGTCTTAAAGGATTGAAGCACTAGGTAACTCAAGTTAAAGCTATTGGTTAAACTACAACTCGGCGATTTGCCACTTCGCGACCTTAGGACAAGAAGGTTCTATTTGCACCATGGCACGTTTCGAGTAATCGACGTTGCAACATTAACAGTCCGTATATGTTTATTATTTAAATTACAATCACAAAACTTTTTTCAACGAGTTTTTGTTATTACTTTACTCATTTTTATCATTCTGAAATTTTACGCTCAAACTATCGTAATTTCTAGATATTGTAAATCTAAAAACCAGAAAGAACTTTGTTACTCAACGTTAAGACTGTATAACTTGGAATAACAAAGTTCTAAGATCCAAATAGAACTTTGTGTTACTATAAGAATATTGTTTGGCCAATTAGAACTTTGTTGCAGGTATTTTTGAGTAAAACATTATAATTTTTTAAATCATAAAATTATGACTAGGTATATGACTTTTATTAACTTTGGTTCATTTATAATTAAAATAACATAAAAATATATAAGGCTATAATTCACAGCGCCTATTTTCTTAAAATCTAATTAAATAAACAATAAAGTAAAAAACAAAACAAATTAAGAAAAATAGGAAAACTTAAAAATAGTTAGGCTTTTATTCACGTCGCCAATTAGTAACTCTTGTGTGCTTTGTTTAATCACCTGAAATAATATGCAAAAGAAGTAAGAATGTTAGATGAAATAGTTTTTTTATCAATAATATTTACCTAGTTTAAGAATAACTTTGTAATAAGCTATATCAGCCGCACTCATATATTTAAACATTGCTTTTAAATGTTTTTCTTTTTCTTTGCAAATTATATTTTTTGTTGAAATACTTTCTATTTCCTCTAAAATTGGTATTGGTAGTATATTTTTATTCTTGCGAACTCTTGTTGCTGTATTACGTCTAATGTTAATAATTTGCATATTTTCAATTATATAATCGTATGAAAATTCCATTTCAAATTGAGTCTGTGTCAATCTTAACATTTTTAGGGTAGAGAACGGTACATTTTTGTAATTAAAACACATTTTTGAATATTTGCTAAAGTCCTTAAAATCTCCAGCTTGCATTTGAATTATCACAAATGGCTTCCTGGAGTTAACAGTTTTAAGTAATCGTATAAGTCCCATTGGTGAAAAATATTCATTAATACACAAATGTTTTTCTATTTGACTGTGAGCGTTATCAACTTCTTGTAATGCTGAATGTCCTGGTAGAGAATATTTCATTAAAATGCTTTCTATATCAGGATGCGTCTTAAGAAAGTGTTGCATCGCTAAAGTCATGATGGAATTTTTGTTTTGAGGAACGCAAGAATCACTCCAAGTAATAAGTTTGGTAATATTGTTGTCCTCTATCACTTTTTCGAGTATTTTATAGAAAGCAGAAGCAATGTCATTGCCACTTCTTCCACCTGTATATTCTGTCCATATAGCACAGTAAATTTTTTTTGATATAGACAAATGTGCAGTAAGGTTATAAATACTTAATTTGGAGTGATAAAACATAGGTCCAATTTCTGCCCTTGGACACGATAAAACATTTTCTAGATCAAAAGTTAGAATTGGAATTCCAGATTCCTTATCTATATTCTTCTGTTCTCTCATCATTTTTTTCAGATTAACATGATATTCATTGTCTTTAATCATTTCATCAGTCAGTAATTTTTCTTTCTCTGCCACAAAAAAACTTTCACATTTTCCACATCTATCGGATTTTGGACGATGGAAATCTAAATTAAAATTTGTATTTAACACATGCCTGTAAATTAAAGTAAATTAAAGTTAAGTGAATTCAAGTTTGTATTTAATACATACCTGTAGAAACTTTCTTTTACAGGATCGTCAACTTTGTCTTTGTATAAATAATACATTTTAGAAATATTTAAATTTGGATCAAGATAAAGTTTTGATGAATTGGCACGACAGTAATGAGATTCTATAGCAGGGAAAGAATTGATATGAGCTTTGATTTCTAATACTTTACTTTCAGGAATTCTTTTTATAGATTTTGAACCGCTTTCATTCTTTTTAGCTGTTCCTGTCACAATATCTTTCTCATTGTGTGCGTTATACACAGGCTTTTGTGAAATGGCGAAAGTTCCAAGCCAATAAGACTTGCATACCTTTATACGATTTCCATTTATATCAGCAAAAAATTCATAGGAATAGTTTCGACGAGAAACACCGGATGTGTTAGTTTTGCGGTTCGTCTCAGTTCTGGCAGTTGTTCTTAAAATGTAGTCCAATTTTCCTTGTTGGTTCAGCGAGTAATATGTTTTAAATAGTTCTTCTCGTTCAGCTTTGGTTACATTTTTTTCACAATTAAACTTGCATTTTGAAAAGCAATTCTTTTTGGATATTATTTCTTTAGCAGGTACTACTTTACCACGAGAACTGACATACGATTTTCCACTTTGATACTGTTTTTGTCGAACATTTCTTTTCCAATTTTTCTGGTTGGTCTTACGCTTACGTGTTTTATTGGATTTACCCGCAATTGTAATTGCATTACCATCATCACATATTTGTTCACCAATTGTTTCACCAAAATCAGTTATTTCAGAATATAAATTATTTGTTATGTCGTTATTTTCTTTTTCAGTATTAACTTCAATTTCAGATTCAAATTCAATTAGAAATTCTTCAACCACTACAGATTTATCCAAATTAATTATATCGCCTTCGCATAATAGTGTGTTATTTGTAGAATCCATTTTACCAGCTATGAATTATTGTTTTTGAATTAATTTTTCATAAAACATTTTATAAATATAATAAATTGAATAAATTAATTACTTACCATTAATTTGTCTTCTTCATCAAAAAACAGGTCTTTTTAACACAAAACTGAACACGAGACTAACGAAATGTCAAAAATTTTAAAGTACATGGTTCCAACTGTAAAAAAATATCTGGCTAATTTAAGCAACAAAGTTATAATTACAATTTTTATTACATTACGTTCTATATACATATTTTCTCAGGTTTTTTTCGAAAGCAAAGTTCTATCTGGCAGTTATAACCTTGTTAGCCAAATGTCAACAGTAAATATATGATGTTGGAACCCAGTTGATATGACTATCTGAGAAACAGTAAGAGATAGAGTATTATGAATATTGGCAATCGAAAGAGCGTTGTCGTTTTACTATGAATCAATGTATAACTCTCTTTCGAAAAAAATGTTTGTTAGAACCTTGTTGTCCTAAGGTCGCGACTTGTTGCTAGTGTTCAACTTTGTTCTAATTTAAAACAAGCGAATAGCTTAAAGTATAAATAAGAACAACTGATTCTGACTCTGAGTTTAGAATGACTTTATTTTTTCAATTGCTGCTTATTTTATACCCTAAAATCTAAAATACATCTTACAAAATTTTAGTTACTATTTGGAAAACTATTAGCTAACCTTAGAAAAATACCCTTAAAAATATTATAATAAATATTTAATATAATTTCCATTGAATTCCATATGCTGAAATATGAACCCTTAGATATTTCATTTGTTTCTTATTCTTATTCTTATGCATTAATTTTACGTTGCATATGAATGTGCATATAGATATATTTATGTATAATAAGTATAAATATATCTATAATGCTTATGCGCGGTTGGCCTTGAATTCCAAATATTTCAGCATAATGTGTGACAATGACTTTTATAAAAAACAGATAAAAGTGTATATAATATTTTGTGCATACTCGCGAAGTAAAAAAATTCAAATAGGAATGAATTCAAATTTCTAGTTTCGTAAATAGCCAGGTAATACCAGACTATTAATAAAATTAGAAAATGAATTCTAGAGAATACCTGTCTTCCATTTGATGTCGAAATTTGCACTGTCCACTTACTTTCCTCTATCACCGATTTTAAGGGTATTTATATCATTTTGAACAATGAATTTTGATAGCTGTATTACAAAATAACGTTTAATTCATAATAAATTACGGAAATTTAATAAAAAATCATTACTAATACATACAAAATGTAGGTAATAATTGTGTTCAGCCAGCACCCCTAAAAAAAGAAAACTATATTAAATGCAACATATATACATATTATTATGTTGAAAACTTACATGTCTGTGATTGTCCAGAATTCTTGGTATCTCCAAGAATATTGAAAATAAACTAAAAAAAAAAAAATTTACATTATTGTTTGTATAAAAATAAATAAATACAACAACAACCACACATGAAATATTCACATCAATAATCCATGAATGATTGTTGATTGTTTCTACATTTAATCTAATATACGTACCTTAGTGTCCAACTGGAACACAAATGCAACCAATATCTAAAGTATATTGGTAACAAATCACAAACCAATTTCGGTTTCACCAACCAAATCTGAAAAAATAGATGAAAAAGTTTAGGTAGATATCAGCCACAAAATAGCTGACATCCATGATATATATAAATATTTGGAATTCAAATGAATTCCTAATTTGAATTTTATTAACTTACCTTCGTTATTTTTTTGGAAATAATCCAATATTTGTAAAATATAAACAGATAAAATGCCAGCATTTTATCTGTCAAACCGAAACTTGTAGATTCAATAACGAATAGACGGGTCGCAGTAACTTTATGAAATTTCACTACCCGGTAGAAAACATAATCGCGAACTTTTATTTTTCTCCAAAATTTTAATAATTCCTCAAATCACGTCTGTTCTTGTTTACATTCAACTTGAATCCCTTTCTTCACAACACAATAATTATTCAACTCAAGACAATATTACGTATATAGTATATTGGTCACAAATCACAAACCAATTTCGGTTTCACCAACCAAATCTGAAAAAATAGATGAAAAAGTTTAGGTAGATATCAGCCACAAAATAGCTGACATCCATGATATATATAAATATTTGGAATTCAAATGAATTCCTAGTTTGAATTTTATTAACTTACCTTCGTTATTTATTGGAAATAATCCAATATTTGTAAAATATAAACAGATAAAATGCCGGCATTTGATCTCTCAAACCGAAACTTGTAAATTCAATAACGAATAGACCGGTCGCAGTAACTTTATGAAATTTCACTACCCGGTAGAAAACATAATCGCGAACTTTTATTTTTCTCCAAAATATTAATAATTCCTCAAATCACGTCTGTTCTTGTTTACATTCAACTTGAATCCCTTTCTTCACAACGCAATAATTATGCAACTCAAAACAATATTACGTATATAGTATATTGGTCACAAATCACAAACCAATTTCGGTTTCACCAACCAAATCTGAAAAAATAGATGAAAAAGTTTAGGTAGATATCAGCCACAAAATAGCTGACATCCATGATATATATAAATATTTGGAATTCAAATGAATTCCTAATTTGAATTTTATTAACTTACCTTCGTTATTTATTAGAAATAATCCAATATTTGTAAAATATAAACAGATAAAATACCGGCATTTTATCTTTCAAACCGAAACTTGTAGATTCAATAACGAATAGACGGGTCGCAGTAACTTTATGAAATTTCACTACCCGGTAGAAAACATAAACGTGAACTTTTATTTTTCTTCAAAATATTAATAATTCCTCAAATCACGTCTGTTCTTGTTTACATTCCAAACTTGAATCCCTTTCTTCACAACGCAATAATTATTCAACTCAAAACAATATTACGTATATAGTATATTGGTCACAAATCACAAACCAATTTCGGTTTCACCAACCAAATCTGAAAAAATAGATAAAAAAGTTTAGGTATATATCAGCCACAAAATAGCTGACATCCATGATATATATAAATATTTGGAATTCAAATGAATTCCTAATTTGAATTTTATTAACTTACCTTCGTTATTTTTTTGGAAATAATCCAATATTTGTAAAATATAAACAGATAAAATACCGGCATTTTATCTTTCAAACCGAAACTTGTAGATTCAATAACGAATAGACGGGTCGCAGTAACTTTATGAAATTTCACTACCCGGTAGAAAACATAAACGTGAACTTTTATTTTTCTTCAAAATATTAATAATTCCTCAAATCACGTCTGTTCTTGTTTACATTCCAAACTTGAATCCCTTTCTTCACAACGCAATAATTATTCAACTCAAAACAATATTACGTATATAGTATATTGGTCACAAATCACAAACCAATTTCGGTTTCACCAACCAAATCTGGAAAAATAGATGAAAAAGTTTAGGTAGATATCAGCCACAAAATAGCTGACATCCATGATATATAAATATTTGGAATTCAAATGAATTCCTAATTTGAATTTTATTAACTTACCTTCGTTATTTATTGGAAATAATCCAATATTTGTAAAATATAAACAGATAAAATGCCGGCATTTTATCTGTCAAACTGTGGTGTACAACTCGGTTTATTTCTTTTGTGACTATTTAAGTAATTGTTATATTGAAAAAAGAAAGGAAAGAAAAAAAAGAAATGTTAAAACTACTCACGGTTATTCCTGATTCGATATCTCCAGTTTTAAAATTTTCTTAAAAATTTTCCAGTTATTGTTGTCATAGTTTATATTTTTTTTCACTTCATAAGTTCCGCTGAATTGCCTAAAATAAATACAAATGTTTTAAAAAAAAATTTTTTGGGGAAAGTATAATGAAATAAAAAAAACGTAAACAAAAACTAATTATTTGTTCCTGATACACATATCAACGTGTATACAACATCATATGTTTTTTTTAAAAATTGTTGAAATAATTTTTTTTGAAAAAAAATCGTTCATTGAGATTAATGGAATATTATCAGCTGCATACAATAATTTTTCAAGTGGTAATACTGATGACGTAATTTTTGAAGAACTAAAAAAAAAAAAAAAAACATTTTTAGTAACTTATATAAAAAAAAATATATTACAAATGAAAACAAAGCGGCTATCCTCCCGCAAAATTTAATTCTGAAAATAAATAAAGCGATTACAGTTTTTGTGATTTTTTTTTAAAAATAAAATGCTACTTTCCTAAAAGTGTGAAGTATATATATATATATATATATATAATTCATTTTTCTATGTTGATTGTATTTTTTTTATCCATAATGAATTTTTTTTAGCAGTATAATTTGTTTTAAAATAACCTGGAAAATTAAAAATAGTAAAAAAAAATGTTAGAATATTTTCAGTAAATAAAACATTTTAAATATATAAATATATATACATATATAAATATATACATATAATCTTTGGCACCATATTGATGATTCACATATCAAATATTTTTTTTTATTTTCACACACTCGATTATAATTTACTAAGTAATTTAATAATAAAATATATATATACCGCTATATATACTATATATATTAATAAAAACAAAAATATAATAATAATAATTTTTTTATTTTAAATAAATAATAATTTTTCTTTACCTTAATTAATTTTCTTATGTACGGATAATTTCTTGTTTATTATGTCAAATTAGTTATCCATCTTATAGCTCGAACAGAACCAAATTCGCAGCCTACATAAGAATTTCGCAGCCTACATAAGAAAAAATTTAGCGAACACAACAAAAAGTAGTTTTGCTGCGTAACTTTGACAGTTATTTGTTATTGTTTATTTTTTCAATGAAGAATAAAATTTGTGTTTTTTGATTTGGTTGATAAACGTTTTGTAATTAAGGTTTAATAATTTGTTTATTAATTTTTTAATTTTTTAAAATTAATTTTTCTTCAAAACTCATTTTACACTTCAATTTTTTAATAAACACTTTTAAAATAAAATTTACATCTGCCATCAACAAAAATAATTTTCAATTGACAATATTTTGTTTACCTACTTTTGACATTCACCAACGTAGGCTGCGAAAAAAGTTGAAAGTTGATTAACTTTTTTTCGATGGCTGCGAAGAGGCTGCGAAAGGGCTGCGAAAGCTGCGTTTGTTATAATCGTTTCCATATATTTTCATACATTTTAACTTTTTTGACATTTCTTATGTAGGCTGCGAATTTGGTTCTGTTCGGGGTATTATTGTGTGCCACATGTCACAACAAATGTGAAATGTCAGAAAATGGAACGAACTTGTATAAGTAATGGAACGAAAATGTAAAATTTTGGGTTATAACAAATTCTGTTGAATGCTTAGTGCAACACTAAGTTCAACGGAATGTAAGATGCTAGGGAATTTAGAGAAACAGGTGTAAAAAAAAATAAAAACTGGATGCGAAATTGAGAGAAAACAACTTAGGAGATGGGAAATAGGAACAAAATTAAAAAAAAGAAAACATAATTTGCATATTTTGAATTTTTATTTTTTTATTTTTTAAATCAGTTTATTTTTAATATGTAATATATACAAAATTAAAAGTTAATAAACGGCAACGAAATCTGAAAATAATATATAAAAAAAATCAAATTATTATATATTTATTTAACAAAAAAATAAATAAAATACTTACTATAATTTTTTTAAACCCACTTTTTTGTGGCCAGTAAACTCGTAATGAGCCTGCCTATCCTGTTCATTACGGAAGTATAGGGTACATAGGTCGCAATCGTACCTATGAACCATGCGGACTACTCGTCCTGGACCGGAAGCCGAAAAGTTAATCCAAATAGATTCCATTTTTGTTAGTTTTTTTAAATTTTTAACTTGACGGTATAAGAATTAATTGTCAATTGAAGGTATAAGACAATTATAAAATTCTTTTATAAGGTAATTATGAATTTTTTTTTGTAATTATGAAATTTGAGACAAATAGAAATTTCCAGACCAATAGAATTATCAAGTCCAGTTAAAATAACGGGATTCAATTGTGAATCACCCACCATTACACCGATTAAAACAAAAACTCAAATATCCAAAATTAGATCAAAAAGACAAAACATAGTTAAATCAGACTCATCAATATCTCCTGTTATGTTATCATTCAGATAAATTGTTGCACATAAAACATAAATTTTTTAATTATATAAATACATACTATACAAAATACATACATACTAACCGTTTTAAATTTAATAATACATATCAATTTTTGTTCTAAAATAAAAAAATATACAAAAACACATTATACAAAAATACATACATATTAACCATTTTTCAGTTGTAATTTATTTTGGTTATTATTCGACCGAGCCTACCAGAAATCCTGGATAGGTGAAAGTTTCCAACAACATACCGTTGGAAGTGCGAAGTGCGAAGTTAGTTGATGATACGACATATAGGATGTTATAGGGATTTATGATTTCATTAAATAGAAACACCTTTGTTTTATATTTTAATAGTGTTTTATTCATACATTATTTATAATTAATTTTAATAAGTATGTAATGCTGTGCATTACACAACTTATGTATCGAAAATAATTTAGAAGACGTTCCACCTGAGGAGGGTGATGATTTGTTCTATGGAATGTATCTAAGGAACGAAAATGAAGTAGATAATGAAGTTTTGTTTATTTCTTCTGCATTATTTAATGTTTGCTGAACTCTGTGCGCAGCTACATTACGTATACGTTCTAAATGTAAAAATAATTATAATAAATTACAGCAATTAAGATTGTTTTTAAAATTACTAGGTTTTTCCTTTGGTTTGGCTGTAGTACAATTTCCCTCTGGTACTTCCAACTGTACCTGTGATTCATCCTGAATTAAATCATTTATGGTATCTATTACCATTTCTTCATCACATTACTCTACAAATGGGTCGATCAAAATCTGCAAAAGAATGTTAGTTGCAAATGTGTGTTGTAAGCAATGTAAAATGCAATTACACACCATGTCAACAGAGCTTTCTGGTACACCTTCATGACCAGAGATACAAGTTTCTCCAATAAAATCTCTGACGCGTTCTTCATACTCCGTTAAAGGAATGTGTAGAGATGGACCTCCACCTGTTCCACTAACATATTTTTTTACTGTGGAGGCTTTATTCCTCACCTCATTTTTTATATCATGCCAACACTATATAAAAATAAATAAAATCGTGTTTATAAAAAAAGTATACTTTATTTAATAAAGTATACTGCTTTTGTTCGGAAAGTTCCGCAAACGAATCTCAAGAATGCGACATTTCAGACTTCCGAACGAAATTACTAACTTTGACAGTATTTCCCCGGGGAACAATTTCCCCTGGTTTCAAGAATAGGCCCCCAGTACTTCTTTTTCTAAAAAATATTTCTATAGAAAATGCTTGCTCTGAATACAATTTTTACAAAATGCTTGCTCAATATTTTTACAACATTTAATAACTTTTATTTTTCTCCAAAATATTAATAATTCCTCAAATCACGTCTATTCTTGTTTACATTCCAAACTTGAATCCCTTTCTTCACAACGCTGCCCTCCAGACATGATGAATAATTATGCACCTCAAGACAATATTACGATCATTATTATCATCCCTCCAAGCTCCAGTAAATATGTTATTTAATATTGACATCTATAATATTATGGACATCTGACATTTGACAACTGCTTATTATTATTTTTACAGTCAGGTCGTAACATCTTGTATTCTTCCTAAAGTGATGAATAAATTCTAAAATACGTAAAAAAATATTAGTATATAATGTTTTAAAATTTTGTATAAAATTTGAACGATTCACACTTTTACCTGCATTAGCAACTTACTAATGATTTGTTTCAGCCAATCTGCAATAAATCCATTAGTTGATAACAATTCTCTTAGTTGGAAACAATTCACTTTAAATAATAATAATAAAAACAAAACAATTAATACAGGGTGTACCATGTTGTACACCACATTAGTAATTATATATTTTTTTTCTTGTAACATATTACAATTTTAAATAAATTAAATACAATTACATATTTCTTAAATTAAAAATTACGTTCTTCTATTTTTCATAATTTGGGAATCGGTCAATTACTTTTTCAAAAAATGTTATGTATTTTACCTATAAAATATTCAAAAAAAACTTATGTAATTTTATTTTAAATATTGTTTTACGACCGTTCTTGGGTCGTCCTTCAGACGTTTCTCGTACTTCTCAAAAGAAGGGCTGAACTCTTTCCATAAGGGAGGCTGAACTCCTTCAATGTGAAAATAGATTCTTCAATATGTGAAAATAGCACAAGCTTTTTCTTCGAGTGTCTCTATTATTTGGTATTGATTAACTGACTGGCCACTTTTCCATCAATTACAATCCAATTTATATGATTTTGGATGAATATTAGTAGTAATGATATGTACGTTCTAGTTCTAACTCACTCGTATTCACAAGTGAGTTAGAACGCACATATCATTAACGAAAAATGTCTATACACTTTTCAATACAAAAATTATATATAATTTTTCTTTTGTGTAAATTATATAATAAAATATATACAAAGAACAAAAATTGAGAATTATAATTTTTTTATATATATTTTATATTATTAATTGAAATTAATAATATTATACTTAACCTTTTTTTATCTTAATTGCTGTTCCTTTATTTATTTTAATATAAATAGGACTTTCTTTGTGTACTTTATACTTTATTTCAGATTTAATATCTTTAGCGATCCAAATATAATTATTGACTTTTATCTCTTTTCAATATATTAAATAAAATTATTTCTACTAAAGCAATGCTTTCCCTTCGAAATGATTTATTTGTTGGCTATTGATCAACTGACGAACTAGGAACTAACCATCGATTTCAGTTTAATTTATATCATTTTGAATTACATATTTTCAATAATATGTAATTGATTTTGAAATAAGTTCTTTCACCTTTATGATTAAATAAAGCAATTTTGGAATTTAAATAATTATTAATTAGAGATAAATTAATTGATTTATTTTGTCAATTTGAATTGATTTTATACCGAGTATTTTTTTTTAAAAAAAAAAACAAAAAAGTTTACATAATAAAGGTACGTTACATTAGAATCTACGTTAAAACATAAATATATAAAAATAACAAAACAAAACTCGGTTTATTTTTAATGATTATTTAATTTTTTTTTTTGTTATTAAGAAAAAAGTAAGGAAAAAAGAAAAAGAAATAATAAAACCTACTCACGGTTTTTTTTTCTGAATCCTCCATTTTAAATTTACTTTTGAGTTTTTCGTTTTATTTTATTTTTTTCATCTATACTTTAAATAGATGATTTTGTTGAAATAATTAAATTCAACGAAAAGTAATTTAGATTCCTATGGGATGCTAGAATCTTAAATGGGAACAAAATAACATAAGAGAATTAAAATGAGGAAATTGTTGAATTGTTGTATGCTAAAAAACAAATAAAGAACAAGACATAATTTGTAATTTTTTGTAAATTTTTAATATATTTTTTTTTTATTAATATATATACAATATTCTTAATTGTTAATAAAATGAACATCATACATAAAATATAATATAGCGTAATCAAATCTGAAAGAAAAAAAAAAGAAATTAATTTGAATTTAATTAAGTAAAAAAAATTGATTAGTTACCATGATTTTTGTAAAAACACTTTTTTATGTCCAGTGGCCAGATAGTGTTTTGTTAGTTCCATTTTAGTTGTAAAAAATTTGAACATAGATCACAGGGATGTACAAATTGTACAACTCTCAATTCAGTAGTCGTGGACAAGCGTATGATTATTTTTTTATTATTTTCCATTTTTTTTTTTTTTTTATTATTATTGGTACATATTATTATATTAATATGCCAATATTTTATTTTCAATTATAAAATTAAACACACGTCTTTAAATATCTTATGTCAACTATAGAATGTGCTTTTTTATTCTATTTTATTCTATTTCCTTTACATACAATCTGGTGTTGCCAGTATTATTTTCTTATTCTATTGTCATTTCTTGCCACGGGGATTATTAGTGTTTGCTACAGAAGTTACTAGTGTTTGCCACGAGGTGGCTACAATTATTTAATTGTAGGGTCTTTATGGTGCAATAGTTGAATTGCGAATAATTAATTTAAATAACTATATTAATAAGGAAAAGTATTTTAAAATACTTGATTATATTTGATTATATTTTTTTTTTTTTTTTTTTTTTTTTTTTTTTTTTTTTTTTTTTCTAAATCTACTGCGTTCTGGAGGTGGAGCCGAGAGAGATGTCCAGTATTCTCAAGACCGACTTCTCGTCAAATTGCGACTGATGCCCTTCCTCCAGTGCATGACTGATGTGATCTAAGTTGATGGTTTTGTAAGGCTTGAGAGTTGAATAATTTAACAATTTTAATGCCGAAGCAAAACCAGAAGTCACTAAACTCTTTGGAATTGTCTCTTGCGGTTTGGCAGTAGCTTTAATACTTGGAGAATTTTTGTTGTTATATTGCAGAATTAATGCCCCTTTCAGGTAATATAGACTGATGTAAATTGGTTTGCGGTCAGATAGATTTTGTGTTTGAGGTTTGGTGATGTCGTGTTGAATCATTGATGGTTGGGATGAATAGGCGGTCAGGAGCTTTTTGTTGTGGTTGTTGCTGTAATATTTGAGTTAATTTATTGGATATTTCAGGAAGTTGAGTTAAGGCATCTAAAATATTTTGGTGTTTTTTGGAAAGTTCTTTTATACATCTATTGGCTTCATCTGTAATTTTAAGGCTTGATGTAGTGATTGAGTTGAGTCCCGCCAGTTGTTGGTCGATGATACCTTGATGTTCAGTGTGGCTCTTCTCAACTGAGGCCAGGATTGCTTTTTCTCTTTTTGAGGCTTTGATCATTTCCTGAAATGCGGCCCCCTGGACCCAACCTATATACAAAAGTGAATTATTTTTTGATGGTTTGTCTTTTTAAGCATCTCTAAAAGCCGATGTTGAGATTCAGAAGATAAATTGTTGAAATCATCATTGATTGTTGTCCCAAGACTGGGGAACTCTTCCCAAGCTTTGATTATTTGGTTTTTTATATCATTCAGTTCGTCTTGAGATTGGTGACTCTTAAAGGGCGGTGCATCTAAACCCATGAGATGAAGCATGTCAGCGGAGGGTTCTTGAACCTGCTCTATGATTGATGTTATCTTGGTTGATTTTTTGGGCGGTTGGTCTTTGTTGGATGGAGATTCTGATCGAGATTGGCGGTTTGCTGAGCTGCGTCTGGTTCTTTTTGGGGTGCTCATTTTGTATATTTTGCTCAACAGTGTACGGTAGATCAAAATCAGACAGATCTATAATAGAAAATAGTAAATTTATTCATTTACTTCAGCAGATAGAGGCTTTAATGTTTCAGATCTCCTGGAAGAAAGGAATGTGGCTCTTAATATTCCGGCTTACAAAATTGCACCACAGTTTGAGCCTGAACAAGTGCTGGAAACAAGGGTTATAGCAAGACGACGAATCCATGTAGAGAGAGTTATAAATTTAACTAAAAAAAAAAAAAAATATGTAATACAATACCAGCTTCACTTTGGCCTCACGTAAGTGAAATTATTTACAATGCTAAACTACTATGAAACCGTGTAATATAATATTTTTTATAAGAAATAACATTTGTAAAATTTCATTTTCTTAAAATTAAAATAAAATATTTTTATTGCAGTTCATTTTCTTAAAATTAAAATAAAATATGTAGTAGTGTAATAAGTAATAATGGTTTTTTAATCAAATAACACATTGTAACGGTAGTGCTCTTTCGGCCCCGCTTCGGGCCTATGACTGTAAGTAGAGTTTGTAAAAAAAGTGGCATGCCTAGTTGGCCAGCACTTACTAGCTCGTCGGATTGGGGGGAGTTCTTGCTCTCTTCAAACTCGAGCACCGTTGACAAAAAGTTGCATGCCAGCTTAACAAAAAAAAGAAACGACAAAATTAAATTAAACTACTGAAATATTTTTTGAAATTAAACTAATTTTAGAACCCCAAAAAAGAAAGAAATGTAGTCAGAATTATTAATTATATATTCTAGAAAAATGCTGGGGGAGGAACGATGGTATTTCCATCCCATTATGCCCACCCTACCATGTGACCATTAGAACCAAACTAAAACGAATGTATGGTCACCCTAAACTGCAATTTATATGTAAATACTTACATTTACAGGATGATAATGTTGATGATGCTAGGAAAACTCAAGAAAAAGACTAAATATGCATTTCAAAGCTCATATAAAATTATATTTATTTACCAAATCCATAAATTTGACCCTATTCAAATTGGTCAACATAAAAAAAAATTATATTGAATCTATATTGATATAAGAAAATTATTAAACCACATATAGAATTTAATAAAATACAAAAAAAAATGTATGACAAAAAGAAAAAACGACCGTTCGTTAAAAACGAGATTTAATTTATAAAATATTTATGTGACTTTACATTTGTTTTTAACCAAAATGGTATTCCTACAAATCTTAATAATAATTATATAACCATATATATAAAAAAAATGTTATAAATCAACAATAAAAATATAGTTTTAAAAAAAAAAAAAAAAATTTATATAATGCAAATATAGAAAAATAATGAAAAAAAATTATCTTTGATGTTCATAATATGAATATTTTAATACTCGATGAAATCAGGGTGACCAGCCAGTTGAATATGTTGATTGAAGAATATAGTTGGACATTAACAATTAAACTTGTTAATTAAATCTGGTATTTAAGATTATTTTTGTTTAAAACTGTTACTTCATATTTAATTTAATTTTAGGTATTACAACATCGAAAGTTACTTATTTAATTTATTAATTTTTTTTTTTTTTTTTTAGAAATTTCACCAGTATAAAGTATTTAATTAATTTTATTTTAGGTAGATCACCATCACGAAATATATATTATAATTTATTTTTGGTATTTCACCAGTAAAAGTCACGTAATTAAATTTTATTTTAGGTATTACACCATCAAAAATTATTTAATTAATTTAATTTATAAGAATTTCACAAAAAAAAAACATAATTATTTGTTTTATGTTTTTAGAATTCACACTATTAAAACATATTTATGTCATTTAATTTTAGATAGATTACCAACCGAATTAGATAATTAATTTATTTTTAGTATGTACTTACACTCATACAAAGTATGTATTTAATTTAATTTTTTTTTTTTTTTTATTTTATTTTTTTAATTCACCATTAAAAATTTATTTGATTAATTCATTTTTAGTTAGATCACCAATAAACATTTTTTTTTTAGTTAAATTATTTCACGTATTTTCACCATTTAAAGATATCAGGTTAATGTAATTTTAGTTAATACACCCGCACGGATTAGTTATTTAATTTAATTTTATATAATTCACCAATGGAAATTAATTATTTAATGTAAATTTTAGGTAGAACACCTTATTATTTCACGATTTATTATTTTGTTTATTTATTTCTGGTTTTGGTATTTCACTAAAACACTTTATGACATATTTAATTTAATGTTTGGTAATTTACCAATAAAATTATTTGTTCAATATCTTTCAAATTTGACCAAATACTAATTAAATTTTCATTAAATTTAACATATAAGAGAAATTGCAAATTTTAATAGAATATTTCACACTCGTTTTTTTTTTTTTTTATTTTTTTTATTTTTTTGTAGTTTAATACACGATCTTTTACTAATGAATATTAGTAATTTAAATACATATTATAAATTGTACCAAAAACACTGAACTAAATTTTATTAATTATTATATATATTACGAAAATGAAATTTTCTACTTTCCATTTCGAAATTTGAGTCGTTGATTTATTTATTATAGTTATTATTATGTATTTAAATTTAACACTAATTGTTTTAACATTTTTATCATTTTTCAAAATCAAAAAGTTTATTTTCTCGATACTTGTTTTATAATTAATTAAAGTTAAAAAAATCTGATAATTTTCGCATATAGAATTCTACTTCTACTGGAGTCAAGTAAAAACTTGATTTTTCCCTTGGCTTTATCTCAAATTGATATTCTAATTTTCCTGTTTCCAGGAACTTGTTTAAAATTTTTATGTATTCTTTAGTATTCACTTGCGCATACCTCGGCGACATATAGGTATAGAATCCATCACTTATTATGACAACACTGTCATAACTTCTTTTGAAGGCTGAGGGCTCTGTCAGCAGCTTTTAGATGCTTTAAAAGAAAAAAGAAAAATATAATTAAAATAAAATATAAATAATATCTATAAAACATATAAATTTAATACTTACTTAAAACGAATTCCAGTGTTAAGGGTTTTTAGGCCCTTATATCTGATAGGAAAATTAGTCTTTTGTCCTGTCTATATAATTCTAATTAACTGATATGACCGTATAGGTCCTGTGGGCTTTCCATTATATATTTCGGTCTCGCCACAAGACCTCATCAGATGGTTTCTGAACTATTTATTTTATCTGTGGGATATAGGACTTATAATCCTATAGTTATATTCAAATCCAATGTCTATTTTTCTTCCGATTTTGTAAAATTATGGGTTATTGTTAAAAATATGACGTGACATATCTTCCACCTGTTTAACTTTTCTATCGAAACAAGGTAATTCTAAACTACCTAATACATTTGCACATTTTTGTGTAAGTTTAACTATTCCTGTACCTATTACTATTTGTTTATAAGTAAGCGAATTGCAAAAACTAGTTAATTCCTCTTTTTTTTTAAATATATATAGCCAACTATTTTCTAATTGTAAGTGGTATAACATAGTTTTCTATATTTTGTATAACTTTCCTTTGGCATCTTTTATGTTCGTCCGTCTCTTCTAGATAGAGTTAAACAACGGGAATTCTCATCTCGATAATTTCCGAAAAAACGTTCACTTTCGAGAATTAAAAAAAATATTTTTTTTCGAGATTCTCGAATCTCGAGAAATATCATAGGGAATTCTCGAGAAAAAAATATATTTATTTAATTATTTCTGACCGAAAAATCGAAGTTTTCGTAACTATTTAAAAATATTCGAAGTTTTTCAAAGTTTTCGTAACTATTTAAAATTATATATGTCACCATATAATATTATTTAGTTTTTTTTAATAATTTTTCGTAATTATTAGTTTTATTAATTATTTAGTTTTTATAACATTATTTGTTTTTCTGTTATTGAATTTTGTTCAATGAGTTAAGTGAATTAGTAATTTATATTTAGTTTCTTAAATTTTATTTAGCAATTTAACAAAGATTAAGTAAGGAAAAATTTGAATGAAAAATTTCTCGAGAAATCTCGAGATTTTATTGTTAATAAATAGAGAATCCCGAATCTCGAGAAATAAAATATTTATAAAATCGAGATTCTCGAATCTCGAGAATACAAAATTGTCGAGAATTGTACAATCTCTACTCCTAGATTACGAAATATATTTACTATACAGTCGTCAGAATTCGTCAATAATAATTTAGGATGCAATTGTCTGCATACTCGAATTATCTCGTTATTAGCAATATTAATATTTTGACAGGCCGACACATAGTCCTTTGTCGTATAAATTTTTATATAGAAGCAGTAAATTTTTTTCTAAAATAGTAACAACTCAAGCCAGTACTGCGAGCTGAAGGAGTTGAAACAAATGGAAAATTAGTAAAAATACTTAAATTAATTGTTATGGGCGTCAAGTTTACAAGCATTTAAGTACTTGACAACCCTATTATTTTTATACCGAGAATTAATTTAAACTTTACTTCAAACTAATAAACTAACAAAAAGGAAACAATAATAACAAAACTATTTCGGTTCATTTTTTTGTTTTTTATAAAAAAATGTTTATTAATGATAGAATTATAAATAAATTTAACATACGATTAATCCTGGTGGGTAAAGCTGATAATTTCCGTTTTTTTTTATTCTTCATAAAGGATGCATAAATCCTAAAATACGTAAAAGTATAATGTTTTAAAATTTTGTATAAAATTTGAACGATTCACACTTTTACCAGCATTAGCAACTTACTAATGATTTGTTTCAGCCAAGTGCAGTTATCAACTAATGGATTTAGTTGAAAACAATTCACTTTAAATAATAATAATAAAAAAAAAACAATTAATACAGGGTGTACCATGTTGTACACCACATTAGTAATTATATATTTTTTTTCTTGTACATATTACAATTTTAAATAAATTAAATACAATTACATATTTCTTAAATTAAAAATTACGTTCTTCTATTTTTCATATTTTGGGAATCGGTCAATTACTTTTTCAAAAAATGTTATGTAAGTAGTGCATTTATATAGGTTCTGTGGCAAAGCAAATGAGCAAAATATTGAAAATAAATTTTATACTGCATACAAATAAATGACCATTTTATGAATTTTTGCACATTAATTATTAAGTAATTTTCACTTTAATGAAATTCGACACTGCTTTAATTTAATTAAAAATATTTATACTTAATTATAATTCCATTTTTTTTTTTTCAACTTCCGGTCAAGAATAATATGTAATAATTCTTATTACAATAATATATAGCAGTGGTGCCCACTATTTTTCTCAACAGAGCTACTTTTGAAATATAAGAGCAATTGCGATCGACTGAAATAAATTATCGGTATATATGTGATAATAATAAAATAAAAACAAAATTATTATAATTTCATTTAATTATTTTAGTTACAAAAATAGAAAAAAAGTAATTGAAGGTTTAAATTTATTTTAAAAATCCTGCTGCGTTTGATGTTCTGCATTGCATTCCATTTACTATTCTTTTGTAGTTTCAGTTTGGGGTATATGTAGTAATACCACAGACGATGTATTTATTAATGAATAACAGAAATTCCATTTGAAGAACTTATTTAAAATAAAAAATATTTTCTTAGCTAAAAATATTTTTTGTTCAGCTGATAATAACTGTAGGCTTGGATTTTTTAAATATTGCCTAGCATACATATGTACTTAATATAAAAACAAATTCGACATAACGATATTTATAATAGTTTGGAAACATGAAATAAAAAAAATATAACAATTATAAAATTTCACATAGGAAAGAATTATTTTTTTTGCTAAAGGCGGGTGAAAATTAATTTTTCTATACATAATTTCATATTCGGTGGCGATCGACTTTAAATTATTATGCGATCGACAGGTCGATCGCGATCGACCTTATGGGCACCACTGATATATAGGCTAAAACTAAATTAAAATATATAAAGTTTATTTTCTAATAAAATATATATTTAAAACATATTAACCTAAAAACTAACTTAAAATAAATAAACATCATTTTCTTATAAAACACTGCTTCTTACTCCTCCAGCGGTCCTCTAATGCTCATAAAATCTTCTGATAATAAATAATTGAAATTTTGGAGATGCTCGCTCCAGCTCAGCCTCGTACTGTTTGGGAAGAGGGGTGAGCCGTATCCGAAGTAATAAAGACGGTAGCTGTTGAGCTCATTATTATCCGGAGCTAATGCCACCTTCAAATAATCATGCTCCAGAGATGTTAGAGAAGTTGCTATGCAATCAGCAAAAAAGAATTCGTAAGGAATACCATTTTGTTGAAACGCTATCTTCGCTGTTATGGAATAGGTCAAATCATCCCGGAAGACGAAATCTTCTTCCATGTTAAATTCAACTCCTTTCTTCTCCAACATCCTTGACACTCGAAATAAACTACCATCAAATATGTAAACGTCTACATGCGGACAGTTGTCATTCCCGCATAATAATTCATTTACATATTGACTTGCGAAAAAACTATTATTTTAAAAATATTTCTTTTAGCCAAATTACTTACCGATGACTAAAAATCTGATGTTATTCAACAGATTTTTTAATGTGCTGTTGATATCATCATTAATTTGCAGAAACATTTTAATAAATTTAAATTATAATTAAATAAAAATAGAAAAATTTGGTCCTTTTATATCAAAAATCGAAATTCTGTTAAGTTTTGACGTAATGTATTTGATTGATTTTGTCGTACAATTTTTGGCAATATGACCAAATTCATTACATTTAAAACACTTAGGTGTTTTCTCTGAACATAAAAAAAATGAACATTTCTTAGTTAATCTAAGAATTCCTGTTCCTACTACTGTATTGTTATTTGCAATAGGTATTCCTAACTTTAGTACAGAAAAATATTTTAATGCAATTATTTGGTTTGTGTCTCCCTCGTCCATTGTTCCGAATAACATTTTTGAAACTGTTCCGATTATATTTAACGCCCCCCTTTTTCGTCTTCTAAAATTGTGATTTACGCCTTCCGTTGTCTTTTTGATTTTATTTGTCCAAAGGTTAATTTCGTTTTTAAATGTATTACATGTTTGTGATTTCACATGAGTTACTAATTGTATACATGTAGTATCTACTTCTTATTATAAAGTCTAAAAAATCCGTCATTTCATTCTCCAAGGTTAATTGCAACTTGGTATAGATGTGAAGAGAAGAATCTCGATATTCTATTATTTTACCCATATGTTTGAATAAAATTTCTGTGTTTTTTACTTCTTCGATTACGACGGGACTTCCTTCTCCAAGTGTTGCTAGCATAAGCAACCATATATTATACCCGCTAGTAACATTTAAAAAAATAAAAACAATCAACTATCAAACTGTCAATTTATTTTTCTAATAAATTTTTACTGATACTATTACTAAAAATAAAAATAAATCCCGATGTTTTATTAAATTTAATTAGTAACTAAATTATATATATCTAAAAAATATTCGGTTCTTAGTCTGCCCTTCCTGTCAAAATAAGGCATTTACAGATGACCTAATATAAATAAACATTTCTTAATTAATCTAAGAATGCCTGTCCCTACTACCTACTACTATATGGTTGTATGTATTTGGATTACAAAAACTTGTCACGGCTTGATTGTCAAAGAATATAAACAACCATGTGTTTAAAGTTTGCAAATGTACCACATGATTTGTCAATTGTTTAACGGCAAGGTATTAACAAGTGTTGACAAGTTTTCATGAACTAAAAATTTATTTAGAATACAATATTGTTAGATGTGTGTAATAATGCTTTAGGGTGAAGTTGCCTACATACTCTAACCATTTCATTCATTGCTCCGCTAATAGTTTGACACTCGATATTAAATTCAACTGTTGTATAATAAATAAATTGATTTGCCGAATTGTTAGCAATGTAGTCCCAATCACTTTTTATAACCGTGAACTGATTATTACTACTCAGTTTTGGAAGAGGATAAATTTTGTACAAATCAAATTCCCCTTTATTTAAAACATTAATGGAACTCTTGTCATGTTCTTGTTGTGTAATGGAATGGTCTAATTAAAGTCCATTGCACGTCATGATGAATTTCTGTACATTGACCGATTACAAAATCAAAAGGTTAATACACTAATGATCTAAATTCATATAAAAATAAATTTATATTTCTGTACTATATGATTTTGTAACAGTGAAATGCGAATATGCTGATAATGCATATATATATATTTACATTTTTTTAGATTTACTTTAGACATTTTTTATTATTATTATGTAGAGAATAAAAATATAACAACTACCTAGCACTTTGAATGAATTTATAATTCATGAATCCGGAAATAGAAGTTTAATTTAAAAACTATTCAATTCAATGCTGTTTCCAAATTAACAGTAGGGGTTTGCACAAGATGGTAGCACACATCGTTTAAAAGAACGATCATTTAGTAA
Organism: Rhamphomyia laevipes; assembly: GCA_963920725.1. NCBI lineage: Eukaryota > Metazoa > Arthropoda > Insecta > Diptera > Empididae > Rhamphomyia > Rhamphomyia laevipes. Next base: position 133,383,152 of record OY987255.1, read on the forward strand.
ATGATCATTAGGTTTAACATATTTTACAATAGATGACACTAAGTTAGAATAAAGGGTTGTTTTGTATTTAATCATTAGTATTAATATTTAGTATAGTTTTATTTGAAAAAGGGAGGGAGTATATAAGAACTTAAATATATAAGAATTTAAATACATAGAATTCGTTTAATTTTAAATTGATTAAAAGTAAAACCCAGTAATTATTTTTTCTTAAAAAAACTATCAATGACACTAAAATTATTTGTTTTAATTAAAAAAAAAAAAAAAAAAAAAAAAAAAAAGTAAATTATAAAAAGAATGTTTAAAATAAAGATATTATATTTTTTATTATATATATAAAAAAAATTTGTCCATATATAAAGTTCTCAACAATTTTTTATTTTGCTAATTTGCATTCAATACTTTTCAAAAATAGAAAAAATTTGTCTATAATAATACTCAATTCAATAACTTTTATTAATCATTTTTCAAAAATAAGTTTTATTACGAAGTACTTAAATCATTTTTTATAACATTTTTTTTTTTTATTTATTAATTTTTTAAAAAAACCAAAATGTTTTATTTCTTTATATCAATCATTATTTAATTATAGCTGTTTAGTACTGCAACCATATTTCTTTCGATTATAATAATTATATTTTCTTCAATAAAAAACATACAAAAATAATTTAACTCGTCGTATCTAACTAAATTTTCCATTATTAAACCTAACTGACTACTAATTTAAAATCTTCCTTCTTTTTCGTTCCTCCAGAATATCCCTTAAGCTCTTATTTTTTTTTTCTACGTTGTACTGCTTCTTCTTTGCTGCAGGTTGGAAGACGTAGCAACCTGTACTCCTCTGCTATTTGTCTTTTCGTCTTTTTTATTATTCCTCCCTTTGTTTTAATACCGCTAACTGGTGCTGGTGTAGTTGACAATTTTTTTGATTCAATTCTCTTCCTATATTCTTCTATGCTGATTGGCCTTGGACCGGCTGATGGCTCCTTTTCTAAAAAACCACGTTCAGAGGTTCTACATGCACCTTATTGGAAGAAAAATAAATCTCATTAATAAAGCAATACTCTGGCTCGTAAACGCAGCATTTAAGCCACATTGCTAGAGATTTTTAACGTAACGTATATGATTCAACAGAAACGTACTTTCTGCTTCACCGGCTGCGCCATACTTGTGAATTGGAAGGTATGTTGTGTAATGGTCTAATTAAAGTCCATTGCACGTCATGATGAATTTCTGTACATTGACCGATTACATAATCAAAAGGTTAATACACTAATGATCTAAATTCATATAAAAATAAATTTATATTTGTGTACTATATGATTTTGTAACAGTGTATTAGCTTTATAACTACTTTGTATATATAAAAAAATATATATATGACACTCTTATCTCATGTGCCACATATTCTTTTGTTCCAATTGTCACAATAAATGTATACATACGTCAATAATGAAACGAATAAATAAAAATTTATAGTTATAACAAATTCTATGCACAACAAAAAAAATTTTGGTGCAACACTGAAGTTAATTTTTTTTTAGGATTTTAGGAAGACAAAATAACAGCGGACAGATATGGACAAAATAGCAGCGTACACTACGGACAGATGGACAGTCTATTCTATAGTATCAGGAAATAAAATATATATATAAAAAAAGGGTTCAATTGTAATTACTTATTGTATAATAAAAAAAAAAAAAATTTTATATATTTATTATAAAAGTTAATTATTTATAAATATATTCTTGAGTCAAGATAAAAGTAAAATAAAATGTAATTAATTAATTTTAAAATATTCTTTATAATTACAAAGTCAAATTAATTTAAAATAATCTTTATAATTATAAATTTGATTTTTTTTTTTGTTATGGTTGTTGTCTTGATGATGATGACGGTTTAGGCTAAAAAAAAAGAAAAAATATAATGAAATATATGAAAAAAAATTTGATAGATTTTTAATAAATATTACCATTATTATATGTACTTTTTTGTGACCTGTTTCGGTATAGTGCTTGTTTCGATCCGTCAGTGTATGGAAGAAACGTTCGCACAAATCACAATTATATTTGCGTCCTATGTTTTTAAGTTTTTTTATATTGATTTTTTGAATTATATTAAACTTTTAAATTTGAATTTTCAAATTTTATAAAATCATATTTTCACGCTTTTATAAAAATTTCACATTTGTACATTATTTATTTATTACCGCTCTCAAATTCTTCTAACTATAAGATAAAATGTTGTTTTTATTAATAATAATTTATGAACTTTTATTTTTTGCAGCTTCTCTTTTTATTTCATTGTATGTGATTGAAACAAATTTCATATTTAAGTCTTCCACAATATCATTTGGAAGCTTAGACAACATTCTGTCTAAATTTAACAGCATCACTTCGTGTTTCATTTTAATTTTCGGCTCTTTTGGTTAACTCATATGGGTCTGATGTTTATTTACTAGTTTCTCTACGTTTTCAGCCATTGATCTGATTTAGGATCTCGTTTCTTTTTAGCACCATCAGTCATCTGTGCCAGAAAAATCGTATAATTTGCGAATATATTATGAACAAATAATTTTTTACTTACAAATGAATAATTAGAAAAAAAAATCATTTAGGATTTGCTTTATAATTTTAATTTTAAGGATAAATTTTTGAGGATCGGAGTTCGCGAGACGACGGAGGCTCCCAAATGTTAGATGGTCGAATTGCTTCTATGTTGTCATCTTCAAAACTTTCATCAACATCGATTATTATTTCATTTCCATCACCAGCAGCCGAACCTGACTTTTTCTTATCTTTTGCTCGATTCCTATAGTGCATGCTATCACGCAAAGATTTCCATGCAAGTTTGCAATCATCAACTAAAAAATATTACAATTTTATTATTATTAATAAAAAATAGACATAGAAACTTACCGGGCTTTTTCGTTGAAACAGCCACAGCATGGTATTACTATTCTCTTTATTATTTTGCTTACATATCGCTTCATTTTCCTTCTCTAAAAAAGCCAATTTCTGCTTTTCACTGCTGGTAAAATCACACTTTTTGAATTTGCGTTTTTTTGATGTTGTTGTCACATTTTGTGGTTCAATATCTAATATTGATCCTGTTGGCTGCTTATCAAGAAAAGTTGTATAATTTATTTCTTCTTCTAAATAAATTAAAATAACTGTTCATTGTCGCTTATAACAGCAACAATCTTATTTTCTATACGACATTCTAAAAGTAATCTTTTTATATCCTGGCACAGATTTACTGCTGTATGCCTCTATAGACTAAAAGCATTCCAACAAGTAATATTTAAATTTAAAACTTTCATTAACAAAATGAGCAGTTATCGCTATATAACTTTGGTTGTTAATTAAAGTCCTGACATCCGTAGTTACTGACACGGCGTACGATTTTATTAACTCATTATTCACTAATTCCTTAGTTTTATTGTGTTGTGAGATCTCATTTTTAGTCTGTATCTGCCAAATGCTACCTAGTAAATATACTCGAACCATTGCGCGGTGATATTATGGTAACAACGACATTACTACTTGCACCAATATTTGGCACATTTGGTAAACGTTTATGGGATTCTTTTTCTGTCCCATTATAATAGAACGAAAAATTTATATTCCCACTTGTGTGACTTCAATGGCAAATATTGCTTTAAGTGGTTCTTGTGCTTTTGTAGCACATATTTGCTCATCAATTTGACATCATCTCTTCCATAGGAACTGAAACAAACTTTGTTGAAATTGAATCAATTACAGGTTTTATTGTGTGAAGTTTTCATTTGTATTAATAAAATTATTACTGAACTGAAATGTAGATTTGTTTTTTTGCCTCATTGTATTTCTTACAGTATTCTGTCCAATAACGGAATTCCAATATATTCTAAAAGTGGCTACAAATGAAACTGATGACACAATACATATGTCTATATATTTCATAAAGTCAGTTGTTGAAAAATTATATGGTTTCGAACGATTTTTCGAAACACTATATCGAACACTTTCCTTAACAATTTTGGTCATCAATTCGTCATCAGAAAAATATTTTGGAATAGTGTTTGCAAATTTTTAATATTATCTGGTAAGGTTGTAGTACCAGTAAATGTTGATGGCACATTTATCATATTTCTACGTCTCTATAATAAGTTCTTTACTTTAGAAATCTCAGCAAAAGCAATCGGTTCCTCTTGAGCTGGTTGATCTATAGAACAAGTTGGCTTTTCATACTCTGTCTGATCTGGATCTATCACTAATTTTACTTTTTTCCAAAAAAAAAATCCAGCACTGCTTCTGTAGCAACAACAAAATCTTCATCATTGCTTGTATTAAATTCGTCTTCACTTGCAGATTGTAGATTTTGAATTAAATCAAATATGTCGTCGTTTGCCAAATTTTCCAAATGTATTTTTTTATTTCCATTTTTATAAATTAATGGCATATTGTATGATCTAATTAAAAATATCAAAATATAAAAGCTGTGTTGCTCTAACGACGTATATAGATGATTCAAATATGAATCTGTGCGCAATCTGCAATCCACATAATTTTCTTTTCTAATGCAAAAATATGAACAAGAAATTGGGTTGCCTATTTTAGAATGTAAAAAATTGTTTACCAGGAAATTTTACCAAATTCAATCTCGGTTTTTGATTTTACAAAATGGCCGGAATACCCGAGGTTTCGGAATCCTGGTTTTGAATACTCTAGTGGAAAACAACAACAACCACACATCATATCCTTTGGAATGCTTCTACTCCTCTTCGGTTTCACCTAATTTACTTTTCGGTTCACTCACAATAATATTAAAAACAATTAAACGAATAATAAGCTCAATAATAAAGTAATAAGCTCAATGAATTTAATTAAAAGAAAAGAAAAAATTAGTGCCTCATAATAAAACCATAATAACAGCCTATATAATCGTTCCTATATTCAAAGTTATTTTCATGATTCAAACTAAATATAAAATCCAATTTAAATTTAAAATGTTATATTTTTTGCTAAGAAAAATTTAATTAATTTTTACTTTAAAAATTACTTTTAAAAAATATCAAACAAGATTGATTTACAACATAATTTACAACATTGATAAAATAATAAAAGAATTATGTATTAATTTTATTTATAAAATTTAAATATTGTCAAAATTATAATATATTTATATAAAATAAATTGTTAAAAGTAATAAGAAATAGCAAAGTTTCTACTTAAAAAGCAATTTAACTAATTATAAAAATAAAAACAAATGAATATATCATAAATTTTTTATCAATATTCAATTATTTATTTTAAAAAGTTAAATTTTTATGATTTATAGATAATATAATTTGATCTTTGTATGTGATTAAGATTAATAGATTCAAATTTACCAAAAATTCAACAAATTATGTGATTTATCCTTAATTATATACATAATAACAATTTTACTTAATAATGTAAATTAGAAATTTTTTTATTTTACATTAATTATTCTTTAATATAAAATTCTTTAAATATTTATATCGTATTTATAAGTTAACAAGTTTCTAAAAAGTTTTTATTTTAAATTATTTATAAATTATAAAAATTAAATTAATTAATTTCATTTCTGGTATAGTTTTCTTTTCAATAAGTTAATGATTTTGAAATATATATAAGATTAAAGAAATTAATTATAAAATTGAACTGAAAACATTATTACAAAATTTTGTTATTTTAAATTTCTTACTACTATATTAAATTTGAAATTGTACTAAATTTAAATTATATATTAATTTAAAATTATTTTATAATGTTTTAAATAAAAGTCTTTTTTAATATATAGTTCTTTTTTTTTTTATAAATTCTATAATATTATTGAAATATTAGGTGGATATGAAAAGATTTATATAAGTTTCCAAATAATACAAACCAAAATTTGTTTTTATGGTAAGTAGAATTACATCTTTATATTATGTAAAATGTATTGTGAAGTCACTGTTATTATGTATTATGTACGAGGGTTCTACGGGATACGGACGGTATTAATAATAAAAAATATGAAAGAATGAATGTTTCTGATCTGAGCAATTTTTGGTCATGTTCCAACGTAATAAAAATAATTTTTTCCGCTGAGTTGTATCAGTTGGTGCTTGGGTATACAATACATACCATTAAACACATTAGAAACGAAAAAACAATCAGAACATTTGATTGAAAACTGGTCTTAGTTTTATTTGCATCAGGCAAGGTTATGGCTACTGTTCAGAAAGTTAAAGCTATCACCACGAGAATATTATGTGTGGTGACTAAGAAACTTAAGCGATGAAATAAAAATTAAAGAAGCAAAATGTGCTTATATTTAAGAAGCCATCAACTTAAAATACATTTTATGATAATTAAAATTTGGATATTGATTAATAATGATGCTACTGATATTGGAAGTCTGTAAATGAATGCAATTAATGAAATACTTATTATGAATATAATATCCAAAATAAATTTAATTCTAAGATATTAGCATATTTTGCAGATGTAAATTTTATATTTTAAATCTCCGTTAAATCTCACATTTGTATTGCACCTTATTTTTCCGACTATTAATATGTCGTCTCACTGAAATTAGAATAAAATCAATTCTGGTTATCGGTTTGCTAAAAAATGAATCATCTTCAACATCACAAAGTTTCTGAGTCTTTCACTTTTATAGGTAGTTTCACTAGAAAATAAATGTCTAAATTAATATTTAAAAGAATTTTAAAAGAAGTTTTGTGATAACTTTGTCGGTTAAAATTTTGAATTTGGACTACAGAAAACACGCACCGTATCATTAATAAATTATTTATTGCTCACTTAATAATTATTTTGAAAATATAGTTTTATTTTATTTTTTTTTGTAATTCTGGTAAAAAATATAAAAATTTAATAATTTTTAATTTACCACTTTATATCCGATATATTTCAATCATTATAATAACGAACGGACAAACCACGCACTAGAACTAGACTATAGAGAAACAACATACATAAATAATTATAAAATAACGAAACTGTAACCTTTTTCTCGATGATTAAGGCCCAATTGTAATGTGGGCGCAAACCTTTAGCGGTAGCTGTAGATTTTTTCCCTCCCGCCAAGACAAATCCAGTACAAACGCAATGCTGACGGTGGCGGTGGCTGAGAAAATTATATTTTATTATATTATTATATTTTTTGCATGAAATCTTTATTATTTATTTAAAATGTCACTATGAAAAATGTCAGTCAAATTTAAAATTCGCGTCCTTTATTAAAATTCTCTAGCGCTGGCGGTTAATATTATTCAACATTGTTCAATCCTTAGTGGTGACCGCTAGCATTGTGTTTGCTTTCATTGATTTCCATATGTTGAACAATTTTCAAAATTTGCGCCCACATTACGATTTATACTTTATACCTTTTTTTTAAGCCAGAGCCGTGTTAATTAACCAAATAGGATAAATTTGAATTTTTAAAAACTATTGAACATTTTTTAATCATAACGCACTGTGGCACTGAATAAAAAAAAATCTATTTCATAGCAGGAGGTGACATTAAATTTTCATTTTCATTAATCAAGTTTATTATAATAAATAATTTTGAATTTATTAAATTTAAAAATTTTCTCATCAATTAACATCACATCTAATAAAAGCTATAAAAACACAAATTTCTAAACCTAAATAAAAAATAGTATATTCGGTACACCCCTCAGCCCTCACATATTCTAATTTGTATTTGAATTAAAAAAGTATTTGACCAACAATTTAATATGGATCAATTACAAAATACATTATTGGAAACCGCTCATCAAGTTGAAAAACAATTGGATAGTCAATTAGATCGTTTAGAGAATTTAGATTCTGATGATTTGCAGAAAATACGTGAACAACGTATTAAAGAAATGAAAAATTTATCGAAGAAACGTCAAGAATGGCTGGCAAATGGACATGGAATATATGAAGAATTACCTAATGAAAAAAATTTTCTGGAAATTTCAAGAATATCACCAAATATTGTATGTCATTTTTATAAAGATTCAAATGAACGCTGTAAAATTGTTGATATGCATTTAAAAATTTTGGCTACAAAACATTTAGAAGCCAGATTTTGTAAAATCAATGCTGAGAAATCACCATTTTTAACAGAACGTTTAAAAATTAAGATTATACCAACAATAGTATTGGTAAAGGATAGTAAAATAAATGATCACATTATTGGTTTTACAGATCTTGGTAATTGTGATGATTTTTCAACAGAAATGATGGAATGGAGAATAGCACAATTAGGAACAATTGATTATAATGGTGATTTAATGACACCACCTGATAAAATGAAAAAACCAAAAGCATACATAAATCGTCCGAAAAAAACAATTCGTGGTGGTTACGATTCCGATGAATCAGATATTGAATTAGATCATGATTAACATTATTATATTAAAAATATAATTAAATATAATAATGTTATAGAAAAAAATAATTAATCAAATAAAATTTAATATGAAATTACAATTTGCATGTTATAGAACAAAAACTAAATACAAAATTAAAGAAATATTTCATAACGACAATTTCTGTGAATATAATCTTTTATAAATAAAAAAAAGAAGTTTTAATATTTAATTCATAAGATTTATTTTTATTCTTAAACTTAAATTTATTTTTATAAGACAAATTAATTGTATAAAATCTAGCGAATTAGCTCGTTTAACACATCAGAAAAGTCTAATGCCGTCCATACATTATCAAACGTGTTGTACAACGTGTTGTGAATCGGGTTGTAAATTTTCCCCACACACACTTCAACTCGTTTTACAACCGATATTGCAACCATCATAAATTAATGTTTTTTTTTTACTATTTTTTATATGTCAAAATGAAAATACCTATTTTGTCTATTTTTTAAATAATAATTTGCCTAATCACAAAAATATATTTTTTAATTTACTTATTTGCTTGACAACAAATGCAAACGGCCACTTCAATTTTTAATTTTAAAATAATTTTTTTGGCAGTAAACTTCAAAAATGTCATTTTGGTTGTACAACTTCCCCATACACTATACAACTTCAACCATCAACCAACGACACGCCCACTTAAATTAAAATATTTTAATATTTCTTCAACCGATTTACCAACCGTCAAAATGGTTGTCAACGTGTTGTCAACTTGCCCACACACGATACAACTTGACCAAGTTGTACAACACGTTGTACAACATGTTGCATAATGTATGGGCCGCATAAGGAACACCTTGTATTTTCGCTGCCATTTTTTTTTAAGTTTTTGGGATTACCTAATTTTTTTTTTTAAATGAAAGTACATCGATTACTCACTCATCGGTGCAAAAAAAAATTATCTGAAAAAAGTGTAAAATCCCGCTAATTAGGATATAAGAACCAAATTTGTATATTACTACCAACACTGCGTTGATAGTGTCCAGTTGCAAGCATTTCTAAAGTGGCAGCCAACTTTAAAACTAGAGAAATGGAGGAGCTCCCATATCTGCGATGCACGTCTAGGACTTTTAAAATTACTACAAAACTTTCCTTATTGAACTGAACACCCGATATAAAACCTTTAGCTTCGTCACTGCCTGCATCCTACCGGCTGTGCCAATGTTGCAATAATAAAACTCTTAAATTATCTTTTTATACTTTATTTATTTTTATTTTTATAATTTACTATTAAAATTTTCTTATAATTGTTCAGAATCTTTCTTTTTCTTAAGTCTTTGGTTTTAATTAATAAACTTGTAAAAATATATTTCCTTGATGAAAATGAATTTGATTTTTCTTCGAAAGGAAATATATTTTTACAATTTTATTAATTAAAACCAAAGACATTAATTTGTGTTAAGGGAAAATATAATATTTTTATATTAGCGAACATTTTGTAGTCATTCTTAAAAGAAATTATTGCATGAAATTCAAAAAAACAAAAATAATATTTTTACCCTGATTTTAATAAACCATGACATTTTTTATTACAATTTTTTAACAATTATTATAAAAATATATTTTCCTCAGATCTCATCAATTCTTGCATTTTTCAGTTAGATAAATTTCCCATTATTTCAGCTTTTGCTGATTTAGAGTTTGTATCATACCAGCTGCACCTTTCATAAAACATTCTTATGTATTTGTGCAAATGTAGATGTGGATAGTTTATTTAAATAACTTTGGAATTTATCCTAAAGTTTCAATAAATTTTGACTCAACAGGGCCAGTATCGAGGAAAACCTAACGTTTTTCAAAACGTTTCGAATTGGATTTACGTTCGTTTGAAAACGGTTAATCGGGGAAGACGAACGTAAACGTTAAACAGTTTTGCCATCAGAACTAAAGAAATCTTGAGTTTCGATGTCAAAACTCTTGCTATTTTGACACATTTAAATAATAAAATCAGCTGTTTATTTTTTAAAAATTTAATTTTGAAAAAATTGTATTAAAAACGGAAATAAAAGTCATAGTTTTAAAACGATTAAATTTTTAAATTATTTTATAATAGCAATGCTTTCAAGCATGCAATTATTTTTAGTTGCAACAGCGAAGATGAAGAAACTACTACAAATTTACTTACATTTTTTTGTTAAATCAATCAACATAGCACAGACAGCGACGATAACAAAGTACATACGATTACAAATTAGTTGACGTTAAAATTTTCGATTGAAACGTTAAAAAAACAAGTTACATGATATATCGATTCGATTAGAAATCGAAACGTTTTTAATGAAACGTTTACAGCGATACCGAAGTGACAATTTCGATTCGTTTTTCAAACGTAACGTTTTCCCCTTACGTTTTTTATTTTTTTATTTATTTTTATCTTTGTTTTTTTTTCTTCCTCTATGATTAGAGTTGAACTGCAACGTACAGAACTTTTATTTATATTTATATCATCTTCATCTAAATAAACATCTACAAAATTTTGTTGTAGTTTCATTGTAACCTTCATTTTCATTATAACATGAAGTTACTGGCTTATGTCTTATGATTATGATGTACTTTAATCAAAATTAAAGTTAAAAATTATAATTTATACATATATTATACATACATATATAGTTCAAATATAAACTTATATTCTGGGTTGCATATGATCTTTTAAAAAAGATAAACTATCATAGAATTCCCATTTGACTTTACTTAAAATTGAAAACATACATAAAACTGCTAATTTTCATTTTTTTATCGATCTAATATGCTTAATAGATAATAGAAATGCCTATAACCGTTAATTTATGTTCAAAAATTATTTTCATGATTCAAAAATCGAAATATAATTAATAAAAATAACATAATTAAAAAAATTATATTCAAAATTAAATGATAAAATCCCTACATTATATGAAATGTTATGTAGTTTTAATAATTTTTAAAATTCTAATTTAATTTATATTAATCATAATTACTTAAATAATACATTGCCATAATTATAGTTTAATTTACATAATTTTAAAGTTAACTATACACAATACACTACAATAGCAGTGTATAGTAGTAAATTGTACTATACTAGTTAATTATTTAAAATTTCTTTACTAAATAATTCTATAATATATACCATTTTCAGATTTAATTAGTCCTTTTTAGAAATATTTTAATAATTTTTCACAAATTTTTGAATCATTTTTCAAATTGAATTGATCATTTTTCAAAAATTTTGAATCGTTTTCCAAATAGAATTAATCGGTGTTCAACAAATAGAAATACTTTGAAAACTGTTTAATTTTATTTGAAAAATGATTAAAATTTTTTGAAAAATGATCATTTCAATTTATAAAATTACTAATGTAATCTGAAAAATGTTGAATTCAATCTGAAAATGGTTTAAAATTATGTACATTATATTTATATCGTTACTTATAAGTTAAGTTTAGTATGCATCTCGAATGAAATTGAATAATTATTTATTATTCATTTCTCATTTCACGACGTTAAATATTTATATGAAATTTTCATTTCATTCGAGTTACAATATACTAAGCTATAATAAGTTTCTAAAAAGTTTATGTTTTAATTATATATATCAATTAATAATAATAATAATATTTAAATTAAATAATTTTAATTCAGAAACGAAAAACTCAATAAATTTATAATTTAGAAATGTTAAAAAAATTAAAATAAATTAATATAAATAATTTGCAAAAAATAAAACAATCTTCTTCTATTTTAATTAATATAACTTATAACGTTGTTCTGAACGTGTTACTATAAAGTTTTTCATTCTTGAAATATTTTACAATAGTATGAAAATCATACCGTTGTAGGTAGGGGAGCAGTAGGTATAAATCGGATAAAATACAAATGCTAACGAACAGGTTCAAACGCTGTCAATTAAATAAAAAAAAAAACTTATAAAAAGAAATCATTACATATAAAATTATTTTATTTAATATTGTCAGGCATTTAAATAGTTAAGTTATGGAAGTCATTCTGAAGCGAAAAACAATAAATTTGTATTTAAATTACATTATTAAAAAAATACATTCTTGTCAATCTAGTTTAGTGTGGTTACAGAAAGAACTACAACCAGCAACAGCAAATAAAGAATAAATTCAAAAATAATAAAAATTCCTATAAAAATTATAGTAAGTACAAAAATATTCTTAAGGGATTGAAATTTCCTAACATTGAAATTTCAAATAGTATTCGTAAGTATAAAAAAATCGTGATCATATTTATAATAATTGAAAGGTTGAGTATATATACTATTTTATTGTTTTAGGAATGTCAGAAAAGAAAATTAAACTAAATTAAATTGCAATAATTTCAAATTTATTGTCATTTTAACAATTTCACTTTCAATGAAAGGAATTGAAGGAGAAAAAAATTATGACTAAATGAAATACATCACGCAAATCTGCCTTATATATGTCACCGTTAAAGTTCAGAATTCAGTTAATGTTAACAATACCTAGTTAATGTTAACGTTAACTGGAGACTTCAGGTAATGTTGAAAATTAGCAATATGTTTCCAACTATAACTAGTTAATGTTAACAGTAACTGATCGTCGATAGGTAATCTGAGAAATTTTATATTTTCTTTATTTTTACGACAAGTACACATCCTTGTAGAGCATTTAGAATTGCAGTTACATTTTCGGTATCCTTGCCCTTTTCCAAAAGACTGAGATGTTGCAGTTTGTATTATTTCATCCTGAGGAATTTATTTCATACTGAAGAGCAAGTGACAACAAATTTTTGTCCACAAAATAAATATTTACATGCAGTGGTAAACTGAAGTTATGGAGAACTGAATGGGCCACTCTGATTATGATGAAAAAACTTTTTTCTAAAAAAATTCCGTACATTAACTAACCGCTAACCGTTAATATCAATAATAACTAGTTAAAATAAGAAATTAAGATTTTTTCGCACTTTAACTGGAAAGTTTAGTTAAGGTTAAGATTGACTAGGTAATGTTGACATTAACGTATTTCGTACTTTAGCGGTAACATATACATACAATTCTTATAAATAATGTTTTATATAGGTATGTATTTAAAAAAAATAAGATTTATCAACTTCATTTTTTGCAAATAAATTATGAACGGTGGGTTAAAGAAACAAAGTGAAATATAAAAACAATGTGGTAGGAAACAAAGAAACAAAATAATCATAAAAATATTGAAGATAAAAAGTAATAATATATCTATGAGCTTTACGACTATGACAGTAGTACTAATAATAATATCCATGCTGGTTTTGATAAAACTGAAAAAGCTGATTTAACAGACAAAATTGCAATTTTGAGCAATTTTTGAAATGTAATTTTTGTTCAAATAATATTATTGATCAGCTATGTAAACATTATTCTGATTGTGAATCAAGTATGTTATCTATCAAATGATCAAATGAATCATAAATTATTGTGAAAACATGTCATACCTTCCCTTAACTCCTCAAACAAGCTCGACGCGACGGACGCAACGGAGACGTATTCAAATGTCGAAAAAAGTTAAAATGTATAGGAATATATGAAAGTGAGCAAACTCACGACGGACGCAAGACGTAAAAGTTTAATCGATTTCAACTTTCGACGGACACGACGACGGATACAAAATAGGTACTTTTCAAAATTTTGAATTAAAATAAATTTATTTAACATTACAAAAAATTTTGAGTGAATTATTAGTGTGAAAAATTAATTTAAATTTAAAGTATAAGTAGATAGTTTTGATTACAAAAAAAAAATGTTTATAAACTGTTATTGAAGAATATGTAGTCCGTCTCAACCGTCGAGTTTGCTCCATCGAAAATTCTTGTGCGTTTCTTGTCCGTCCGTTGCGTCCGTCGTCAGTCGAGCTTGTTTGAACCATAAGAAAAAAAAATCCAATTCGCCCAAATAGAACCGCTTCTGAGCCGCCTTTTCACCTACACATTCACAAAAAAACATAATGTTTATTTTATATTGGCAAAATCAGTTCTCAAATGTAGTGAATTGAAAATTATGTTAAATTAATGTGATTGATTATATATTTATCTTTGTTATATAATAAAATAAACATAAAAAAAAATTATTATAAATTATATAAATTTAAGCAGCGTCGTAGTAATTTTAAAGAATTATTTCCTGTGATAAAGATTTTCAAATCATTCAAATATCAAATTTAGCCGAACACAAATGGTTCAAGGAATTTTCCATATACCCGCAAATCACAATTTAGTCAGACCATTTTCATAAATCCACACAAGTCGGTTGATAATCCTGACACGGAATATAAATTTAATATAAGTTTGTCTAAATCTTATGAAAAAAACCGATTAGCTAAGCTATTTTTTGGATTAAAGCGATTTTTTTGTTTATTTTTACAAACTTTAGTAGTGGTATATACGTAAGTACAACAACATTCTTCAATGGAAATTCAGTATTTTTTATGAACCCAAATGCGTTGAATTTAGTTCGAAAAACGTTTAAATTAATCTGAAAAATCTTTATTTAATCTGAAAATGTTGTACAATATTTATGAAAATATATATATTATCCATATTTTATATATAAAAACAAATGCGCCAAATTGTCGAATAATTTCAAATTAAATGTTGAAAGAGGGATAAAATTATTATAAATTAACTATGTTTTTTTTTTAATTAATTGTACCAATACTTCTTCCGAATTTCTTTATACTTTTGAACTTTATCGCAGCTTTTTCCGAAAAAATTAAAGAGGTCAGGTTATTTTTAGAAAATGTTAAAAACGTCCATAGAAACCTAAAAAGTAAAAACTAATTAAATAGAAAATAGAAAGTGAAGTGTCATATAAGATATATGTAACTTATGCCAATAAAATTCTTCGCTAAAATGATATAATTACGTAAACAATAGTCTTAATAATCAATATGTATTTTCAAATATTCTAGGCAGGGCACTAAGTAGATGACGACTTATTTAAGGATCATACATAGAGCGTTCCTAATCATGATCTAATAATTTTTCCAAGGTCTGCTGGGTAGATTTTGACATTCGCCATTTTTTTTAAAAAATACGTCATTGCGGAGCTTTGTTTTGAAGCAATTGTTTATATATATTTTAGTTGGCTGTGTTTTTATTTAATAGTGTTTTTATTTAATATTATGTGTTTTAACAATTGTGCGTTTCAAAATAAATAAAATATATTAAATATAAACATAACTTAAGATAATTATTAATTAATAAGTGAAGAATTAAGAACAAAAACAGGAGTGAAAAACAATATATTTATATAGGAAACAATTGTGTTGTGTTATTGGATTAAAAGAATTAAAAATGAGATATGTATTGTGTAGTAAAAAATTGTGTAAGCTAGAAAAAAAAAGATATACCTAATATTGAAAATATCAAATTCTTTCAAAAAGATGTTTGGATCCAAAAGCAGTACCAACACAAATGTTACCAGTAACCAGTTGCTGCAAATGCAACCCCTAGAAGTATACAGCGAAACAACCGAATTTAAAAAAGATGCCAAATTGCAGTGGAAGCTATAGAGGAATATGATTTAAGGTTTTTTTTTGAAAAAAAAAATTGAATAAAGTATTAATATTTAAAAAAAAAAAATCAGTTCAAAATTACAAGAAGTTCCTAATGAAAATAACGCTCCAACTGAAGAAGGAAATTGAAGTTCAAACAGAGTAAATAAATTTCTTAAATGTATTTTGTAAATATAATGCAATATCTATATAATTTATATTTTAGGGTTCAACTTGATTGTGCTAGAGAGCTCCAAATAATTGAGCTAAACAAAAAAAAATGGAAATTATATAGATATAGAAGGAAAAGGAACAAATGGAGCAAAAAATTATTGAACTTAATAATTTAAAAATTCAGTGCAAAATATTTTTACAGAGGGTCAATTAAAAAAAATGCAAAACGCTGGAAAAAAAGTGCACTGCTCATTAAATTATATATCGGCTCCTACTTGCCTGCATTCTGCTGGTCCACATGCATATAGATATATATATATGTATAATAGAAATTTTCCGTTACCAGAACCATCAACTTTAAGACAGTGGGCCACAAAAATTAATGTTTATAAAGTCATCTCAACAATTTATGGATAAATTAGTATTATTAGAACACGTATTTATAAGAATTAATCAAAAAACTATTAATATCCGCTGTGATTATTTAAAATATCATGTAAACGAATGTGATAAAATTGATATTCCTTTAAATGTTAAGTTATTATTTTTTAAGTGTAGATTATATTTTAGAATAAGAAAGTTAAATAGATGTATAAGAATAGAAAAAAAAAAAACAAAAAAGAAAAATTAAAAAAAACAATAACAATAAAAACTCTAAACAATTTCTTTATTTTTTTGTGTAAGATTTTTTTTTTGTAATAAAAACAAAATTTGTTTAAAACAAAACGATTTTTTCTTCCATATAAAATATCTCCTCGATGATGTCATCATTTCTATCGATAGAACTGTCAAGCAGACCTATAAATTATTCGATCATGGTTCCTAATTAAAGCTATAATCACTGAATTTGAATACCTTAAAATAATTTAAAATTATGCGGCAAAATGTACAACTTTAAGTTTTCAAATCCAAAATATTAGGCAAAAATTAACTAAAATTTTGTATTTTTCTTTGCACTATTATAGCATAAATATTTTAAATATTTAAGCTAAAAACGTGATAAATATTATTTAAAGTTTTTATTTATCGCGTCGATATTTTAGCTTTCATTTAAATATATGGCGCTGTGGCGCTTCGATATTTTTGCAAACAGCTCAATTTGTGGTGTGTTTGTGCGACAAGCATAAACTACATCTGTTGATAGGATGACAGCAATATTTATCTATATTTTATTTTTGATAACTTTACAAAAAGGTAGGCAAACAAACTTTCATTTTCATCGCTCTATAAAATTTAAAATAAGTTTATTTTGAATTTGAAGAATTATTATTCAAAACCGTAAATAATTGTCTGTAAGTAGTTGTTATATCAACAAACAGTGACTTTCTATATTTTAAAACGTAATATCTAAATTACTTATTTTTAGTGAATTTATACTTGTTCAAAATATTTCTAATTATAACTACAATATGAACGAATTGGAATATAAAAGTACTAAAATTAAGGTGGAACAATTGGATATTAGTTATGAAGACGAAAGAATTACTAGTCCAATGAAAACAGAAACTTTTTCATTTAAATGCGGTGAAATTTATACAACAAAGATTGGATGCTTTACATTTTTTTGTAGTTATTGTGATGAAACCTATATTAATTTTGAATTATTTTCAAAACACATTACTGCTTGCCATAAGACATTTTTTAGTATTACACATCAAAACAATCAAAATGAAAATCTAGTTAAAACACCTATGATGGTAAAATTTAATGAAATAACAACAGATGTAAACGAAATTCAAATTCAAGATGAAAAGCTGTTTAAGTGTAAAATTTGTATCAAATCATTTAAATGTCGGTATTCACTAAAAAAACATCTAATAACTCATACTAATGAAAAGCTATACAAATGTCAACAATGTCTAAAATCATGTGAAACATATAGTGATTTAGAACGTCATATACGTATTCATACTGGTGAAAAACGATATAAATGTGAACACTGTTCAAAAGAATTTATTCATTCATTTGAACTTCGAATTCATATTCGAACTCATACCGATGAGAAACCTTATCAGTGTATAGAATGTGATAGAAGATTTGCCAGTAAAGCAAGATTATTGTCACACACATCTACACATGCTAGTGAAAAGCCATTTATATGCGAAGAATGTTCTAAAGCATTTGCTAAAAATTATTTATTGAAACGTCATATGCGAATCCATACTGGAGAGAAACCATTCAAATGTGATCAATGCGATAAAACTTTTAATGATCCTTCAAATATGTATACTCACAAACGAATACATAGCGGTGAAAAAAGATATAAATGTGAACTGTGTCCGAAGGCATTTAATAGATCAAGTGTATTGCGACAGCATTTTCGAATACATTCCGTTAAGAAATCTTATCAGTGTATAGAATGTGATAAAAGATTTGCTACTGAAGCAAGATTATTGTCTCACACATCTACGCATACTAGAGAAAAGCCATTTATATGCGAAGAATGTTCTAAAGCATTTGCTAAAAATTTTTTATTGAAACGTCATATGCGTATCCATACTGGAGAGAAACCATTCAAATGTGATCAATGCGATAAAACTTTTAATGAACGTTCAAATATGTATACTCACAAACGAATACATAGCGATGAAAAAAGATATAAATGTAATCTGTGTCCGAAGGCATTTAATAGCTCAAGAGATATGCAACGGCATTTTCGACTACATACTGGTAAGAAACCACACGAATGCTAATTATGTCAAAGGTCATATCGTTCATTATATGATCTGAAACGGCATATAAAAACCCATGAAAAGTCACTTCAATGTAAATATTGTTCTGAGGCATATGAAATTGAAATTCAACGGCCTAGAGTTTCAATTTATCGTATATAATTATAATTAAAATATTTATAAAATATATGATGATTTTTATCAAACATTACTGGATGAATTTAATAATTTCATCATTTTACATCCATCTTATAATAAAATTTTAAATTTTAGTATCAGTTTATTAGAAAAATGTTTACTAAATTTAAAAAAAAAAAAAAATTTCAACAATTTATACTATTATACTATTAATTTATTTATACTAACAATTTAAACTATATTATACTATATAAATTGTTGATAAAGTTTTTCGTTTTTTTTTTAATTTCTTTTTATTCGAAATTTATTTCTTCAGAAATAAATTTTAATTTTAATTGTTTCAAAATCAAATCAGACGATATCAAATTGTACTGTTTTAAAATTTCCATTATATTTAATTATGTTTTTTTTTTATGTATTTATTATTTATTTCTAATTTAACCGAAGTTTTTCCTATTGATAATATACATATTAATAATTAATATATAAATACATATATATATATATATATATATATATATATATATATATTTAATAAGACTACATTACCTTATGGTGGAGATAGTCTCAACATACGCAACGAAAACGCGATACGGCGCAACATTCACAACGGCGTAACAGATAATCTCAAAAGTTAAGTTATTGCGTAAATGACATAACACAGCTGATTTTAATCAGCTGTTTTATATTATTGAAAAAATTTAATAATTATTTTTATCATAAAATGACGACATTATACTTTAAAACTTATTATTAAAATTTATTATTAAATAATTACTTATTATTAAAATTTGTAGCACCATCAATTTTTGAAATTATTTGATAATGAAATTAGTTGTTAAATTCCTGCGTCGGCAACTTTACGCGCGTTGAAAGTTCAATTTTTCGAACTTCTGCGTTTGCGTTGAGATTAACTATAGTCCCATACATTTTATATAGGTTGAATATTTTTCTGACATTCCGCTGTGGCGCGTTGTCGTTGCGTATGTTGAGACTATTTCTGGGGTTACATTTAATAGCCCGAGCAGAATCAACGCAGAATACATAAAGAATGTGCAGCCCACGAAAGAAAATATATTTATCGAACACAATCAAAAGTAGTTTTGCTGCGATGAATCCTTTATTCCATAAAAAATCATTAATTTTCACAAATTCTATTACTTTTCTTCAAAATCAGCTATTTTTTCAAAATAACTGTCACATACTAGCATGAAGCTTGAAATATCAAATTTTTTGAATGTTGACTGCAGCATGAAAATTAATCTGGTATGATCATTAGTCCTTGCTGCATTACAACACATGTATTTAATTTCGACAAGCATTTCATGCTCTATTGGGCCAGAGCCTTAAAGTATGGTTTTCATGCAACCGATTGCACACAATATTTTTCTACCTGATATTAATGTAACATTTACCAGCGTTGGCTTTCGGAAAAAGTTAAAATTTGGTTAACTTTTTTCTCGATTCTGCGACGAGGCTGCGTTCTGATGTAGGCTGCGTTATGTATTCTAGGTTGATTCTGCTCGGGCTATTATGTTTAACTTTGTTTTTAAAACAGTCACGGTTCGGTCAAAATATTAAATTTATCACTTTCTTTACAATACAAAAGTAAAAATTGCAATACTAAAATTATTTGTACTTTTTTATTACTATCGGCTGTCAGTGCGGTTGTGTAGTTTACCTACAGTGGTGTTCTGTTTCTTCAAAAATATGTTTATGTTTACTTGGTTTACTTTTGCTATTAAAGGAAAGCATACAGGAATATTGAATGTATTTTAAACTTGTCTTTTAACTATGCTTAACAAATATCCCTAGACCTGAAGATAATCTCGTCTTTGAAAAAGGCTGCGTCATTGATGTTGAAGGTTTGGAATGCAGGAAAAAATTAAAATGTATAGAAATGTATGAAAGCAGTAGCAGACAAACTCGCCGCCATCATGACATCCGAATACGAGACGTAGCAAAGCTCGTTCTATTTCAACTTTTCATACCGTTGCCGTTTCGGAATGTCAAATTGACAAATATAATTTGGCACAACAGTTTTTTATTAATTAGTTTATATTAAAATACAATATCATTGAATTTGTTAAGTAAAATTAATATCAATTTCTATAAACAACATTAGTTATGATTTTCGTTTTTATGGCATTACATTAAGCGAGTTTGTGGTTTGTCTAATCAATGTCGCCTTCAGACCCACCGTCATAGTTTGGCACTTCCAACCGTAGACGTTAAATCCCTTCTCATAATCAATCGGAAACGGAATACAACTTTTCATTCAATCAGAGAGTCTCCAATGTCAAAAAATCGGATGTCCAAATGCTATTTTTGATTCGATTTTTTATACATTTTTTCACACATCGAATTAAAAGTTGTTATGCGAAAGAACTTTAAATTTCCAAGAAATATACATTTTAAAAATCTCTAGTTCGTAATCGTAATATTTTTGTTTTTCATTGAATATAGAAATATTAAAATAACAATAAATATAAATGTTATAAACCTATTAACATTTTCTATAAATATGAATCTTATGAAAGTAATTACAATGCACGCAGTCTAAACGTAGTCTCGGTTAAAGTTGTCCAACTTTTAATTTTTTCGCTTTCATCGCGCTTTGCAGTGACAAAATATAGAAAAATTTAAAAAAAAATTTCAATTCAATTCAAAATTTAAAATGGTATTTTATTAATTTAAATTCAATTAAAAAAATTAAATTTATAAATAATATTTTTCTGTAAAAAAAAAATGTAAACAAACAGTTGTTATTTACTCATCTACGTTTTCATTGTGTCTACTCTTTTTGTAGGCCGCGTTCGAACGCGTTTAGAGAGCGTAATGAAAACGACAATGTAACTCAAGCATAAAGATATGGAACACAACACAGTACACAGTTCACCACAATAATTCGCCGTAAAATTATATACTGTCAATTAAATGTTAATCAACATCAACACGGCAATTCATAAGCACGAGGGTTGCCTCTACGCTCCACCCACCAGACAAACCAAAAAAAAACAAAAATTTTCTTATTATATTTTATTTTGTGTTGCGCGCTCGGTTTCGGATTTGTTGTTTTCTATTATTAATTATTTAAATATATCTAGTCTTTCTTAAAAAAAATAATATAAATAATTTTAATATAAAGTTGTAATAATTTTGCATCATTATTTTTTTTTGGGATAATTTGGCTTAATATAAAGATTTAACAAGGTAAATTGAATTGCAATGTTTTACTATTTCTATATACATACATAAATTTATAAAATAAAAATGGTTGCTAGTATAAAAAAGAGCCGGGTGGTGTTATTTTGTGAATAATTAATTCATGAATCGCCTTCTGTCGTCGACTCATCAGACCATACCTTACCTAGATTCATATTTATTTGATTATTATATTATTTTAGTCATGCATTCAACTTTAAATCTGGAATTATTTATTATTCTAAATTTACATTATAAAATCTGAATATTCTATAAAAGGCAAAATAAATTTTCTGTACATGCATGAACAATGAACTATTTAAAGTTTTAAATTCAATATAAAAAAAAAAAGAAAATTGAACTATAATTTAATAATTTTAATTATAATATTTTTTTTTAATAAAAAGTGTTCTTCAAAAGTCAGTATTTTTTGTCACTTTTACTACAGAAAGAAAAAGTTTGAATCGACAAGTAGACAAGATAACATAATTCTTAATTTATTCAGTGATTACTAAAAAATTGTGGTAAAATTGGATTGGTTATATGAATAATATTTTTATATTTAGATTATGTGTAAATTGTAGAATGATTTCGGAAATTCGTATTAAAATCTTTTTTATTTTTGTGGCTTAAATTGCAATATTTTTTATCTTTAAAGATAATGTGTGATAAATATTGCAATAAAAAAAAATGTACATTGAATTAATTTTGTTGCCAATTTTGTAAGTGTCTACAATGTAAAAATATCAATTATAAAAAATTGTGCTTCAAATTCCAATAATTCAAGCTATCTATTGTTGTAGGTATACCTACCTTACTTGAATTTGGAGAATTAGTCAGATTGGATCTGGGTGGTCACCAGCTATATAGATAAGACCAAGTGCTTTTATTTTGATTTGAGTTACACAAATTATTTATTTATATAATTTGATATTATTTAAATAATTTTTGAGTTATTGTTTTTTATAATTTGTACAATCGTAATTCCATTCTATTCATTATTAAATCTTGAATAAAAATATTTCTACATTTTTGGATTTCATATTGAAATTTATTTCTTTTCAATTTAATTTAAATATTTCTCAATAAAAAATAACGATTTTTTCACATTTACTTAAACTATTTCAATTATCAAAAAGTGGTCTAAATACAATAGTATATTCTTTTCACGCATAAAGTGTGCATACCGTTTATGTATACACGACACCTTGGCAGCATTTGTAATATACCGATAACATGGCTCATTACCAAAACTACACTATATTTTACATTTTATGCACTATGATGCACTGGTGCATCGTAGTACATAAGATGTATTCAAAAGAATGTAATATCATATGCAAAAAGTATAGAGTATTCTAATAACATATGCACACTTTATGATGAAACAAATACTATATAAATTAGACGGTAAAAATATATATATATACACTATATAAAAAAAAAGATTACACTGTATTTTTACCTTACAAGAGAGATGATTTTGAACTATATCTTGTATTTGTTAATTTATTTAACGACATTGATGCCCTGTTTAATTTTTTCTTTGGTATTTTTAACTACATTTTGTAATATTTCTATTTCTTCTTTGATAAAAACAAGTTTTTCCTCAATATCATAAGTAAATGCAGTATATTCCGCTGTATATATATACATAAATATGGCAATATTATTATTTGTATTTTATTTAATTATATTAATAATTTTTATTTTTAACATTCTTACGTCTTCGTTTACAAAATAGCATATATATAAGATGGACAGCATCTAATAAACGTCCTCTAGTTAATTCATTATCAGCGATATATTCTTTTGTATTTGACATAATTTTTTCCCAATATAATGAACTAGTTTTAACATCATTATATGAACGATCTAATTCAGCTAATTCATTATTTAAACCTATAACAGTTAATCTGGCATCATTGGTTGCTTTGATAATTTTATGACGAATTTCTTCAATTGCCTTAAGTTTTTCCTGTTCCATTTCAATTATTTCAACTTGAGTCAACACTAAAATATATGATATATATTTTAAAAAAAATATATCTACTAAATATTGTTACTAAACTTGTTTAATATTATAAATTTGTAAATTATTTTCAAAATCAAAATTAATAATTGATTAGTAATACTACATAGTCATGTAATTCCTTAAATGTATATGATGAGTAATAATGGAAATTATATATTTTCCCAATTTATTTGACCAATATATAATATAAAAAATTATATTCGTGTGATTATAAATAAAATTTAAATTGTGTAATATACATAATAGCCCAGTTAGTGTCAATGCAACACAACACGAATATATTTCCAATGCAACACAGAAATTGAATAATTTAAATTTCCACCGCACGTTGAGAACGTTAATTTATAAATTATTATGAAAGTGATCATGTCTTGGTTTGAAGAAGAATTAATTGAAATGGTGAAAGAAATCAAGATATTATACGATAAATCTAGTCTGAACTATAAATTTGTATTTCACATAATGTCATATATATATATATATATATAATGTCAAAGGTTCTATTGAAACTTACTTTGAGATTACCCACTACGGCGGCGTCGCACGTTCTAATTGTTGCATCTGCGTAACTTGCGTTGAGGCATAACTCTCTTTCCCATATAAGATTTTAATTATAATAAGAAATGATAACAAATTCCTAATTGTAAATAGTAAATCTGTCGTAAAAACTTGTCACTACCAGGAAATTTAATTTGAATTAGAGTTTATGTATAGTAAGAATATAATTGCAGATATTTAATAATTGAATAAATGATGGTTAGAATAATGAGAGGGATATAATTATTCTAACTTTTGGATTTAGGGTTCTAGTACACATCTTATCAAATATGAACAAAATTTATGGTAGATATAGACATACATAGAAAAAGTATTTCATAATTTTAAAACTAGTTTTTTTTTTTGATTTTGTAAATATATAAAATGAAGTATTAATAAATTGGAGTACTTACTAAGTCCATCACAACGATCCATACAATCTTTAACTGTTTTGTAAGTATCTGATTTTTTAACAACTTCTTCAATTACAGTTAAATATGGTTCATATTCTTTAACAGTAGCACGTAATGTTTCACGAAATTCAGTTAATTCTTCTATATCATTTGTACATTTTTCAATATCTTTAGCTAAATTAGCCTGAGTACGTATCTCTCCTACAACTTTTTTTTCAGCTGCATTATGTTTAGCTTCACAATCTTGTATAAATATGTTAACGTTTATGAAACGTTCACGTAAATCCTTTTGAATTACATATAAATCATCCATACGATGATGATTTATAATACTTTGTCGTTTAGCATGTTGCATCATTTCTTTTTGAACTTTCAACATATCTGAATACTCATATTCATTTTGTATAGCTATTAATTCAAGACTATCACCAGCTGAATCCCATTTTGGTGGTTTTCTATTATTTTTTTTTTTTTTGTTAAAGTAAAATTTTATTCAATAATTATTTAAATTATAGTTTATAAAATTCATAATTTACATACACATGAAAAGATTTTTGCTGTTTTAATGTTATATAATTAACAATTGCATCTTCTGGCCGTAATTCTAAATTACCAACTAAATCTAGATTTGTGGTGGGTTTAATTCGGGGCATTGTATAATATTTAAGATTTAAAAAAAAATATATATTGAATTTATTTGAATAAGAATTTTATAGTAGTAAATGTGACACGACTGAGAAATAATGAGAAAGTAATAAAATAATAAATATTTAATTTTGTAAAATAAAAAAAAGGTTACTATAATATATAAGATTATTTTGAGGATTTATCTAATGAACAGTGTTCGTTATAATAACCATATACAATTAATATGTTGTGTTATCTGTTGTAAACTGTACTGGTATATCATCAATGTAGCCGTTAGTATGAAACTTAATCGGGAAATTCCGAACTCTAACATTGAAAATGCACTGAAAGTGTAATACATAATATATATATATATGTATGCATAGTTTTTTATAATTGCTCTAGTTGACGAAAATTCGAAGAAAAATTAGCTAGAAATACTAACATATAAGTATCATATACTAACTTATAATCTTTGATATTTAATAATGAATGAACTATGTTGTCAGAATACAATAAATTAAATTAACTTGAGTAGCTTAAAACTCAGAGTTTTAACACTTTTCTACACTTCTTTCAAATGTTTTATTTTCCAAAAGGGGCTCGGGATGTTAAATAGTGTAGTGTATTTTTATAATATCAAAAATGTCGGTTGATTCCTGTCCCATCTAATAAGCACACGAGTTTTATTTCAATAAAATCGAATAACAAATAGTTCATTATTTTTCACATAAACAGAATCTGGAGGATTAACTAGAAACTTATAATTTTCAAGATCTTTTTGATCCAAATAATAAGCGATAATAGACGGACAAATTTTACCTAAAAATCAGGAATGTGAACAAAATTTCATTTTTTAACATACAGAGATGAAAGAGCGTTGTGCATTTTATCTATAATAATTTTAATGGTGCATAATAACACTGAAATAGAAAGCCGGCCAGTTCCATTAGAATTCAACAAGACATAATACCATTGAGAATTAAATAAATATTTTTACTGTTTGTGCAGAATATGAATTCTAATTAATGAAATGTTAAATTGTTAGCGGTCTAATATACGAAATTTGTTCTTCAATTTCATATTAAAGTTTTACACCCAAACCTAATATTGGTTATGGTTATTCTTCTTAAGGTTTGTATTTGCTATAGATGTTGGCCACTAATAAATATAGCTAATTTTTTGACACAGTTCTGAACAAGTTTAATGTATATACATATTGCACACTCTTTACATTTTCTACCAATTCATCCTTTTTCTGCCTCTGCTTCTTCCATCAATCTTACATTGTAGTATTTATAACCTGTAATATTCTATATTTTTGAATTAAAAATATTAAAAAAACCAAGAAATTTCAATATTGAAATATGTTTTTTTTTTAATTTAATTATTTCTCAGTAAAAAAAACTTATTTTTTTTACATAAAGTTGTTTCAAATATCATAAAGTAGTCTAAATAAAATAGATAATAAAAATATATAAGCATTATTTATATCAAGAAGATTGGACCATATTTTTTCGTCAATTTGTGAAAGAGATAGATAGATTTGTGCATTAATGTATTTGTCAATTCATTTTGACGATTGTATAATTACACTGCCTTTTTTACCTTTACTTTTGACAATTTTACAAACACTTTGTAATATCTCCATTTCTTCTTTAATAAAATCCATTTTTTCTTCAATAGCTAAAAAATGTATAGTAGCTTCTACATCTGGTAAATGTAAATAAATTAAATTAAAAAAAAATATTCTTTTTATAATAATTGAATTCTAATTTACTTACTTCTTCGTTTACATAATAGCCTATACATATGATGAACGGCATCCAATAAACGTCCTCTAGTTAATTCATTATCTGCAATACAATCTTTTGTAGTTGCCATAATTTTTTCCCAACGAAATGTTTCTGATCTAGCATTATTATATGAACGTTCTAATTCAGCTAATTCATTATTTAAACCGAGAACAGTTAATGCAGCATCATTAGTTGCTTTTACAATTTTATGACGAATTTCTTCAATTGCCTTTAGTTTTTCCTGTTCCATTTCAATTATTTCAACC
Source organism: Rhamphomyia laevipes (assembly GCA_963920725.1). Taxonomy (NCBI): domain Eukaryota; kingdom Metazoa; phylum Arthropoda; class Insecta; order Diptera; family Empididae; genus Rhamphomyia; species Rhamphomyia laevipes. The sequence goes on from OY987255.1 coordinate 133,410,953, forward strand.
TGAGCCAACACTAAAAATATATTAGAATGGAATATTATTATAATATTGTAAAATTTATTCCAATAAGTAGAATATATTTCAAGTAATACATAGTCATATTTTCAGTTACTTGCCAGTAATCCAGGACATAGAAATATGAATGTATACGGGAATGGTCTAGAATTATGAAATTATATATTAAAACTTCAAAAAATATAAAAGGCTTTGTAAATTGGTCATATTCATAAATATACTTTATCCAAATTTATTTGGCTGGATGTATGATTAGAATTAGATTAATCATGCATTGAGACCAATTGAGACAAATACATATTCATTCATCCTGACACGCCATTGGTAGTTACAGAATATCGAGAAACTCTGATAGTTTTTATTTTTAAAGAACTATTTCATAATCTCGTGTAAGTACCTACTAATAAACATTTTAAAGGCACTGCAAAAACTATAGAATCTAGAACTATAGAATTATTCTTTTTAAAAAGTATATTAAAGAAAATGAAGATATAAACTAAATTATAAACACTACAAATTCTAAGATATCTGCATTTTTTTTTTTTGTTAGCTTTATACTTTTGAAACTGGTACCTTTAATTTTTTTACACAATTATATACTTACTAAGCCCATCACAACGATCCATACAATCTTTAACTGTATTTAAAATATCTGATTCTTTAACAACTTCCTCAATTACAGTTTCATATGGTTCAAATTCTTTTACAGTAGCACGTAATGTTTCACTGAATTCAGTTAATTCTTGTATATCATTTGTATATTTTTCAATATCTTTAGCTAAAATTGACTGAGTACGTTTCTCATCTAAAACTTTTTTTTCAGCTGCATTACGTTTAGCTTCACAATCTTGTATAAATATATTAACGTGTATGAAACGTTCACGTAAATCCTTTTGTGTTTTATACAATTCTTCGATACGATTATGATTTATTATACGTTGGCGTTTAGCATTTTCAATCATTTCTTTTTGTGTTTTCATCATATCTAAATATTCACGCTCATTTCGTATAGCCATTAATTCAATACTATCACCAGCTGAATCCCATTGTGGTGCCTTGCTATATTTTTTTTTTGTTTTTAAATTAATGATGATTTTAAGTTTAAATTTTGTTTATATTTAAGTATATATTTATAAAAATTATGTGAACATACATAAAATAGGCAGCTTGTTGTTTTGATTCAATTAAATTACCTACTGCATTTTCTGGTCGTAATTCTAAATTACCAACTACATCTAGTTTTGTGGTAGGTTTATTTCGCGGCATTTTTTATAATATTTAAGATTTAATTTTTTTTTTATTAAGAGAATTTATTTTATTAAAAAAATTAATAAAAAGTTAGATATTTAAATTGTGACTCGATTAGATAATAAATGAAAAAAAAAAATTATTTATTATTGCAAAATAATAAAAGGTTGCTATGGAATGTAATTTAAAGTTTGTTCATTAAACTAAAGCTTCGGCTACAATGTATCGGTTAGTTCAGTTTCGAATTATTTCGATGCGATTCATTCACTAAATCGATTTTCCATACAAAATATATATGAAGACATCAAGTTTGAGCTTTATGTAACCAATCGATACTGAACAGGTCGATACACTGTTGCCCAATCTTAACAGTATTGGATATATCAGATACAAAGAAATTAAAATTATATTTATAAACTTTTGTTATTTACTGACTACGTCACATTTTACGATTTTTAAATTCCTCAATTTCTTAGAAGATGGTTAAAGTTGGAAATTGGACAACATTGTGTAGATTTATTCGTCACTTGTTTATATAAAATATTGACTGAAATATTTAGCAATATATAATCATTATGTGACCAAGTTAGCTTATTTTATGAACATTACTGGCAATAGTTGATCACTTTGTTTTATTTTTAGAATTTTCCTATATGTCCACAATTTCGTACGCTTCAATATTTTTCAATTCAGCTTTTCTCACGGTCCATGATTCTACACTAAACAGCAGCGTTAACCATACGAACATTTCACAATTTTCAGTTTTAGCTTTAGATTAAGTTCAACAGAAGATGTTGTGGCAGTTTCTGATAACTAATCTGGTCTGTTCTATTTTGGAATGTATCTCTTTTTTGTTATTCGGCAATCTTCAAATTGCATGTCGTCAATCTTACATCAACAACTGGGAAATAGTCTTAAATACTTAAGTATTAGTATCTACTAGTTCACGAACAGTAATTTATTCATAAAAAGTATCTATCGTAATATTGGAGATCGTTAATTTCAGTGGATTCATGCTAAAGTTTCCCTTTCCGTATTATAATATCAAAAAATTTCAATATATTACAAAAAGCGATATTACAAAAAGCAAACGTTAATTTTCATATTATATAATTTTTTTTACATTAAATTTAAAAATTATTATTGATTTGTTGGTTATTTTATTTATTAAACAAATTTATTATTTTTTGTTTATTTAGGCAGAGTAAAAAAAGGTGTACGTACAGGCAATGTTGTTGTACAGTTGTGTGACGTATGTATAATTTATTATTTTATTGCGTTGGCCTGACCATAAATATTTGATTGAAGAAAGTAAACAAAAAGAACGTCTATCGATTTAAAAATTAAATTTTAAACATTTTCTTCGGTTATTTAACCTTTGAAGTATCAACGATAATAGTAGAACTTAATCAGTTTTTTAGTCATGATAACAATAGAATTGGTATAAAATATGGTTTATTATCACCCTAATTCCATAATACTTCTCTCCAGTTTGTGGATTTTGGGATAAGTTGTTGTAAATATAATGCAAATTCTATCAAAACGGAAATAATTGTATACGCAGGTGTCTACAGAGCCCAACTAGATTTGAATATTTTATTGCTACTTATTTAATAATAACAAGAATTTGATAAAACATTGTCACAGTTAATAAATACTTACATGACACACCGCCAATTGGTTAACAAAATATTGCTCACTCGGGATTATTACTAGACATATGAATATTCAAATTTCAAGCATTTATATATTTCCAAAGGACGTTAAAATATCGGTCATATTATTTGAATCATTGTCGTTTTAGAATTCAGATTGATTTACAATATATTTAATCAAGTTTTTTAATTTATTTACTTTTAATTTAAGTTTTCTTGAAGCTTGTTGGAAAATTATAGATTGCTTTAAAATTTATTTATGTTAAGATTAAAATATAGATAATATTTTATCTTATCTCGAAAATATATAAATCATTAATATAAACAATGGAAACTTAAAACGACTAAATACTAGACCGCAAAATTTGAATTTTTTGCCTCATTCTTCAAAAATTGCGGACTAACATACAAAGTTCCGTACAGTCATATATTAAATAAGTCTTACAGCTTGTTGAAATAATATAAATACATATTGCCTTTATTTTCCATTTACGACTATTATGATACAAAAATTTCACTTTAACAGCCGGTATAGTGTTAAATAAATTTACTTACAGAAAAATTTATTCCAAAATAAAAGTACATATATTCAATTCAACAAATAGAATTTTGCCTTGAAGAATGTAAAAAATTAAATAACAAGAATTTAGATATAAAGTCTATAAATAAAATGTCTCAAATATAAAGAAATAGAAAATCAATAAAATTCGATTTTCGAAAACATTGAAAGTCAAATTAAATATAATAAAATAATTATACATTAGATATTTCAAATACAAGGATGAATATTTCTTGGTTATAATGATTAGATTATAAAATTTATATATTGCATTTTACATAGACAGTAAGTTTACATCAATCGATCTAGTATAAATATATCAGATTAGATTACGTTTACACCGTATGACGCTATCATTTAAAATTAATTGATAAAAACGATACACAATCCTAGTAAATTTTCATATTAACAATAAATATATTTGATGCACCAGATTTTTCAGCAACGCATTGGAATTTAATACATGTCTTATTTTGGTACGATACGTAACCAAAAGTGAGTATAATCTATACTTAATACGCCATCGTTTAAACTGCTAACAAGCTGTTGATATTGGTCCTAAATAATTGATTTATAAGTTCAGAATTTCTGATAATGTCACTTAAATATATAGTTCTATTAATTTCGGCTAATTTTTAAAATACTTATGCTAAATTCTTATATAAATATGGAATAACTAAATTTATTAAGTAATGATTTGCAACTTCGATCTTTTCATTTGTATTCTTTTAAATATAATCAAGTATTATCGAATAGTCAAGCAGCCCTAAAAACCTTAGAATCATTTGGAATCTAAGTTTCAACAAAAAATTGTCACTAGTTCTTTCAAAATAAGCCACTGCTCATAGAGATAACATTTGAACAAAATTGGTATGGATATAGTTAGTTTTGACTATCTAATCTACTTGGAAGACGAGAAAACTGTGGAATGTGAAGCCAGTGCAGTATTACCGAATCATTACAAGCTAATGTAAAATTATATTGGATATCTTAAATAAACATAATGTAATTTCCAATTAGCAAGTTTCAAATAACTACAATAATATTTATTTAACGAATATTTGGCATATGAATACTGCGTAATATATTACAGTCTAGTAGATTGACAAATAATTTTATTTATATGTAATGTTATATTAGTTTGTTATTTGGTTTCTACTAGAAATGTTTTATTTAATCTTCTATATTGATTTGATAGCCTCTATAAATTTAGATGTAATGAAATTACTTAATATTGCCAAAAACCTTCCATTCAAAATGGAATATATTTACATAAATTGGAATATTCAATTTAAATTATATTCTTAATATAGTCAAATTTTAATTGACTTGACAGAGTCAAATTATATAAATGTATAAAAAAATTTCAATTTATGAAAAACATATGTTTTAGAAAAATATGTGCTGCAAAAACATATTTCATTGCAAATATAATTTATATAATGATTTGTCAGACATTTTTGTATTGAATCATGAATTTGTACTTCATTAAATATAATAAAGCAATTAAATTAAATCCAAAATACGATCTCATTAAAAAATACTGAAATTTAAAAAATTATGGAAAAAAATTCTTTGATGTTGCACGGGACTCGAATATCTTTGCTGTTGAAAATATGGAATTGCCGCAAAATTATTTCTAATATCAATTTAGACTTCCAATACCTGAAATTTTCAAAATTAGAAGGATATTTTGAGATTTTTTAACATTTCTACAAGGTGTGAAATCCTTTACTGCTTATACATATTTAAATTCAATTAACTAACATTATAAGATCATAAAACTCAGTCGTGCCTTTTGGTACACCCTGTATAAAAGACTTAAATTATATTTTCAGAATTATCAACAAAAAAGAAAACAAAATTATATCATTATTTTGATCAATATTATTTATATTTGTATAATTTTTATTTTGTTTATTTCCATTTTTTATCAAGTGTTTTCTTATATATGGCTTCTTATATTATTTAATATTACAGTGTATAATATTCGATAATTTTAATGTGGAATCAAAAGATAGAGAGAGAAAAATGTTAAATCCTTATAAGGTCATATAAATATTCATTTATCTTTTTATAATTCTGAAATAAAAATGAAGTGTTGTGACCGAAAGACTACTCGAAAAAAATGAATTTATCACAAATGAAGTTCTCTTTATGTTATCTGCCAACACGACGTGTGAAGTAATATCGAAAAGTAGTTCTTATTAGATTGAAATTTGGACACTGCTTAATCGGAAAGCACTCGGTGGGTTGGGATTGACAATTAACAATCTTTGGAGGAAATTCACGAAACTGAGAGAAGCAGATAACCTCGTTCATCTTCTGTCCCACTACCTAACACTAGGACTAGAAAGAAGAACTACGCGATTCTTCGGGCAAGCGTTTTTCTCTAAACTCGAGGAGATTCTAAAAATCAATATCAAGATTATTCTGAATTTCGTGAAGAGCTCGTAATCTTTTAAGATTCTTTCAGACAATTCAACAAATACCCAAGGACGCATCTTTACTTAGGATTTCATAACTTTTCAATTTGCGATAATGCTAAGAACCCTCGGTGGTCTATGTGTGATCTATACCCGCAACTCTATCCTAACTTAATCTTTATGTTCTAGTACTAGTTGGTAAAATTTTGGGTAGCGGGACGGTATTTTTAGTGGGTCTATTGTAAATATTCTGAATTATTTATAAAATGCATTCTTAATGTTTTAGAACCTAATAATGTGAACATATTCCTGAATTTCTTTTTATACAGTACAGTACTGTTTGCTACGAGTTTTGGACTACCCCAAGGTTAGCATTTTTTTATAACGTAAAATATAATAACATTTTTCAATTAGAAAAATATTTTAAATTTTAAATTAAATAGAATTTTATTTAGACAAGAAGACGATGTACAATTAAAGAGTTTTATTAATGCTTTTATCCAAAGTAATTCCTAATCTATTGTTAAATTATTAAGATTCTAACTCTGTGGTTTCCACATTATATAAAAATATTTTAAAATTTAAAACCTTCTTAAAGTATTGTTTTTAATAATTTCGCGACTTATTAGTATTCAGGGCTGAAATAATAAATTTTGATAGTATATTCATATTCTTAATTATGTCGAGAATCAATTTAGTAAAATAAATGAAATTAGTCTTTCAAATGATCAATATTTAAGTAGATTATTCAAATTGTTAATATCGAGGTCAATAAGTATCAGAACTAATTATTCTGGGAACACAAGTAAATTTTTTATATATAAAGTTTATTTATTTAAGTTTTTCTTTTGCTAACAAATTTCCTTTGATAATTGGTATTTACAAAAATTTAATTGTGAAGGTTTTTCAAATATTTTCTAGATAATATATTTTTTTTAGTTATGTCTGAATATGAATAATAATCTAGTTTTAAGAAATTTTCAATCTTTGTCTAATTTAAAAGTCTTTAGTAGATTAAGTAACTAAAGACCCAATTGTAATGTAAGCGCAGACCGAAAGCGCTAGCTCTAGATTTATTTTTCCTCGACAAGACATAACCAAGCCAAACATAATGCTGGCGGAAAAAAATTGTAGATCTGTCAAAATAGCTTTTGACAGCAAAATTAATAAACTTTATTTTAATTAAATTTAACAAAATTTAATTAAAATTTTACAATATTTTGCCTCCGACATGAAATTCTCAGTGGCTGGCGGTTAATAATCAATATTGTTTAATTTCGGCGGTAACTTTTTTTCCTTGGCGGTACCGCGAGCATTGCGTTTGCTTTCATTTATTTCCATATGTTGAACATTTTTTAAATCTAGCGCGGTTTACCTTTACGTTTGGTCCTTAACAGTGTAAATATTTTGACTCCATCTACTTAAATTGTTGCCTCGCAAAGCCTAGATTAAGAATGTATAATTAAAACCGCTGGTATATTTAAATTTCCTAATTTGCGTTTTTTTTTATACAAAATATTTTTTAAATAATAAATTTATATAATTTTTTTTTTCTTTACAGCCATTTCCATTTTACCACTACTTACTACTATATAGTAATTCTTTAATAATCAAACTTTAAAAAATGTCGGTTGATAAGGAGGTAGACGTTGATGTACACGGTGATTGTGAAATTGATTCTAGTTATCAGCCACCACCAGAAAAAACAATTGAAGAAATAATGGCTGCCGATCAAGAAGATGAAAGTCTGCGTCGTTATAAAGAAACATTATTAGGTGCTGCACAAGCTGAAAAAATTGTTGTTGGTATGTTTTAACATATAAATTTTTCTTTAATATTTTTTAGTACATCTTAGTATATTTAGAGAGTATAATATAGAAAATTTAATGTGACCTTCAATAGAAACTTTAAAAATATTCTAAAAATAAATTTCCATTTTCAAATCCTTTTTTTTTTTTCTTCTTCTGTCTGTACTTTATTTAATGAAGAAAACTATTATTGATTTTCTTTTTTAATTTATATTATTTTCTAAAAATAAACTATGTAATTATGAAAATTCATATAACTATTTTTTATTTATATATTTTTATAATTTATATAGATCCAAATGATTTGAGAAAAGTTATTGTTAAGAAATTGGCACTTTGTGTTGATGGAAGAGATGACATGGAACTTGATTTAACTGGCGATTTAACACAATTAAAAAAACAAGTAAATATATAAAAAAAGAAAAAATATTATTTATAAAAAATCAGAAAAAAATAATTTGTTAATATTTTAGGTGTTTGTTATTAAAGAAGGCGTTCAATATCGAGTTAGAATTGATTTTGTTGTACAAAGAGAAATTGTTCATGGTCTTAAATATGTACAAAAAACTTATAGACTAGGAGTTCCTGGTAAGATATTTATGTTTTTAGAATAATTTTTATACATATTCCAAAATGATTTTCCAAAACTATAAATTAAATTTAAGTTTTGAATTTTCCGGATTCTATAAGAGTCAAAATATACAAACCTGTCGTCGAAATTTGAAAAATTTTACATTGTAATTAAATTTATCGACATTCGTCATTTCGACGTTTAGAGAATCCGAGAAATTTGTGATTGCATGAACTATAATTCATTTATTTCTATAAAAATATATTTAACCAATCTCCAGTGTTAAATGTTTAGTTTCGATGTAATAATTGTATAACGTATTTAAAAAATGTAATCAGAATATAAATGTATCCACTAAGTATAAATCGTTAATTTTTGAATTAACTCTTACAATTACTTAGGTTACTATTGGAAAATTTCGATTAACTACAAGTAAAAATACTCTAACTATGCAAAATTAACCCTAGCGGTTTTGTATTAATAATTAAAACTAATTATAATTATATAATTTTATTCTAAACTGTATAGTAAAATGCACATTTTTATAGTTTTGTTTCTTTAAAATGCCGACGAATAACTTTTAAAATTTGTAAATATTAATATAAATAAAATTTTACTTCTTTATTTTTATTTTGCATACATTAAGGAATTGGTAAGAGAATTTAATTAAATCAAAATAAATTTGTTTGTATTTTTATTTTCTTAATATTTTAAATATTGAATGGTAGATAATATACTATGTTTTCATGCTGGGTGGATGCTTGAGTTAGTGTATACATGTAAAGTTTTATCGTTAATATTATTTCAATTCCATGAAACTTGTAAAATGACAATTTTAAAGATGGAGATGGCAAGAATATTTCCAACAAATAGGAAGTAAATTGATTAATTTATGTGATAGAAGAAGAAAATATAATAAAATTTTCTGCCAATCAACTTACTTAGTTTCTGTTTATGGGAGAAGTGTGGATAGATTATTATTTTTGTCAACTTAACTATAATTCAATCTGAAGTCAACTCTGTGTATGGAAACATAGAAATAGTAGTGGTCATTATTAATTGTAGAAGAATATTTAATTTTATGGAAATACCATTTATTTTTAATATAAATTTTACAATTTCGTGTTAATTCCTGAACCTTTATTTATATAAAAAATCAATTTTATAATTGTGATTTATTACAATTTAATACTATTAAATGCTCGCTTGTATGTATATTTATTATCCTAGATCCCAGCATCAGCAGATCACCAGAACCAATTATAATTCATCATTTTTTTTAAAGAAAACGTCGCCTTAGTGGTGAATGGTGCTAATTCACTAAAGCTAGTTTTATGAAAAAATTTATATTAATAAATGTTCCTTCTACTTAATTTACTTATTTTTTAAATTTAATTAAACTTGAGCTACAATATATAGAACAATTTACTTTACTATGTAGCTCAAGCTACTTTAAATTTTAATTATTTTAAGGCTACTTTATTATTCAAAAACGAATTGCAATTTTATTGGGTAAAAAAATATATATAAATTTTGGGTAAACCAAAACATCTTTAGCTTTAAACTATACTAACAAATAATTACATAAATTAAAACTATTCACTATTACAAATTCTTGATAAAATTCAATAATTGAATCAAAAATTCAATAATCAATCAAAAAAATATCTGTTGCATTTAAATAAATTTATGTAACTGCCGGTAATAGGACAGATTTCCTCCATTACTTTTTAATTATATTTCAAATAATCTATAATAAAACAATTTTTTTTCCTCCATTTTTATATATAGTTGATAAAATGACTCATATGGTAGGTTCATATCCACCAAAAAAAGATATTCAAAGTTATACAACACCATTTGAAGAAGCACCATCTGGTATGATGGCACGTGGTAATTATTCTGTAACATCATTATTTACTGATGATGATAAAAATGAACATCTTAAATGGGACTGGTCATTCGAAATTAAAAAAGACTGGAATTGAATTTATATTGAAAGTATGACGAGATTAAAAGATTTTTATTTATTTTTTTTATTTCTCTATTTTTCTTTTGCTGTTGACAGAAATAAAAATTGAAAATTTTTGTATGTGTATTAAAAAAAAAACGATTAAAAAAAAAAAATATTTTATAAAAGTAATAAATAAAAATTATAATATTAAAATGTAAAAGTAAATTTAAAATAATTTAATGTGAAATGTAAAAAAAAAAAAAAAATGCGCCTTAAAAATTATTTCGTTTTTCCTTTATTATTAAAATCCATAATTTTTAATAAAATTAAGTTCATTGTGTCATTCATATTGTAATTAATAAAAAATATATGATAGTTATATAAAAAATAAATATTAGTTTTTTAAAAAAGGAACATTATGTAAAAAAAAAGATCCACCTTAAAAATTATTTTGTTAACAAATTTGTTCTTTTTGTAGAGTAATTGGTGGTAAAAATAAAAATACAAAAAATTATATTTTTATGTGGTGGTATAATAAAATGAGCAATTAAAATAATATATATAAGAAAATAAAGAGCAATATTTTTAAATAAATTAAATAAAAGAATTTTACATGACAAAATTTTATTTTATTTTGTCAACAAAAACTTAATTAATTTCTGTTAAAATATAATATTTTTATTTTAATCTTCAGAATTGATTAATAATTTACGCAACGGATTATGATCTAGATCTAGAATAACGTAAAAGGACAGATTTTATATCGGACATTTAATCGCTTATTTGTTATCGTAAATGATGTTTCACTGTGGTAACTTTTCATGTTCTCTAAAATATTTAAATAACTTTTGCGCATTTTCTATATAAAAAAAATGGATTTATTCGCTTTTTTGCAGAAATTTTGCAGTTTTTGCTTTTTGATAAAATTTGCGCTATAAAAAGTTCCTATGATGAAATGTTCTTAATATAATTTAATCCATTCCGTAAATTATTAAATATTTAATTATCTCAAAAATTGATAAATATTAAATTGATTCGTCTTTCTAAATAATATATTTTCTGAATAATAAATTATGAAAATATGCTTAAAATAACTATTAATAAAAAATATATAAATGTACATTTTAATATTGTAAAAGAAAATTATGGTTTTTTGCATTCAATAAATTGAAAAACAAATAAATTAAAATTGTTTGCCTTTGTAATCTTCCAGAAAAAAAAATCGTATAGGTTCCAAAAATTTGAGAAACCAAAAAAAAAAAAAAATTATACATGAAAATCAAAATATATTAAACATTTATAAAATAAATATATATATTATATTATTATAAAATATTGTAATTTGTTAAGTACTTGAAAGTATTCCACAAAATGACTAAAACTAAAAATTTATTAAATTAAAATACAAAAATAAAACCAGTAAATTATTGACAGAGAAATGTATTTATATAAATATAGAAATAAATAATTGTTTGCTATAAAATTTCAATACAAAATACTTTTTATTATAATTAATATTTTAAATTTTTGGTAACCGGTCAATTTCTTCTAGACTAGAACTTACTGGAACTAGCACAATATTTCACTCTTCTTGGTATCATAGAGCCTTGTAGGTTGTAGTATCGAAACTTTACTTACAACAAACTTAAGTGCTTTAATAGCTATACATTTTTTGTCAGCAAATAGAACTCAACTGTTGTTCGTAATTTACTCCAATCTAAATTTTTATAACTGGTCCAGGTACTCATTTAATGCTGAGCCAATTAAAGCGAAATCGATATCTCGGACTGGATTCGAATCTAATCTAATGCATCACTGCATTACACTATTACACACCACCGCACCACTGCATTACTTGAGTTCCAATAACAATTTAGATAAATGATATTTATGAAATTTTTGGATTTTTAATTTTGTTGACTAGACTTTGCCTAATTCGGTTGAAATTGTGTTGCAAGGGAAATTTTAATTAACAGGTTTTACTAAATATAATATATAAAATTTTAATCGGAACCGTTCAATAACGTATCTCACTTAGATATCATCTAATGTATGAATAAAACTGGAAAGTGTCGGTTGATGATGAAATTGGGTAAAATACACTTTTCAATTATGAAACATGGCTACTAAATGGTTACTAATGTACAATAAACAATAAGTATAGTATAAGTTAAAATTTGTACCAGCGATGAGTATAAAGTATAATTCATAAATATTTTGGGACGTTTCTCGTTGTCCCGTGAATGTTGAATAAAACAGATTGCAAATAAAATATACAAATACCTTTTTTTACAATTTTTTCCATAGAACGTCCATCACCTTGAAACTGTATTTTCTTCTGGACGCTATGCTACAGCATCCATTTGTTGGACCAGTAATTTCCATCACATTTCATAGTTTACACGGAAATTATCCAATCGCGTAATGATCGATTACACAGTGGAAGCTTAAGCCTTTATCAGAGCTTAAGCTTCGGTTTAAATTATTAGCTTCACTAATTCTCATTTACACTTTTTATTATTAGTTTATACACACAAATTAAAAATAGGTTCAAATACATTTAAAATTCATTATTAGAAAGTTATTAGAAATAGACTAAAGTGAATGCTGCTCCTTTTACTCCATACTTATAAATTTACATTTTTATATATAAATATATAAAAGTGTAAATTTATATATATACAATACACGGACAGTCAAAAATTTCAATGTTACATTAATTTTGATGGTACATCTTCATTCATAATCACATTATTTTCAATTATCATTCACAATAATCTACAATTTTAGAGAAAATTTTGATTGAGAAATCCAGTGACCACGTATACTAAAAAATCGGGTTTGTAAAGCTTAAGCTTCCATTGTGATATCGGCCATAATAGTGACAAATTAGAATTACAATAATGATGCCTAAAAATATGCAATTCTGAAAAATTGTTTCTTTAGTTCACAAATAGATGGCAACGCACAACATTTCAAAACAAAATAATAAAATATTAACAATATAACCGTTATTAAATTAATACATTTTTTTTTTGAAAATACATTAAAAACAAAAAACATTTTATAACAGTATAGTGACAGCACTAGAAAAACAACAATTTTTTTACCAATTTTTTTATGGCTACAATAACATCAGAGGCTAAATTTAATCCATCATTATTATGGATTCATTGCAATAAATGTTTAGAAATTTATGTTATGAAACGTAAACGTTTTGGATTATTTACATGCCAGCATGTTTTATGTGAAATATGTATACAAAAATGTAAGGTTAACCTATAAATAATTATGAAATTTAACAATTGATTTGATTTAAAAATTGTTTTTTCTTGTTAAATATTTTAGTTACAATTAATGGTAAAAAGAATTGTCCATTTTGTAAAAAAGATGTTAGTGTTATGGAAATAAATTCATCAATGCCAATAAGTTATCGTCGATTTTTTCAACCTCAGCCATGGACAAATATTGCAAATTTTGCAGATGTTATACCATTTCAATTAAAACATCGTAATCATTTTTTGAGTGTATTAAAAAAACCGGTAAATAATTTTAAATCCTTTCTTTGAAATTTTTAAATAATAATAATTAATAATTTTTCTTTATATATTGGACATAGATTGCTTATAGGGAAAATTTATTAAAATTTAAATATAAATTAAAAAAAAATTGTGAAACATTGATGAAGAAAAAAAACGAAGTTCGAATTGTTCGTGAACAACTGGAAAAAATCGTTGAAAAGATGCAACAGAAAAATGTCAGTAATAATAAGGCACAAAGAAACAGGTAAATTGCAGTGGAAATATGATACCACTTAAAATGGAAAATTTTTAGGTGAACATGAGAATTCCCTAAAATAATTTTTCTTTTCTAAATATTGTACTATAATAAATTGCTGATATAAGCTTGAGGCTGACAAAATGAAAAATTGTAAATTACTAAGAAAGTACACGTGAAAATTACCTGCTTTTATTGACGCGTTGTCCTTACGTGAAATGTATAATTGTGACATGGTTGATCGATTTTTAATATTTTAATTATTAAAAGAATAGAGACAAATCTTGATCTATTCTATTTTAATTCGTTTACGTCACGTGGGTCGCACAAACCTGCAGAATATAAATTATACCACCGTTAAATTTATTGATACGAATTGAAATTCGACAATTTTGCTTGATAATTGTTGTCAACCGAATAATTTTAATATATCCAAAATATATCCCACTAAAAGATTATTAATAATTTTGCAGATGGGCGTTCATAAGCGGGATGTGCCCCCTTTTTATCTCGGTGTATTAATTTCGAGTAATTAGTATTAGAAAATGGTAATTTTATCCTTGTTTTAAAGCCCTTCCCCTTGCACATAACTATTTTTATTGCACAATTTTTTATTCGATCTGTCGAATCTTAAAAAATCGTGTATTGAGAAAGTAAAGATTGAATTTGTAGGCGACATAATTTCAAAAAGTTAATTTCGAAATTCATGGCGTTTTTTTTAATGTGAAATATGTCTTAAATCATTTTAAGGCTTTTAAAGTCATGGCGCCGCGGATATAATTTAAATATATTATACATTAAAATTTCTAAATCATGATTGCGTTACAATTAGCTTTAAGATAGGAAACACTTACAAGCTACAAGGTTTCCAAGATGACGTATTTACTATTTACTTACTTACTTACTGAGTACTACAGCTTCAGTTAGCCTGGACCGAGTAAAGAGAAAATTGTATTGGTACTTATATTTTTAATAATATGTCCAAAATTGAATTTTATTTACACTGATAATACTTGCCGACAGCTTGAATATTTGTCGAAAAATGTAAATTTTTGGATTCAGGCAGAGCAGCCAATTTGGCGGCACCAAAAAATCGTTATATTATAAAAGTGTTCATATGTTATTCAATTGATAATTTTCGATGTACAATATATTGTACATCGTATATAAAAGGGTTAAAAATTTATTTAAAAAATTCTTCATTTCTGATAAAAATAGCAGATTAATAATGAAAAATAATATATATTTTAATTATTAAAAATAATTAGAATTGGAAATTTTGATCTGTAAAATTATCACTTTGACGAAATACCCGGTACAAAAATTATACCATTTTTTTTAGCCAATTAAGTTAAACGTTGAGTGCTTGTTGCTTGATGTTTCTATTAGATTGGTTCTTTGGAAAGTCCACCTTTCGGTAACATTGAATAATGAATATATCAAACTATCGGTAACATTGAAAATTCCACTCATTAAGTATTTCATTAATTTATATTTTTTTTTATTTATTAATTATATATTTTTTGATTTTATTTAACATAATTTACATAATTTTTTTTTAACAATTTTATTATAATTCTTTTTCTATTAATACAATTTATTTAAATTTTTTTATATATATATTTTTTTTTTTAATATGATTAATTTTTGTGCAAATTTGTTTAAGATAATTTTTCAATTTATAAATATTTATTACATAGTTTTCGTTTTAAATTTTACCTAAAAAAAAAAAAATGTAATTTCAATAATTTTTCTATCGTTTATAATTTAATATATTAATTAAGTACTTTTGCTAATAATTAAAATATTTACTATATTTATTTAAACCTTTATTGATTTAATGCGCATTGCTGATGATGGGTGATAGTTTCACTTGAAATGCATTCAATTTTAATGTTATTAAAAGTTTAAATAAATTTAAATTTAATTTTTTAATTTTTTAATTTTTTTAATAATAATTTTTGTGAAATCAATAAAGGTTTAAATAAATATAGTAAATAAATAAGATTTCACGTTTGTTCAAATTAAAATTTAAATATTAAAATATTGATATAAATTATATATCTTCTTTTTTATTTTTTAAAAAAAGGCAATATTCTATAATTATGATTTTATTATTTTAGATATAAATCGTATTTTAAACTTAAATTAATTATTTACATAATAAATTTGATAAATATCTGTTACGGTTACTGATTACTGATTATTATGAGTGATATATAGAGAGAAGAGCTGACAAGGATTTTTCTAATGCCATTTCAACTAAAGTATAACTTTGTAAGCGGTCACCTTTTCGACCTTACTACAAAATATATAATTAGATGGACTGTAGATGACACATACTGACTGTTGACACTTTTCGTTCTCTTTCCGAAAGGAATAGGGTCGAACTAGAAAAGTTACTTTGTGGGCGTAGGAGCCAATTTTCGATCTTATCGTAAACGGAATGTATGTCATTATGAACAATCATTATGGCTACAGTCTACAAATACGGATTACAACCATATCGATATAACTTTCATTCTCTTGTCAGTAAAATCAAGAGTTTAAATTGGTTTAACTAAGAAAAGTTACATATTTGCTGTTGATATGATATAAGTAAACCCGTGGACAGATCTCAGTCTATTTCTGGAGTTATTTTTTTTTTCAATTAAAGACTGAATCGTAATGTGAACATAAACCGATAGTTCTAGTTGAAGTGTTGAAGATTTATATAAGACTTGTGGGTCTGTTATATAGATTGTCTGTGACCAAACCCATTTATGATGGCGGAGGCATATATTGTATAGATCTGTCAAAATAATTTTTGATGGCAAAATGAATAAATTTTATCTGTGTTGTGAGAATAATAATTTATGGAATGGGTACACTAGAATTTGTAAAAATTATCTAAACTGTTTATATAGTTTACGAGGTGTGTCAAACACTTCCCAAATTAGAACTTAGTAAAATTTGACAATATTTTTAACAATATTTTGACTTCTGAATTGAAATTCAATCTCGGATGTAGATCTATTTTTCCTTGGCGTTGACCGGTTTGATTAATTGATTTCTATTTGTAGAACATTTAATAATTTCTATCAAAGCTACCACTATTGGTTTGCGGTTACATTACGATTGGACCTTAATTTATAAATTTATTAGCAAATTTACTAAATTAAAATAATTTATTTATAGATAATTTTATAGATTTGAAGTTTTATTATAATTTATGTATAAATTTTAATCGAATTCAAATTTAGTTGTAGAAATTCTCATAGTTTTTGTTGATTGATGTACAATTTTAAATATAATTTTTGAATATGATTTTATTTTCAATTTTTATGGTTAAGAATTTGCTGTTTTCCCATTTTATTAAATATTAAATTTTGTTTTGTAAAAATTTTATGACTAATATTAAGGTGTATGATTAGTGATGCTTTTTTTTCTATAAAGTGACCTCTCCACTACACTTTTTTAATTGTGATATGGTAATGTATTTTAAGTTTGGCGAAAAGTGATGCAATGTTGCTAAAAACTGTATTTGCGATATAGAAGGAGTATAGAAATACATATAATTTTTTTCCAAAAGGAAGTGTTCCATTCTGAAAAACTGTGTAACAAAGTCAGAACAAAATTGATCTTATTACATAGTCGATGTCGATATTAAGATAAAGACAAGGTCATTATCCGAATTGTTAAATAATTCATTATTTTTTATTCATTGCAGCATTACCAAATAATTCAATTTGAATTACTTTACTGCATTACTTGTAGTTGTAATAGTGTACTTAAATAATCCATTACTCCATTACTATATTGGTAATGCAGTAATGCATTACACCAAATGTAATGGAATTTTTAAATTACTTTACTGCTATACAAATACGTCATATTTTTTGTGGTGAATTACTTCAAAGTATATTGAAATACTATGATAATTTAACCCTAACTCTATCTTTCATAATTTTGTATAATGCTTTTCATTTTTAAAATAATCTAGTGAAGCAGGCCCTTTATTAGAGCTGTGTAGTGATGTATTTTTTTTATTATTTATAATAATTAATTCAAAAAGTATAGAAATAGAAAATTTTAGTTATTATTGTGATGATATAGTTTTAAATTTAAAAACGATTTTTAATACTTATTTTTTTTTTACATATAATTTATTTATTTAATTAATGGAATTATTAAAGTTTTAGAACATATTCTATTTTACTAAATACAAAATATTTTGATAATACCAAAAATTTAAACTTTATTCTTAAATGACAAACTTTAATTTTAAATGACAAATTCTGGTGATGTATAAATTTTTTTGACTAATATAATTACAAAAATAAAAAATGTTATTGTTTTTTATTAATTTTAAATTACAAAAAATATCAAAAACATTAAAAAATGAAAATATTTTAAATGGCGTATAATTGAAATTATATAATTAATTAAAATAATTAACAAAAAATTAAATTGTAAAGTTACTTTATATGACTCCTAAATTTTGACTTTATGATCCGTGTTACAAATTCAAATTAAATTTTATATCATTTTATTCAGAATTTTTAAAAATAAATTTAAATTTCAAAACTGAATATTTTGACATTTATTGAAAGTAAATTAGTGTAAAGAATAAAACATTTGGAGCTTTACATTTTTTTTGTCACTCTTTAGATTGAGTTAAAAAGGACGGTTTAAAAGGATAATTTAGAATTTACTTTCATAAATTTAAGAATTTTTAATAAATTGACAAATTAAGGAATAATAAATTTATTGATTTTAATTTTAAATTGTATGCATTTATATATTATTATTTTTTTATTTAATATTTCTTTAAAAAAAATGTTTAGTTTTGGAATTTTTAATTATACAAATTGTTAAGTTAAAATAATATTTTCAAAAAACTAAAAAAACATTTTTTTTTTTTTATTTTAACTATCCTATCTAAATTTTAATGATAATTTTATTGATTTTATTAATTATTATAATTAATTATTATTTAATTTTTGATTTATAAATTTCTAATTTTTTTTTAAGGCTTTTTTTTAATAAATTTTAAAGTTTTTGTTTTAATTAAAAATAAATTTTTTGTTTTTATTTTCAAAAATGACACAGCCGTGATTTAATGATAATTTCTTTATTAATATATTTTTTTCTATGAAAAAATTAAAATAAATTAATTTAAGAAATATAATTTTTTTAATTTTTTGTTGTTTTAACCTTTTCACAATTATTTTCAAAATAAATTTTTTTAAGATAAATCAAATTTTTTCATGGTCAATTGACAGAATTTAGAACGTAACTGATGTAAATTCACCTAAATGTAAATTTACATAATTATATGTAAATTACCCGAATTAATTATGTAAATTTACCAAATTATTTAAATTTGTTTCTGTCAATTCAATAAATTTACCTTTTTCTGTACAGTTTTATAATTATGACCGGTCAATTAACCAAATTTACAATGGAACTAATGTAAATTTACATAATTATGTAAATTTACCTGAATTAGGTATGTAAATTTACTGAATTACTTATGTAATTTTACCAAATTTTTTATATTGTGTTTCTATCAATTGTACGATCAATTAATCTATCTTCAGTCTATTAAGAAAGAACTCGGTCAATTATTTTCGGTCAATTAACCATATATTAATATTTTATATTAGTTTTAATATTATTTAATTAAATTGAACATCTATCTAAAAAATAACACATATGAAAAATAATATATATAACTGATATACAAATTAATATAATATAAATAATAATGGAAAAGGTTAAAACCTACATAAGTAGACAACATTTTTTTGAACTTGTACTATCACTAACAACATCACCAGTAACACCACTATATTTCGTTATTGTTGATGGTGATTGTGCTTGATGTGTTGCTGTTGTTCCGATTTCTG
This sequence comes from Rhamphomyia laevipes, assembly GCA_963920725.1. Lineage (NCBI taxonomy): Eukaryota > Metazoa > Arthropoda > Insecta > Diptera > Empididae > Rhamphomyia > Rhamphomyia laevipes. The sequence continues at coordinate 133,430,854 of OY987255.1, forward strand.
AATCTGTTTGATTATTAACACTACCACTACCGCTGCCACCATTTAACAACAATAATTGTTGTGATGTTATTGAATTTTGTTGTTGTTGCTGTTGGTGATATTCATCAGTAAGATTAATACTGTTATGATGATCTAATATGCCGCCATTTAAAAGTTGTTGTTGTTGGTGATTTGATGTTGTTGTAATATTATTACCAGTATTAAAATTAAATTTATTTTGTTTTGATAATATTGGTGATGGTGTAGCTGTTGTTGTTGTATTTATAGAACCATTCTCTGATAAAACATTCGTTCGAAATTGTGATCTTTGTTTTTTTAAATTTGCTAATGTTGTTGCCGATGATGATGATGATGATGGAATTGTTGAATTCGTTGTATTAATATTTGATGAAGTTGTTGATAGAGCATTATCTAAATTATGGGTGTCTTTTTAGTATTTTTTTTAGTAATAGAAAATAAATAAAGTAAATTGTGTTTTTTTTTTTTTTTTGTTAAGAGGGAAAGGGTTAATTAAAGAAATTAAGTGGAAAAAAATGATGGGTAAAAAAAATAAAATAAAAATAAATTATATTATATGTATTAAAAATATTGTTCAAAAATTATTTATGAATATGAAATTAAAGTATGTGTATGTCAAGTCTTGTAAATGATTATAAAAATCCAGAAGTCAGCACTGTTCTACCTTGCTGAAACTATTCAACTCGAGAAGAATTCTGAATTATTTAGATAGATAAAAAATCCCGAGATCAGGGTTAATATACTATTCCTTGGAAAAAAAAATATGTAAATGCTCCAAGAAAATCTAGAATTTCAATTGAGATCAAGACTGAAGCTATAATTTCAGAAATCCATTCAAAATTCGCAAGAAAAACTAGGATTTAAATTATGATAAAATTTCAAATATATCTTATGCTTTCAGCTACATTTCTTTAGTAAATGTCTCATTGGTTTAAATATAGCTTTTTAATGATTTTTTTTTGAAGAAGCAGTTAATAACATAACTAACTTAAAGAACCTTGAACTCTCATGCTAAAAAAAATAACAAATTGTTATTTTCTGAAACAGATAAAACTATATTCAAATGTGAAAGTTCTTGTTAAATTAATGAATGGTAGAGGCTTTCATGTCTTGGATAGATTACACTTAATTAAGGAGCAAGATTATTAAAAGAGTTATTAAAGGATCATATTTTGATTCAACATTTAACTCAATATGTGATACCAAACTTTATATTGGTCTTGCATAGTTTAACATTTGAACCAGAGATTGAACTGAAATAAAGTATCAACATTATTGAATTTGTCGGTGGAACCGATGTAATGGCGTCTTTCATACTCTCTTGGAAAATTTATATATGTACTATCATACCAATGCTATTTATGAAACCGCATGTAAATTTGTTAAATTTTAATTGATTCATTTACCTTTTTTTTTTGATAATTTTTAAAATAAAATTGAATTTTTCTATAATTTTATATTGCTATACAAGAAATCTAATCAATTACAAGTAAATCTGTCTGTCATTTAAATTAATATTTTTTGAAAAAATTTAAAAAACATTAAAACTTACCAACTAGTACTGTCACTTGTACATTAATTTTACCATTTTCTTTGGTTGTTTGAAAAATTTCTGTTGATCTATCACCACCACCGCCACTGACACCACTATTATTTATTGTATTTTGTTGTTGGCTACTATTAATTTTATGTAAATTGCTTACAGTATTATTTATTATACCAGAATTTCTACCAACATTATTATCACCACCATCATTTATATATTTATCATTTAATAAAAATTCTTCATTATCTTTACCTTCTGGTGGCCGTCTGCCATTACCTTCTATTGTATTATCAAAACCAGAATAATAAATTGGACCACTTGAATTATGATAATATGAATTTGGAATTTGTTGCTGTTGATTATTACTAATATTACCACCAGAAATTCCATTTAAAACAGTACCACTACAATTAACATTATTATTGTTATTGTTATTATTATTATTATTGGAATTATTTTTCGGATTTATTGTTGCAGTATTGTTATTATTTGGAAGACTATTATTAATAGTATTATTTATATTTCCATTCAGTTGATTATTTATGACTATGCCTGAAGATAATTTTCCACTAGTACCACCACCACCACCACCAGAACTGCCACTAACAATACTGCCACCTTGAATGGAATGTTGTTGCTGTTGTTGATTACTATCAAAATTTGATGTTGATGTTATTTCAGATCCTGATAATAAATGATTATGTCCAATTGATGATGTTGATGATTTTCTACGACCACTTTTATTATCACTATTATCACCGCCAACATGATTTGTTGATGTAAAATTATTATTTGGAATAATTGCTGCTGTTGTTGTTGTTGTTGGTACTGTTGTTTCAGAACCAATTGATTTCGGTTCAGTTGTACTGTCAGGTGCAATAAATACCTTGAAATATGAAAATAATTGTTGTATTAAAACCTAAATTTGTTTTATATTTTTTTAAATTTAAATAAAATTTTCGTTTTAGTGTAAAAGGAAAAATTTGTTTAAAAAGTTTTTGACTTTTTTTTTATATAAATTTTTGTTTTTTAATTAAAAAATTGTTTTAAGTTTTATAATAAAAATTTCTTTTGTTCGGTGGTTTCGTTTTACTTCTTTCGTTTAAATTTAAAGAAAAAAAATCATTGTTCAAAAACAATAAGAAGTTATATGCTCCTAAAGGTATGCTTTAAGAATTTACATGCTCCTGAAAGCTTAATATACTAAATCCTAAAAATTTTCTTAACACCTAAATGTATGCCGGAAATTTTTCTTATACGAGTAAAAATTTATAAAACACATACAAAAATTAAAAGGGAATTTTAACATAATTAATTAATTTTAAAGTCTTTAAGAAGTAAAAAAATCATTGTCAAACTTTAAGCTACCGAAAATAATGATATTTATATTACACAATTTTAATGATTTTTTTAATATTATATAAAATTTATGATATTTTGAGCTTAAAATCATTTTCCCTTCAAAACTCAGGGACGGCAACAGCTATTTTAGCTGCCTGTGTTCAAAAATACTATAAAATTTTTCGGTGTATAGCTTTTCTTTATATTGAATTTTATCGGTTGGCAGTGGATTTGATACAAGGGGTATTGAGATGGAGGGTTAATTATCAATTCATTTCGATAAATTTAAGGATCAACTAAAGTTATTGTATACTCGTTTATATCTGCAGTACTGTGGAAAGTTTTACATCTTATACATAAAAATATAGCACTTTACGTTCGGTTTTAGATAGTGCCACAGATGGCACTATCTAAAATTTTTTGTCCATAAATTGCATATTGATTGGTAGTTCCCATTTTGTTTTGTTTCTGAAATTCATAAATATATATTTCGTCAAATTACGAATTGGTTTTGTCAGTTTTGTTGGAGATGAAATGTGAGATAATTTTATTTCTTATCAGAATTTAACAAGTGCGATGTGCGAAAAGAACAATAAATTATTATTATCCAACATAGCGAAAATTGGGATTGTTTGAAAGGGTAGAAAATCTGCGGAAATTTTACAAAACTTGCACCAATATAGTTAGAGAACTACATTTTTTTTTAATCCACGATAATATTCTATCTTGGCAACAATATTTTTATTTTATTACATAATTGTATTGGCATTAGCAAATACTATTTGTAGGCATCTATTTTATTCACATAGTAAAGCTTGGGCTACAATGTATCGATCAGTTTAATTTCTAACCGATTCCGATTCGACTGGTAAAATAGACTGAACAAACCTATCGAATGCAATAAAATAAATTTGTCAGATGATTCTGTTTATTATATAATTCCACATAATTTTTAATATCTTCTATAAAATGTTACCCATTTTTAATATCAGCACATATAATTTTCTTTGAAACTGTCAAACTTCATTTTTATTGACATTCGCTTCAGTTTCTATTCGTAAAAGTTTAATAATTTATTGATTCGATTCGTTCCGAATCTATGTGAATCACACCTACGTGCGCCCACTCATTGGATTTTCCATACAAAAAATATGAAGACGTTAAACTTAAACTTTACTGAACAGATAGACACTGAAGTGATCGATACATTGTAGCTCATTTGTATATTCTAGCCTAAATGATGTTTTTGTTTGAAAACAAAATTAATTGAAATGGTGCAAGAAATCTTAATCAAAACTAATATCGTTCAACCTCCGTTTTTATCCACGACAAAACTGTCAAAACCAATTCATTAAAATTAGGGCAGACATTCTAAGATCTCGTAGATCGTACACTTTTGTATATCGATTTCAATAATTACGACTGGTCATTGAGGATGTTGGCCTAATATTTTATATCTGACCTACAAAATATAAAACCAAATAAAATTATTTATTTATCAAAAATATTTTTTTAAATTTATATTTACATACTAAAATTTTATTATTACAGTTTTATAGAAAATTACAGTCGTAAAAGTGTACATTCATTATCAGATAGACGACCATCACCACAAATAAATAATAATATTTTTACAAATCATTCCATAAACAAACCTGGTACTTCAAGCCTAGGATATCATTCGGCGAAAAGTGTTCCGGTCTTACCGGATTTCTCGTTCTTTTAAAATTGAAAAATTTCACCATTTTGTATTTTTTTTATTTAATTACTTTATTTTTATATTATTTATTTGAAAAAATGTAAAATTGTTTAGTTTTTTATATTAATTTTTTTTTATTTCCAAATCATTGAAATTGACAAAATTGGGTTTTTATTATTTCTGTTTGTTTAAAGAGAAAATGGAAAATTTAAAGAAAATTGAAGAAAAATTTAATATTTTTGAAGTTAACCATGATGAAAATATATTATTTTAAAAAGTATTTTTTTTTTTTTGTAAAAAAGTGAAATGTTATTTTGTTTGAAAAGTTTACATTGTCAAGGTTAGAGCTTTAAAAGAATTTATATTTTGTTAAAAATTATTAAAGGCGAAGAAAAGGTCATAATTATACAAATAAAGATTACAAATATTTCTTCTATAAATTTTGGCATTTTTGTTTTTTTTATTAAGATGTAGATTATAATTGACTAAAACAAATAATTTTAACGAAGGTTTTCATAACTAATTGGAAATTCGGTAATTTGAATTTGCAACGCACGTGGATCACGTTGACAAGAATAAATTTGACAGACAAATTTATAAATTTTTATCAAAGTAATGATGTCTTCGTTTGAAGAAAAATGAATTGAAATAAATGAAATAAAACAAAATAGTTTACGATAAATCTATAAATTAATATTTCACATATGTCATATATATCTCAAACGCATTATCATAACTTTAAGGTTGCCTACTATACGGCGTTAGCGCACGTTTTAATTGTTGCGTGTGCAACCTTGCATTAGTACGAACTAACTCCCGGCTATTTTTATCGACAATATCTAGAAAGAAATAGCATGAAAAAGTTATTCAAAGTAAGTAAAATTCTTAGCATTCCGAAATATCCGAATTTACATAACCTGAAATATCTTTTGAAATCCATTATGAATATCTACTTATTAAAAGATAACAGCGACATCTATCGATTTCTTTTCTCGGATTCGATCTAAAATGATTTTTATTCAGAAATTAATTATTATTACATTATTTATAATAAATTAGTCGTATTTGTATGGGTACGTAAACAAACTTAAAGTGTTGTCAAATTTTTGTTAAGTTTCTGTAAATCTCTATTATAATTTCGGCCTTTAGACTATCATAACATTTTTAATCAAAACATTTTATAAATAATTTCTATATAAAAATAACTAAATTGACAAAAAATATACTAACATTTTAAATCCTTAGTGGCCGCACAGATAAAATTTCAATAAAATAATCATTTAAAAAAAGATGAAGAGAAAAATTCAAGGAAAAAAAATATATTTTTTTAATCGTCTGGAGGATTTAAAAGTAAAAGAAAATGTTTGAAACTCAAAATGGAAATAAAATGAATATAAGAAAAAAAAAAGAACGATTTAATTTAGGTACAAAAAATTTTCCATCTTATTAATTTTAATATTTCTGGGTAAATAAATGTTTTTTTTTTTTTTTAAATTAATATAACTTTAATATTTACTTTCTGGAATGGAATATTTTAAGTTAATTTTTATTATAATAATAAAATTATTTGCAAATTATTATTACAAGTTACAAGGCGCGAAATAATAAGTTTTCGTTCGGTTGTTTTATAGAGCACACATCAATTTGTTCCACAACACGTAAAGATTCTGATGATGATGACTGGCTACAAAATGGGTTGACAACATAGACGTATAATATATATAGACTGAATGTTCAATATATGTTGTTCTAATAAAAAGTGAAGCCAGCATTGAGCCCCTCTTGGAGGGGCACTGACAGCTATTTGACATAAAAAATGGGATATTTGAAAATAGTGTTGGTAGCTATATAAGAAAAGTCCCATTCAATAATTTGTCAAATTATGATTTTAAATGAATTTATTTCTACAAAATTTTAGAAATTATGAATGAAATTTTAAATTTAGGAACATATTTAATAAAATTAAAATCTGTAAGTAGTGATATACGATTTTGAGATTGAATATGTGCAACATTGTTGAATGCAAATGCAGCGTTTTTATTAATTTAATAGGCAAATGCGTTGAATTTAGTTCAAAATACATTGCAATTAATCTCAAAACCCTTTATTTAATCTGATAATAGTGTAAATATCTACAACAATATATTACCTTATATTACCATGTTTTATATTTAAAAACAAATGCGGTAAATTGCCGAATAATTTCAAATTAAATGTTAAATAAATTAACTGTATTTTTTCCTTTTAAGTACTATTTATTTTTTTATGAATTGTGCCGCACTTCTTATACTTGCAGTTTTTCCGTAAAAACTAAAAAAGATAAGGTATTTTGGAAAATCCTAAAAAATTGTGTAAGTACAATTTAATAGTAAATATATAGAAGGTAAAAAGTTCATTGTTTACTTGTTTACTTACAATGAACTTTTTTTTTACCTTCTATATATTTACTAATTAATATGTATTTTAGGTCATTCTGCAAATGACGATTTATTTGAGGATCATAGAGCGTTCCAAATCAAAGCTATAATCACTGAATATCTTAAAATAAGATTAAATTACGCGACAAAATGTACAACAAGTTTTCAAAACAAAAATATTAGGCAAAAATTAACTAAAGTTGTGCATTTTTCTGGTTTATAAGTAAATTTTTTTATGGTTGCATTATTATTTAAGCTTACGTTTAATTTTTTATAACTATAAAATAATTTTTATGAAAAAACTAAATACTTTTCATTAAATATTACAATTTTCTTATTCTTTATATAAACTTGAAAAAATATCCCAGAAAAAGGGAACAACATAAGGAAATTGAGTTTGTGTTTATATTACTTTTTATGTTGCAACATAAAAAGCATATTCAATGCTGGCTTCACTTTTGAGATTTGAGATTCTGTCTATATATATTATATGTCTATGGTTGACAACCACACGATCAGCGAAATAAATAAATTTTAACTGATTCTGCGATAGACAGATTCTGCGATATCATAGAGAGATGAATAAATATAATTCTTTCTGAATTGTAGACGTAGTGAAATATTTTGAATTAGTGTAATTTTACAACGTAATTCATACTTAATAGGTTACGATTTACGATCAGTTGTGTTAAAAGTTTGAAGCTATTTTGCGTTTCAAATTTGAAAAGATTGTCCTATTTGTATTTTGTTTGATTGGTTTAGATGTTCTTCAAAATTAACGGACATATCGGCTCGCTTCTTTATTTAGGTACATAAAAGTAGAAAAAGAAACTCAATTCGTTAGTTAGATATATAAAGGTAGGAATGAGTTATAATAAGCCTAATCTTATTTGTATTCTCATTATCGGTTCATTCACAAAATATAAGTTCGATTGTTTTCTATATGCTACACAGACGGAAGCTGATAAAAAAGATGTATAGAGCGAGGCTGTATTTAATTATAGCCTTCCAGCTTATATTCACCTGGTGCCATTCCAGTATATAATATGGTTCTGTTACTTGATTGAATCTTTATTTTTTTAAAAAATAGTTTTGTATATTCAACCACGTCAGTCTGTCCATATCAGAATATTTGTTTGTCTAACCTAGTTAGTTATCTAATAATTGGACTTGCTAAGATGGTAAGTATTTAGAAAGTTATTTCTAGCCTCTTTTCGTAACTGCTCATGATTTTTTATTGTTTTTGTAACTAGTTGAAAGTTGTATCGACATGCATAACCTGGATTTTGATAAGGCATCTGAAAGGCTGTGTATGAAATGTTGATCAAGTTTCATACTGTAGAACGTGATAGCAAAATTTAGGTTATTGATTTTCGGAAACCAAAATTCCAACACGTGATTAGCCAAATGATATCGAAATTAATATAAATTTGTAGAGATAAACAATAATATTATAAAATTTAATAATAAAACTTTTAAAGTTCACCTAAACTTATAAAGGTCAATTTGAAAGATCAATTAAATTAATATAAAAAAAAAACTTTTCTATTAAATTTATATTTACACAATTTATATTTAACCAAAAAAAAAATATAAATAAAATTAATTTACACGACAGAATGTAAAATTAAAGAGATTTGAAGAAAAAAAAGAAGAAGATTTTATAGAAATTTTCATGCAAAATCATGAATCACAAAATGGTATAACATTAATTTAATTCAAAGAAATGAAGGAAAAGAAATTCCTTTTTAGGTGTCTGTTTTTGAAACAAAATAATCTTGTATGTTAAAGCTTTGGTGTCCGTCTGTCCGTTGGAAACTTTTTGTCGCTATTTATATCGTAATTCCACCTAATAAAATTTAAAAGACAGCGAGCGCCACGGTCAATTTTGAAAGATACGTAGACAGAAATATAAAAATCAACCGATTTGTAAGGTAATTAATTAATAGTCAAATAAAATAGAGATTAATAAATTAAGTTTCTGTAACTGACTGGAATTGGACTGGGAGAAAAGTTTAAATTCAACTTAATCTAAATGGTTATGAATAATATTAGACCCCACAATAGAAATGTGAGAAAAAGTAGAATTAAATGGCACAGGTTAATTTTAAGTTTTGTCCGATAGTGGGCCATCAAATTTAATATATATTTATTACTGAATATTTGTTTTAGAATAAGTGTATAATTTGTACCTACAGTGCCACCATGCAGATTAACATGTTTCAACTATTGGATGGAATTTGAAATAAAAGATATTTTAAATCCTTGATTTTAGTCCACAAATATCAGAAAAAATATTCAACTTCCGGAACTCAACAAAGCCCATTGCAGTAGAGTTTGACCATACCGACATTTTTCCTGAATTATACATAAAATAAGGCAAAGATTAATTTAAATAAGAGAAAATAGAAAATCTTTTGGATGGTTGATTATATCTATAATATTTTTATTAAGGAAAATTTGCACTTGAAATGAACATAAAAAAAAACCAACCGAAAATTTAGCATAATTACACACAGTGTATAATTTTTGTGATAAAATGGAATAAGAAAATTTGAAAGGACCTTTTTTGTTTTTGCAATGAAAAGGCGCATTTGTCTATACAACAACCAAAAAAAAAAGTTAATTAGACTCTGGTGTACGGCAGAAATTGAAGAATATAAAACAGAAATCATTATTTTAAATAGTTTTGTAAATATTGTGAAACATAAAGAAAATTAGTTGTAAAATGTGTTTAAAAAAAAAAAAAAAAAAAAAAAACAATTTAATAAAAAAAGTTTTTAGCGCTAATTACGAAAGATCCTTGAAAAAATTTATTCAATTTAATAAATTGGCCTTTTTTCTTTTTTCTTTGTAAAATGTTTTTGGTTGAAGTAGTATATCAGAAATAGGGAAATTTCCGCAGGACTTAATTTAGAAAGTAGAAAAATGTTTAATTAGGTAAATAATTGAAGTTGGACTAAACTGTTATGCAATTTAAAGTTTCCATTCAATATTTAAGTTATACTGAAATTGCTCACGAAAACTTTGGTTTTTACTAAAAATACTATATGAAATTGAAAGTTGTATCGAGATGCATTTATAATCAATGTCAGAATGGATAAAAAAGCTGGTGGACAACCCGAACAACATTTCCTAATAAATTTCTAGAAACTCAAATCTCCGAGATGTTGTAAAATTTACTAATATTTTTTTTTGTACAGATTTCTATTTAAATAGAAACAACTCGTCCAAATATTGGTTGGTTAGTTTGAAAAAAAATTCGAAGTTACTCATATACAATACTAAAAACAGACACATAAATATTTTATTCAATTCAAGCTATGTCTATTGTTTTTAAAATACATCCACTATTACCTCTTCATAATTCATTCATATACTTTCTTCTTAACCCATATTTTTTTCCGTCCTAATACTCGTTTACTCAAATAGAGTTAATGAATGAGTAAGGACTTTTATCTGACACCTTACTTCAATTCGACTGCCTCCTACATTTTTCTATCGGGTATATGAGAAAATAGCATTCCAATTTCTTAACTCGTTTGTACGAATAAATGTTAACAAAGAATATATCGTGAAGATTCTTCTTTTTCAATTAAACCACTTTAATTTACTCCTTTCCATATTCTATTCTTATCTCCATCTGAATCCTACTGTTCTGTATCGGTTAGATGAGATAATTACATTCCAATTTTTTAACTCTTTTGTAGTGCACAAATAAACGATTACAAAGAATATGTCCTTAAGATTCTTCCTTCTCAATTGAACAACTTTTAATTACTCTTTCCTTATTCTATATATCTCTAATCTCTCCATCTGAAACCTACTATTCTGTATCGGAACATTCCAATTTCTTAACTCCTTTGTACGAATAAACGTTAACAAAGAATATATCGTGAAGATTCTTTTTTGTCAATTAAACAACTTTAATTTACTCCTTTCCTTATTCTATATTTCTCTCGATCTGAATCCTACTGTTCTCTATCGGTTAGATGAGATAATTACATTCCAATTTTTTAACTCTTCTGTAGTGCACAAATTAGCGATTACAAAGAATATATCCTTAAGGTTCTTCTTTTTCAATTGAAAAACTTTTATTTACTCCTTTTATTTTTCTATACTTTTCTCCGACAGAATCCAACTGTTCTCTATCGGTTAGATGAGATAATAACATTGCAATTTCTGAACTGTTTTGTTTGAATAAACGATTACCAAGACTATGTCCTGAAGATTCTTCCTTCTAATTCTAAATTGAACAACTTTAATTTACTCCTTTCCTTTTTATACATGAACATGAACACGATATACATCGTCACGAACGAATTGTTCTCAATATATAACCACCAATAAAATGTAGCAAAATATGTTAATAGGTAAATATTTGAAGTTCAACTGATTTTATCCAATTTAAAAGTTTTTTTTTTTTTCATTTGAAAATATCAAATCAAATTTAATTCAAAAAGTTCTTAAAAACATTTTTTATTATTCAACTTTAACAAAATATACAAAATTGTTACAATGTTTTTATTTTATCCATCCATAAAAAAAAAGTATAACAACAATTTTTTTTCTTTACTTAGTAAACATTTATTTAAAAAATATATACTCATTTACAAAACGTGAGTAAAAAACGTAAATAATTTAGAAAACTTGATACACAAACTGTCCACAAATCTTAACAACAAAAGATCATCTTCAACAAGAATAAACATTGTAAATTTGTCTGGGTTCTTTATAAGGATATTATATGTAGTAAATGTGAATTTTCCATTTGCATTTAATCCTTTCGAAAAAAAAAAATGGTAAAACTTAAAATAAAAATCATAAACATCAACAAGATAAATTTCAAGAAATTACACTCTAGTCATTAAAATGTTCCTATAAAATATTATGTGTATACACAAGAAAGAGTCCTTATCAATATCAAACTATATGTTTATACTTCTATCTTCCTTTGAGTATAATAAAAAAAGGGAACTTCTTTGTTATAAAAAGACTTCTTGTCAATTTTTTTTTTTATTAAATTGACAAAATATGTCTTTAAATATAAAAAAAAACAACAAAGAAAATTTTTTGTTTCCGGTTGTAAAAAAAAAAATATGGTTTGAAAATTAAGTTACTGAATTCCAGAAAAGAACCTATTTAATTACCAAACATACTGAAAGACTTTCATCTGACTCCATACTTCTATCACAAAGAGAATTCTGAGATGACTAACTAGAACTAACTTAAAAACTCATAAATATTTGTCTCAATTACTTTCATAATTTTCAATGTATACTCTTATGTTTTGAAGAATTAGGGATAAATCTTAGTCCTTATTATTTTCTTTGATAGAAAGAGTTCATCTAAATATTAAAATTTTCATAGAATGAATTCGTAACAGGAGGAAATTGTTTTTTGTCAATTTCACTGAGGAAGGATATAGTTAGATTAAGTTTGAAATAAGGAAGGATAATACACAGTCCTATTCACTTCACTAGTTAAATTGCTTATTGTTGTCCCTTGGAATCATATGTGAATGACTACCCCTCCTATTAATAAAAACATACAGTTGTTTCAGTGCAAAGATGGTAACAACGATTTCGTTTAAAAATCAATAGTTCACGTATATGTTCTGTCGTTTCATCCTCGTGGTTTACAAAATCTGCCCAGCCGAACTATACAGAAACTGCCCAACAGGTTACTATACACTATTGTTATTAGTTACTGTACAAATCTATTCTACGCTATCACTCATCTGGTTTAACTCTCTAATTCATCTTTGTCTTTGATCTTTAATCTATTTGATCACTTATTCTAATCTGGGTTTACTCAGTACATACATCAATAAATAATGCTATAGTTTTTGGATTCTGTATCAGGTACTTTGTCCTTTCCCCATAGTTAGTTGTATCTTTTAATTCTCTGAATTGGGGAAGCGTTTCAACATGAGAAACTATAAAAATGCAGAGTCTGATGTCAAATTTTCCCACATCTATTTTTCAATTTTATAACTTACTGAATGTAAAAACTTAGATTTCCTTTTATCCAAACTATCTCTTGTACCCCTTGACATTTTCCAAAAAAAAAAATCTAAATTGTTTTTAAGTTTTTTGTTTTGCTAACATTTTGGAAAATTAAAAAAAAATGTTGTCCTTTAATAATCTACTAATTTTTACTCCTCAAATATTTTGTGCTCCTGTTACTGTTAAATTACTGGAGTTAAAGCTAAAAGTTTTCTTTTTTCCTGTGCAGAACTCTTTGTTTTTTTGCGTAAAATTATGATTTGAAAAACTTTGTAAAACCATTAAAAGAAAACATGTGGAAATAAATTATTTTGACTGATCGATATTATAATAATAAGAAATAAGAATTGAGAAATACTTAAAGGATAGAATAAGTTAAAAATAAAAAACAGAAATTTAAAGCCAAATTATAAGTTTTTTTATTATTATTACGCGTTTCATGTTCTTTGAGTTTCATTGTCTGAATGTCGACGAATGAAATTGACATATGAAAATATATTAAGAATAGAAAATATAAAATAAAACAGAAAAGAAAAACAATCAACGGAAAATATATTATTAAAAATATTAATATATACAACATTTTTAGGATACATTCCATAAATTACGTATAATCGTGTAAAGTTGAGATCAGAAAACGTAGATCAGATATCCACCATTTCACTAAATTTCCCTTGATTAACAAGAATTGTTCGTGTCCGAATTCCGAATGCGTCGTAAGAAAAAACTCACCACTGTTATAGACAGACCAAAATTTTTGTGGACCGATTTCAATAAAGATAACACGATTCATGCAAATATGACGAATTATTGGACGCTGATAACACCAATAATTTCATATAATAAAGCCACAAAAATTCGAACAAATTTTATCTTTTCCAGAAATTCGAAATACGTCCAATGCTTCGTCATATTTGCATGAATCGTGTTGTCTTTATTGGAATCGGTCCACAAAGATTTTGGTCTGTTTACAACAGTGGTGTAATTTTTTTTCTTAGGACGGGTTTGGACAAGGAATAATAACGCCACTTAGTGAATGTATTTTTCAATTACATTGAACGTTTAAATAATTGTCAGAATTGACAACAATTTGAAAGTCTTCTCGTCGTTGTGAAACATCCAATAATTTCAACTATATATTACAAATTACAACTGACGGAGGAATAATTAGATTTTATTTATGTTGAACTATTTAATCGGGTGAAAAAAATCAAACTGGACGGACTGAATATCATACGTTATTTTTGGAATTTCAACAAAAAACTTTTATTATTACATTTTAGAGTTAGTTCTGAAGAAAGTTTAATGGAATTTTTTTTTTTATATAAATTTTCATTTTTTTTTTTTTATATATCGGAAAAATAAATATGTATGTATAGAATTTTCATTATATTGTTATCGTTTTAACAATTTTTCTTTTATCCCACTAATTTTTCTTTTTTTTCTTTCAAATTAGTCGAAAAAGGTTGAAACAATTTTATTTTGTTCAAGTTTGATAAATTGAGTTTAAGTACCCATCATTTAGTAAAGGGAATATTATTGAAAAAAAAAATGGTTTTAAGGAGATTCTCATTTGGGAAATACGTAAATAATTTTAATTTAACAGGAGAAAATTGTTTTTATTTTTGTTGTTGTTTTCCACGTTTTTTGTATTTGGTAAATTTGTCTATTAAAATATTCGAATAAAAATAAATAAAAAAATTAAATTATTTGATTAATTGATAAAGAAATTTCTTGTCAAAGATTAAAACAAGTGAAATATAATCAATTAATTTTATTGAGTTGGATAAATTATATATAATTTTAGTTAAGAATATATTAGTAATCAAGAAAATCTTCATCAATATAGAATACAAGCTTCATCTTGAGTACTTGGAATATAGATAGATATTTTGTTTGGATCGGAGATATTGTTAGTATGGCTATATTAGACATATAATTAATGAAAATATCTGTTATCCTTAAGCTTGATTTCTATCACTTTCTAACATGCTGAGAAATAATTGAACTATCTTCAATGTATTAAGCTCTGATTTTACCATCACCGAACATAAACAAATGTTAATTAGACACTAATTGCTTAATACAAGCAGTTAAATAAAAAATATAAATATGATAATTAGAAAAACAAGACATTAAATCTTGAACAAACCACCTACACAAGGGTTTGCAGTTCTGAAAATAACGCTACCCCTACGTACGTCGACACCTGGTGATTCAAGTCATTAGAAATTGAATAGCTAAATTTTTGGATTCAAGTAATTCTAATAGTATATGATAGGTAGTACTATAGCTGTGTACAAAATTCGCTAAGGAAATTGTAGTTCATAAAACACACAAATTAACATGTTACCATTAGCTTTAGGTTTCACAGTTCTAAAAAGAACGCTATACTACTTCGCTTCGCTGTCACCTGTTAAGTAAGGTCTTAAAATTTTAATAAAAATAAAAAAAAGCTAAGGAAAACCCGAATTTTTAGTTCCAGCGTTAAAAATACGCACAAATTAACAGGTTACCCTAGCTTTAGACTTCGCAATATATTTTTTTCAGTAAAATTGCAGATTTTCAGATTAACATTTTTGTAAACATTAATTTTAATTGACATTTTCAAAATTTATAATAAATTGTATTTGTTGTTGTGTTCGTGGACTTGAATAAAGATTAATCTGTCTTGGACATAAGAAGGATGCCATTTAAAAATACATTTACAACAAATACACAATGTAAATGCAGTTTAAAGACAAAGCTTATTTTTGTGTAATTGAATTGCAGTATTCTATCACAAATATCATTGTTCCATTCTCGGCCACTTCGTAGAACAATTTTGGTGCATTCAATGCAAATTTTCATTCCTCAGTCATAATATTTCTATTTTAGTATGGGAACAATTATTTAATTTAAAATTTTTGTTGATCAAATAATTTCCATGCTTTCAATTACATTCATTTTTCACATGATTTTCAAATAATGGCAAAACAATTTGAAAAACTATATAAATATTATCAGTTAATAAGTAAAAAACGCAATACAAAATGTTCAGATGCTGTTAACTTGTGGCTGTGAGGTGTTGATGTTTAGATAGACGGCTTCCGCACCGCGAAGGCTATGTTGTTATATCTTCGAAAACGAGGCTGATGTCACTAAACCAGCAAACCAGCTATACTGTTTCATCAATAGTACGGACTTCGTTAATGACAACTAATTAGTAGGAATATCAGAATAAGCCAAATGCCTGCAGTGACTAGAACTGTCTGTATCGAACACCTATTCTTAACCTAACCTAAAAACTATCAATTCCCCATATTGGTAACAATTATGTCTGACGAAATATGTTGTTATTTTCGCACTTATTATATTCTCATAAGAAACACAAACTATCTACCTCATTTAACCTGACAAAATTTATTAAATTCTGACTTTAATAAATGTTAACTTTCATTAATTTCATTATCATAAAATAATTTTGTTGAATTTACTATTATCTTTTCCAGAAATTCTATATAGAGTCAAACATTTATCGTTGAATTTTAATCTGTTTTAGTGTTTCTATGTACTATATTTATTATGTTAAATTCATATATGAAAATATCTACTCGACTGTAGATTTTATGACTATAACAGGAACCAGCATAAAATCGAAGAACAAAAGTACCATTATGTGTCTGTATATTTAAATATAGTTATAACTAAATAAAATTTAAAATTAGAAAACATTTATCCTTTTTTTATATATGTATATGGGTTCAAAATAACTAACAAAACCAAAACGGTTATAGAAAATATGTTTCCTTTTTTAGGATTCTCTAATTTTCATTTCATTTATGTTAAGATAATAAAACTTTTATCTGAAGTTTTACATAAAAACATTATGTAACTGTCTGGTAATATAGTGGTTAGGAATTTTATCATTCGATCTAGTCAACAACTTTTCAAATTTCTTCAAAGTATATTACAATTTTATGATGTTATATTAGTTAATTTATATACAAATTTTTAGATATTTTAATTATAATATAATAAATTTTGGTACGAAATAATAAATTTTAAACATTTTGCGGATTTAATAAGTAAAATTTCGTAAATTCTTTAATTTTGTTCATTTTTATATACGAATTATATTAATAATTATGTATTAATGTTGTCATAATATTATTTAATGATTGAATGTCAAATTTTGTAATTAAGAAATTTATGAAAATTGTATTTTAAGGAAATGTATATTAATTATGCTTTATTAAAGAAATCATTTGTAATCATACTGATTATAAATGGAATAATGATTTTGTAATCAGCGATTTCAGCGATAATAGCGTTTATCATAATTGTAGTTAAATGACCATATAAAATGAATTTCTGTATTAAAAATAAGGTTATAAACTAAATTTCGACAGCATCCGAAACTTTTGTGATGTAAAATTGAATTAAATTGAAAGGTATGTTGCCTAATTTCGTACAGACAAGACAAAGTAGTATAAATTTTGACTTTTCGAAAATTTTATGATAATTTATTTACCGCAAAAATTTCTTCATAAAAAATATTTTCTATAGTCCACTAATGGCTAATAAAAATTTCAAAGATTTAGCAAATTCTGGTTGGTTGGTTGGTTGGTTCAAGTGGCGAGACCCAAACACACTGTGCAGAACTTAAAGTAGTGCTTTAGTACCGTCTTACTATATCAAACATTCTCGTGAACCCTAGCATTGATGAGGTTATTTTAGATACATATCGAGCCGTATTTGAAGACAACGGTTTCCTTAGGCCATTTACTGGGTTAGTTTGTTTAATATGTTAAAATAGTAATTGCCAATGGAGCAATATCTGGCCCTGGATAATGATGTGCTTAATTGTTAATTTTTCGTTGCGATCTATGGTTGTACGAGATAGCTAGCTATTCGGATCGCCCAGTGCCCCGTATACAAAATCGTATGCATTTTTGTTTAATCGGTCAAGTCTATATCATAATAACAATAATTACAGCACCTCATAAATCCGGAAAATTCTTGTTAGTTATTTTGAATTTGTAAGGACAAATAGTTGGAAAATTATGCTTTTTAATAAGGACAAATAGTTTGAAATGTTATTAGTGTAAATATACATATATAAACGAATTAATGTACTCGTGTAATATGACGAAGCGAATTGACGATCGGATAAACACAGCATATTTACGACGCACACAATCTACAATAGCCCGATTTTAAATTATAATTTTTTACAACAAATTTGGATTAAATATTTTCGTACGTTCTTTTCCATCACGATTAAATGATAATATTTTAAATAATTGATTAATTATATATTAATTAGGTCAGGTTAAATTTAATCTAAAAATATATGATTCGCAGTACGTTTTTAATCCAGGTTTTATGTAAAATTCGCAGTACACTTTAAATCCGCGTTCTAATTGCTTTTGAGAAATGGAACCTAGTTTTGAAACAACATCCAAAAGATTTCCAAAACTTTAAATCTAATTGAAGTCTTTAAAAGTTTCTCTTAAATTATAACAAAAAGGTTGTCATAAAACCTATGATAGCGTACCTTTTTTACCGTCAGTTGATTTTTAAAATCACAAACCGAATTTACTATACAAATCCGCGCAAATGACGGGAATTCGTTACGAATATCCGTTTCTCGATTGGATAATATCGAATGTAACAATTTTTCGTGTAAATTAAGCTTTAAATTAAATATTAAATTTATGTTCATAACATTTTTATATTTAAATTATAAAAAAAAATCATTTACACAAAGAAACTTTGAAATTTTTTAACTTGACACTTGTACATAAATTGTCTATAGCAAATTGTCAAATGCAATTTTTTATTTATTTTAATAAATTTATGCAAGTTTATTCAACATAAAACAACAACAAAAAATTATTATTATTTTCAGTAATAAAAAAAAATAAAGAAAATTTTGATTTTTCCATTTTTATAGATAAAGGAAAAACTAAATAAAAATTTATAAAAAATACCACCCCATAATATAAAAATCAATAAAACTTGATGTGATTTTTTTTTTTAAAAAAAAGGAATTTTTAATAAAAACTTTTATCATTGTGAATAGGGCAAACTGGGGGAGGAATGGAGATGGGATGATGTTACAAAAAATAAAAAAAAAAAAATGTCAAAAGAGAATCCATAACATCGCAGTCAGTAAACCAAAGACAAACTTTAAAAAGGTCACAATCGAGAGCACTACACTGCTAAAAGGACACACATTGCAAAATCACTTAAGAATTTTTCACATAAAATATTAAATTAGTTTTTTACGATCATAGTTTTTTTTTGTTGCCTTCACTGTGTGAACGAGAAGGTTAAAAGCACGCCGAACTTTAATATTTTAAAAATCTATTTAACAGGATATAAAAAAAGAAGAAAAAAAAACTTAGTAAAAAGGATTTTTTTTTAAATGATGTGAATTTTAATGACTCAATATATAGATAACGAAATTTTAATGACTTCAATAATTGTTAAATGGTAAAGTAGTCTTTAAACAGAATCGACATTTAGTTTATTTAATCCATTCGAATTGATAGACCCGAAAAAACTGAAAAATTATATTGAAAAAAAAAAATACACACTAAAAATTGTTTTAATTAATTAAAAAAATATATTAAAGTCAAATTAAAGTTAATTGTAAAAAACAAAATCAGAGTTCAATGAGCGTTAAAGAGGGAAAAATAGTTGCGTTTTAAAAAAAAAACTAATGAATTATTTGCTGATCATAAATGTGTAGAAATAATGGAGGGAAGTTAATTGTCATTAAGCTAAGGTGACAGAATACATCGATGTCACTGTTGTCTCTAAACAACGCCGCCGTAAAACACAGTGTCATCTGTCACATTTTATAATAATTTCATATTTTTGTATTCAGGAGATTTTAAATTTTAAATTAAATTCCTTTTTTTTAACAGCTTTTATTAATTTTTCTGCTATTTCTGCAATTTTTTAAAAAATAAAATAAATAAAGAAACAAGTGTCAAAACAAGCGAAAATATCAAATATCAATTTGCGACAACTACACCGACGGGCGACATCATTGTGGTTGAATACGTAAATACGTACTATTCATTTTTTTTTGTACATTTCACAACGATAGACGATTGTGACACATATTGGCACGTTTCTAATCAGTAAATTTAATATAGGAGTGTTTATTAGTATAAAGGATGAATTGGAAATTGTACGACATACATGTGAAGCGCACAAATGCAGCTTCACAAAGAGAACAGGCAGTCGACGGCAAAAAACGACTAGTGTGGAAAAGGAAAATGGAGTAGGACTAAGTCGAATAACGCCATAGAAGAAGAAGAAGAATCGGAAATACCTGATATGTGACGATAAATTATTAGCACAGACATCTACTACAGCAACATGGAAGTCCACAAAGCCACACCGATGTGTTTGATATGTTTATTAGGATCAATGTCGGGAAATATTTTATATTGACAGAAAACACCAATGAATATTTTTATCAAAGCCATATCTACACATATATTTTATTTATTATAACTACCGTTCTTTACTTGTCATATTTAAATATTTTCCCAATTCCAAACGTTCAATTAAATCAAACTTTCAGGTTAAAAAAACATCCATATTTTAAGATGATTGGTGTTAATGGTGTTTGTCGTTCTTCCCAGAGTAATAAATCAGTTTTATAGAAGTTAATATATATTTTTTGAGAGTGCAGATCCCCAGAATAACAAATTTGTTAAGATATTGTTTTTTTGGAAAGGTTATATAATCTATTCCGAAATAAGCAATATAAAAGTATCCGGTCATTCAAGCAGCAGTGGCAGATTTGTGGACAGTTTTAACAAAACTAAAGTTTAATAAATCAAACGATTTACTATATTCATACATTTTGCATTTTAAAATACACCTCAACGTTTTCAAGATTCCTAACTTATGAATAACGCTCCTGAATAAAAAAATTATATAAAGTTTCCCCATTTATTAAACATTATTTATTATATATTCAATCTTATTGACTATATTAAATTAATTTAATATAATATTTTTTTTTAATCAAAAATTACACTTTTCTGTCACACCAACACAGAATCGCTCAATTATGTTTTTAGCTTCATGATTTTTAACATTACAATTGTGCATCATGCATCATAAATTTTCTGTATATTGTAAATAGTTTCGACAACTCAATATAATAACAAATTTAAACTTGTAACTGCTTAAGCTATGATAAAATTAATGCAATTTTAAGGTAAATAAAATTATTTTTGGTTTATTGCATTTTCACTATAATATAGTAAAATTTCAATATAATAAAAATCAAAGTGAATGGAAAATTGTGTACACAAATTTCGACAATATTACAACAAAAATTAATTATTTATCATTTTTATTGTAAAATAATTAATTACTTAATAATAAAGAATAAAAATATTTACAATTAACCCTCAAAACCGAACGTTGTGTGTACATTTTGTTAAGAAAAAGTGAAATTAATTTAATGGCGGGAATATAACAAATCATTAATCTATGGATAGCGTGACTTGCATAAATTAATTGAAATTAGAACACAAAATTTTTGATGTTGCTCTTAAGTTAACGCATTACATTCATAATTATTATAAAGTGTTCCATAATTTATTTAAAAATTTTGATATTTTTTATACTAAATATTAGTTTATTAAATGTGTAAAATTTTTGTAAAAGGAAGTGAAAATCGTTATAAAAAAAACATTAAAATTTATATAAATATGTAAGTGGACATAGTATGATTTATAGCTTTAAATAACATAATGGAAAATAATCTATGAAATTACAGAAAGCAAAGTATAAAGTAATTTGAGTAATTAACTATCATGAATGGTGCTGATGAATAATGTAGTATGACACAAGAAATGATATATTTCTGTACTTTATACAGAATTATAGAAGTGCTTATGTACAAGGATTTCCATTATCAGGAATAGCATAATAATACAGCATTAAAATAAACTTACAGTATAAATTATTAAGAAGATTAAATTGTAAAATTATTTTTACAATATTATTTTTTACTCAATTTAAATATTTTGTTTGATTTATGTCTTTAAATCTTTAATTGTGACCATAATACACAATATGAATATTTATTGGAATTCACAATTGATCGAAAATATATTGACTTAATACATTAAGCTAAGGAATACATGGGAAAATGCATTATTGACTGAATTAACAATTGACATAAATTGAACGAATTCTATATCAGTTAAATGAATGCACTATTGACAGAATTCATAATTGAAAATTGACCAAATTTAAAATTAACTATAAACTCAAGTACATAAATTGTCAACACTTGAACTTTAGCTCTCATAATAGCGATAATTATTGAACTTTGCCTCACTTAATAGCGATAATTATTATTTGAAGTAATTTCGTTAATATGCTATTATATTTTCAGAAATACATTCGCACAGACATGACTTTCCATAGTAATCAATAAAGTAGGAATTATGTATAGCTACATTTGTACGATCTCCTTATTATAATCCTTATTATTATGAACTAGTATTACATTAAATTCTTGTTAGGTTAGGTTTGGTTAGGTTAAAAAGGGTCCTATGTCAGATTCAAGAAACTAAGCATTAATCTTATCAAAAATTCTGTTTACCCTTATGAAAAGAACCATTCGTCACAAATGTAGTGTTGAAAGGGCCGACCAACCAAATTGATACTTGACGCGCGAACATATATATCGCAGTCACACATTATAGATGCTGCTTAATCTCCACAACGACATAAGCCATCCATGGGAATCGCCGTGTTTACCGATACAACACAGACTAGTAAGGAGTTCGATCAGTTTCCTATAGTTTGTTCTATTCATAGATAGAATGAATTCCGAACATTTCTTAGAGCATAACGGCCAACATAGTATGGCCTGACGACACTGAGGATATTGTTTATGTTAAGAATATATTATTATAAAAACTGGATCAAAATAGCAACATTTACATCCTGCTAGATCAGAAATATAAGATTCCTAGTAAGAAGTGTATGTAAATGTACAGTAAGTATATGTAAAGTAATGACGCACTCCTGCGAGAGTTCGGAAAGGGCAAATATGGAATGTTTGATTTATCATCATAAATCATGCATGCTACACCTCTAAAATCTAAGGTTATCAATACCCAGGGTTACCACATCTTTCATTTTCTGCTCAGTGAGTTCATAAAACTTTGCAGCCTGCATACGAATTTTCATGACTGTTAAATTAATTAAAGTAAATCCCTTGCTAGCTCTACAATGTAATCAATATTATATTTAAATTTAAAAAAAAAAAACCATATTCTCGAATTTCATTTAAAATTTTATTGTAACTTTTATACAAATATAATTTTTAATTAAAATTTTGTGGCTTGATATATACAATAATTTAGTTATTCATATAAAATGTTCAGCTCCAATAATTGACGGAAAATTACAAAAATAAAAAAACCCATTTTGTAAAATTCACTTTAAATTTTATTTAGTATATAAATTACCTTGTATATATTACATTTATCATAAAATAAAAAAATATAAATGTAAAATTGATCGAATTTTTAAATGCATTTATAAATAAAATGTTAAAATACAAAAAAAAAAAAAAATATAAATTTGAAATTCTTCGATTATCTTGTGTAAATCGGAAATGATTAAAATATATAAAATGAACCTATTAGTGTCAATGGTTTTAAATAATTGTAATTTAAATCAATTTGTTAATGTTTCAAAATTGAATGGTATAACGATTAATAAATAAATTAAAAAGTAATTTTGTAAAATTAAATATTCTACTTAAATTTCATCACAACCAATATTTTCCTCTGAAATGTTCATACAATTAATAATTATCTAGAGAGGAACAGATTAATTCACCGGGAGCCTTAAGGACATCCAAGTAACTTTTATACAAACACGCCATAGACATTTTTACAAGATTGTCGGGTATATCGTTCTATAAATCGGTTTGTAAAAATACGCGCTTTTTAAATAGACGAAATTTAAAGATTGCCTTAATATTTCGGTTAATATTTTTGATTAAATCCTGATTTCACTACTTCCATTTAATCTGCCAACTAACTTTAAAGGTTGTCATTATAGCAATATCAATTTTGGAGGTTATATCTGCCCATAGTAAGTTACAGTTGTATTATCTACGATATGAATAACTCGAAAAAGTTTATTCCTATTTATGCATAGAGCTTAAATACATATTATGCTGTCCATACACTATTCAATTTGGTTGTATGACTGATTGTACAACACCCACTATACAATTTTTTATACAACCAGTTACATCCAATAAGTTTTTTTATTCTACTCTTTTTCAGCTCTACTGTCAAAAAAGTGTTTTCATAAAAGTTTGGTATAGAAAAATAATTTTAATTTAATTTAAATTATTTTATAGCATAATTACATTTTTGATTATTAAAACATATGTTTTTGACATAAAATGTCAAGAAACGTCATTTTGATTATATAATTTCCTCAGACACTATACAACTTAAAACCTAGAACCAATTAGGTAGGTAGTGTATGGGGAGAATTAGTTATAAATAATGCTACAAAGTGGAATGAACAAAAAAAATAAATGAATTAAAACTCTACAGGTGCGCTTTCGGATTGCTGTAGTAATGGTCATTTCCTTATAAATATCATAAATATTCTAGACATTGATTACAATTACTGAAGAAAACTACCAAAGATTGCGAAAAGATTGAATTTGGTTGTATTTGATGAAATTACAATTTTTGTAGATTAACTCCAATCAAATTTACAGTGTGGTGCAATCGTACAATAAAGCCGAATTGTTGTTACCCATCCCAATGTGAAATAAAGCCGATTATCCAAAAATTTTATGGTTTGTTTTATTTCCCATTAGAATTAATAATAAAGCCGAATCGTTATTTTCTTAATATGAGAAATAAAGCTAACCAAAAATTTGTAATCTTATATATGATGACACAGTTAAAAGTTCGATTTATGAATTCGGACATGAAAGACTATATAAAGTTTAGTAATTAAATAGCTACCATAAAATTAAATTGTTCATAATTCTACCATTCTTTCAATATTTTTAATAAACAAATCAATAATATCGATTTTAATTACAATTAAGGATAACGAAAGATGAAGATAGTTTCTGATAATTTATTTCAGATTTTAGTAAATTAAATTCATTCCACGTTGAAGCTATTATATATATACTTAATTAATGGAATAAATGGATAGATTCTTCTACTAAAGAATACTTCACGTCAATTTAAAAATTGAATTAAAAAATTTATATAATTTCCATTTATCAATAGTGTTCGTAATAATTTAATTAAATAAATTCTTTTAAAAATTTAATATTTAAATCATAATTAACAAATTTTATAAAAAAAAACAAATTTTATGGTAGCTTATTTTATTTGAAATAGATCTTCCTAAAAGTAATTTTAATTTTTTTTTTTTTTTGTAAATATTTGAAGGTGATACCTGAGTATTAAAAGATTTAATGAAAATTTAATATAAATTTAATATAAATTTTCAACTGAAACACATATTAATGTCAAATTTGATTTTCACAATCCATTATTTAAAAAAAAAAATAATAATAAACATCTTAATTTTCCACCAATCCTTAAGGATTAAATATGTGAAAATATATAAAAATAGATAATTCCATTTTCACAACAAAATATCAAGAGAAATCGACGAAAACAAAATTATAAAAATAAGACTCCATCGTTCAATTTGGTGTGATAATGAAAATAATTTATAAAATTCTCTATGGTTCGATGATAAAATAAATGGTAACATTATAAAAAATATACAATACGAATATTTATACACCAACTTTTACAGGTGAATTATCACATACACGCGACAGACATCATTGAAAGCGAAATATTTTCTATTAAGATCTATTTTAAAAAAAATCATATCAACGACGAGTGCAAATTGAAATTGAAAATTGTCATCACATAATTTTTATATTTAAATAAAAATTTCAGGTCCCGGGATGATTATCATAAAATAACTAAATGGATCAGAATTCCGAAATAGATTCTAGTATTTATTTAAATTTAGAATATAATTAAGAGATAAACGCTCGCTAAATGGTCAGCAATCTTAATTTAATTTCGTAATTGATAAAGAACTTTTTGTTTTTCAATCATCAACTTTTATTTGTCAATGATTAAAATAGTTGAAAAATGTGACAAGTTTTTTCGTTTGTGGGTTACTTTTACAACAATTGTTGACAAGCGGTTGGAAAAATATCAAAAAAATATTTGCTTTTTATGTTGGTTGGTGGTTGTAAGATTTTGTAAGTTGAATATGGAGAAGTTATATACAACCAAAATGACGTTTCTTGACGTTTTATGTCAAAAACGTATTTTTTATATATGAAAAGTGCTATAAAATAATTTAAATTAAACTTTTATTCAAATACTTTTGAAGGTTGACATGAAAAATGTTGTTTGTGTTTAGGTGTTTGTATAAAAACTTGTATAGAGGGTGGCGTTGGTGATTTGTCAACCAGCTGTAAAACCCAGTCGTACAACCGTATTGAATATTGAATATTTACATCAAATGTGAATGCGAATTTAATTTAATTTTTTTTTAAAGGAATGATAACTCAATCCAAAGTCAACTCTGAATTCTGTAATAAATGTTTTAAATCTATGGAATTTCTTTTATTGAAGTAATTAATCAATTTTTACATATTAACTGACACAGCCAAGCCAATGTGGCTTTCAGTACCTTCCAGAAAGAAGCGATTATAACCTAATAGAGTAGACAGAATTGAATATTATAGGTGGCGATGTAGCGCGGCTGTCTCTTACTTTAAATAATGTAATCTAATTCAAAATTTCGATTCTTACAGATATATAATAGCAATTACGTTCAGAGGCGTTCATTACATTTACTAATTATTTATTATATTTCTATATTTTGTTTTGCGATCATTTTTTCGGTATCTCAATTTTTTTTATAATAAAAATATTAAAATTTACATCAAAATTTCATCAGTTTTTGGCACAATATCAAAATTTAAAGAGAAAAAATAACAAGAAAAAAATCTGATTAGCATTTCAAAAATTCTGAATGAATTTCCCGATCGTAACGAAGTGAAAATTATAAAATATAATAGCGTAACATTAAATAAAATTTGTAATATAAATTTAAGGAAATCTATTCTACGAAATAATTGAATTCTTGTATAATTTTACCATTTCATTTACCTGTTCATCGAATCGGTGTAATATATTGCCTAGTTTTAGGAGATATGGCATATTTTTAGGAGTATCATATTAAGTTTTTTTATAGCTATTTCATCTAATTATTCATGTTTACAAATCAATTTCGATATGTTTTATTTATGTGACGTTTTGCTTGTATATTTTTTCGAGCGAAATTTTGTAAATTTAAAATTTCATAAAAATAGAATAATTTATTATAATTATTAATCGTTTACATTAAAGTTAGAATTGAATTTTACGATTAATACAGAGTGTTTTTAAGACTTTAAAAGGATCTGAATTAGACTAAAATCATAAGATTTCTATTATGTGATTTTCTATTGGATTTCAGCTTTTTCTTCTCTAATCGAACATGATTTTTTTTTGCATAATTTATGACCAACTGCTATAAGGAGGTTTTTATTTTTAATTTTTATCGAATTGACAGCGGATGAAAGTAGTAGCGTTCTTTTCAGAAGATTGAAGTCTAACGTTACTGCTAACGTGTTATTTTGATTTTCTTTTTCAATTTCTAATGGCTTGAATAACCAGGTGACAACGGAGTGAAGTAGTAGTGTTCTTTTCAGAACTGTGAACCAAAGTTGGTGGTAGTCTGTTTATTCAAGCTAGAATGTTTCATTTCATTGAATAATTATATATTTAATTTATTTAACTGCTTGTATTAAGCAATTGTATCTAATTACAAGCATTTGTTTGTTTTCGGCGATGGAAATATCAGCGTTCAATCTGTGGATTGCAAATTTTTTCTCAGCAGTTGAAGAAAGTGCAGAGTCCAAGCTTAAAGTTTAAAGATATTATCTTATTTTTATTGTGTTCTTCTATTTTGTCAGACTTACTAACTAATATCTCTCTTTAAGCTTGTTTCCGGTGATCCAAAAAAATAATCGGTTTTATTTAAACCCATTTTGTTGGTGGTATTTTTTATCTAGGACTGATTAGGATTAGAAACTCGAAATAGTTTGAAGTACGTCAAAATATAAAATATGATTGTCATTTCAAATTGTATTGGTATTAGTAAATGAAGGGTCAAATCGATATTTTAGAAAATTGATCTAGATCAAGAGAAAAATTTATTTTTTATTCTATTCGAAATCAAATTGTTTTTTATGATGCTAAATCCACATTATACAACCGAAAAAATCTCTTTTAGTAGTTTCTCATAAATTCAATAAATATAGTAATGTTAATGATTTTTTTTATATTAATTTACCTCTTGTGCTTGTAAACGTAATCTTGTTTCTTCAACTGCATCCTTTTTGGTTGTTAAAGTTTTATCGCGTAGTGATGTCCTTCGAACCGATTGTGCCCTGTGTGAGAATTTACTATGAAATTATTATAAATTTGAATTACAAAAAATATTTATTTATTTATATTTATATATGTATATATTTTTTTAAATGTATAAAAAACAAACAAAATTGATAACAAATCAATAAATAATAAATTTTTATGAAACATTTATCAAAATCTGGGAAATTTATATATAAAAAAAGTATCAAAACAAGAAAAGTAAAATTTATGCAAATTAGGAAATAATAAATTTGATTACATCTAGAAAATTACTTAAATTTATTATACGGAAATGACGTACAACGTACAAGGGGTAATAACAATTCAGTAATTTTCTTGTATTCAAAATTAATCATTCTTAAAAATTGTTAGTTATTCTTTATGCCATAATCTGTTGATGAATATTAGAGAAATATAAGTTTGAAACAGGGATCCCCCAAGTATAACCAAGCGCAATTGGTCTTTACTCGTTAAATTTTCAATAGCACGGAATCCACATTTGAAACCAGATTAACTGATGGCTTTATGAACTTTGGGAAAAGCGGTAATAATCCATTATTAGCTCCATTGTTCGGCTCTATACATTAATATGTACAAGAAGCTTACACACACGTTATTGACCACATTTTAAGGAAATATAATACACACGTACGGGAAATCATGCTCCCCAATTCCATATTAATATTCCATCTAGTCGTACAATAAAATTGAATTTCTTACGAAGCAAGATTTAGCAGTTGATTAATCAATATAGGATCAACTGATGCGTTCGTTAAGGTGTTACTTAAAGAAAAAGCCACTGTGAAAGATGTCACTTTATTGTAATTGAAGAAGTGTAAAATGATGTTTTAAATCATATGCTTACAGAATGGTTAATAGTTCATCCAAACCGTACCTTTGACAAATTTTTTTTACGCTGTAAATGGCAAATTACAAATTTATTAATTGTAAATGGTTGTATATTTTAGCTATTGAATCAATAAAATTTCTAAAAGAACTGATGACAATCGTGCCACTGGCGAGTAGATGCTCTCAAAGCTGTGACATTTATGATAGTTCATAGTTCGAAATCTCCAATATAATTTGCATTGCGTATGTTATTTCTTATTACCAGGGATGTTTTACTTAAAAAGGTCAATTTAAAATACAAAATCTGAACAAACTTTTTCTCTAGTTATCATCACATTCTAATACAAATCTAACGTTCATACATCTTTACAAAAATAAAATGCTATTTACAAGGATACGTTACGTTTTTATGTCAAAAATACTTTTTATAAAAAAATTCAAAAGTTTCTTGTATATAAAAACTTTTGTACAAATTATTTGAAATTTGAAATTTATTGCCGAAATTTTCAAAAAAAAAAATATTATTGATAGCTATTCACTTTTTCAACCTGAAATATTTGCTTGTAAAAAACTTTTTTATAAGAAAAGGGTAAAAAAAATAATTGTATCCTGTTTTTTATTTTTGTTAGCCCATCAGGTTAAGTAAATATTTTTATACTAACGAAACAGCAACTAACCTAGTAGTAGCCCTAGTTATGTGAAATATTTCAGGAATCCATACAAAATTTCTGTTTTCTAGAACAGCGATCAAACTTATTTTTTCTTAGGGCAACAATATGAAATTTACAGGATTCAAACTATTGGTACTAGATTGATAATCAACTATCAATCAGAAAAAAATATAAGTTTCCAGAACCAAGTTTATAGCAATTCATGTAATTAATTATACGTTTCGAGGACCAAACAATTGATCCTGGCGTGCTTGATACAGGCCGCCAGTCTTAGTTTGAACATCACCGCTCTAGAACATTAAAAATGAATTTTACATGTTTTGAACCCACTGAAGTGGATAACAAAACTAACCTGTGTGTCAAATTTCATCCAGTGAGATATTGCTGACATGTCCATATAGACAAGCACGGACGCACCCATATATGTATTAAAACGTAAACACGCTCAAAAATGTAAAGAACGTTTGATTTTATAGGAAAATCAATTTTTTCGAACAATCTTTCTTTTACAACTCTTCATATTTATTGAATAACACCACGTAAAATTTATCTGTACGATATATTTTTATTAGGAAAATGAAATGAGTGATTTTTCACGAAATGTAAACATTTAAAGACAAAATTTATTAATTTTTTATGTTGTTTTTTTAAGCAAAGATTTTCTTTTTTATATATTTTGTTGATTAAAATAAAAAATATTTTTGTGGAAATTAATGTAGAAGACATTTTTGTATAAAAAACATTTTCTTTAATATTTATTTTTCTACCACAATCAGTCAGTGTTTTTGATGATATGGCATTTTCACCTACATATAAAGATAACTACTTTAAGCTTTAAACAGCTAATTATAAATGTTAAAAAAATAATTAAAAAATTTAATATTTTTTACGCAGATAAAAAAGAACATCAGAAAATGATAAAATTGTAGGAGATTGAAAGAAAATAAAGTACTTAAAAACGGAATATGATAAAACTCAGGATGGTGCCGCCGGCACCACGGTTAAACAGATTCATTGTAATATCTTTTAAGTCCTAATTCAATCCAAAATTGCCCGAATGAACCAGGATCTTGCAGGCTAACAAAAGCTGTGATTAAACTAGAAACACATTCCGACGATGTTCATATTCTGCTCGGAATATAGAACCAGTATTCGAATTTCTTTTCCTTAATCCGATTATTGAAAATTAACCAGAATCAAAATTCAGTTAGATGAAGTCTGTCAATAATTTCGTATAGTGTACAAAATAACTAAATTTATAAAACATTCTGAATTTTTGGATATTGTGAAAATTTTACGGGGTCGGGATTTAAATAATGTACTATTTAAAGCCTAATGATAATTAATCTACGTATAAGTTGAACGGAATTAGGACTAAATGTAACACTTTCAGAAAAATATGTATGCTACTGTTTAGAGATCACCACATGTTGGTTGTATATCTTTTCAATTAGATCAAATCACTTTTTAGAGACTAAATTAGTTTCAATTCCATATCCTTTCTTAAACAGATTAAATGAAGACTACAGTTTACCAATGAAATTAAAGCGTTTATACACAGTTAATGAATTCACGGTGAGGACTAATTGTGGACAATGTGAAGCATTGTAGACTTTCTAATTAATGTAATGTAATATGAAAACCATAAATTTCTGTATTAATGTAATTCGGCCATCGCCTAGTGCCTTAGATAAGGGGTTCGATTCCAGGCAAATACGTCTATGTCACTTGAAATTCCCACTGATTTAAATAAGTACCAAGTACCAGTAATAAAATTTGCAATATATGATTTAAAGATAGAAACCTGTAACTTGTCGCAATCAAAGTGTCTTCACTATAAAGGAATACATATAAAATTATTAGGTTCAAATTGCAATAGAATGTTGGGAATCCTCTATCATAAGAAATAGGAGAGCTAGGATAACATCTGAATGATCCCAACATTGAAAGAATTAAGAAAAAGAAAGAAATATAATCAATTAGGCTTCCGGGGAAAAATCGTTGAAATTATCAAGGATTTACTAAATAAAAAAAACCTTTTTTTTTAAATTATCAAGGATCTACACAAAAAAAAATCGTTTTTTTTTTGTATGTCCTTGTCATCGTTGGATAAATTACATTTTGAAAATTGTTATTTAATATAAATATAACTTTTCAAAAGTATATATTAAATTATCTTGCAGATTCTGCAAAAAATATTATGAAATTTCTGTTAAAAAACAAGAGGATAACAAAATCTAACGTCCAAATCAAATTAGTTTTATGTTGCAGCAGCGATTCATGAAATCCCATTATTTTTACTATTAAGGACATTTTATTTTGTTCCATTTCATTCCTATAGAATATTTATTTATTCATTGAAAAACAGTATAAACTTAAAATATCCTTGATACCATTTTTGAATGGTGGTAGAGTGCAACTAGTGATATTTAACTGAATTTTATTTTATAACATTGTTAACAAATCGATAAATAAACTCAGTAAAGTCCTTCGTATAAATATAAAAATATTAAGTTTCCTGTTACATATATGGAACCGGATCTAAAATAAATCTAAAAAGGATAACAAAAATATACTATAATAATAATGATAATAGAAATGGACACTTTTCGATCACAATTCACTGACCCGAAATAAATTTTAATTTAATATTTGCCGCAAATATAATTTTTTGTTATCAGAAAGAGTTCATGTGGTTGTTGTTAAGGTTGTGGTGAAAAATAGGTCCTTTAACAGAATTTTTAAATATATATTTTGTAATTATTGAATAAATCTTTCTTAAAGGATTTAGAGCCTGTGGGTTTATTTTACAAAAACAAAAATATTTCGAAGTCTTATTATGTCAATTTTTAATATAAAATCAAATATTTAAAGAAATTTTATGAAAATAATAATTATTTAAAATATTATGACGTTTCAGGCTTTCAGCAAGGTTTTTTAGGTAGTTCCTTTTCAACCTCACTGATAAAGGAATGGAGGTTGTAAAATTATGATTTGGTAAACATAACAGTCAGAAAGTTGGGCGATAAGCGCTGCATGTTGAATGTTGACAGTTTCAGTTTTCAGATGAAAAAAATACTATAAAATACTGAAGTGTACGTCAGAGTAATGAATGACAGATGTCTCGAGAATGATAAATTATAAGCTTAAAATTCAACTGTAACATAAAAATATTTCTTTTAGGTCAACGTGTGAAGAAATTGAATAACTGGAACCTATTTCATGGCATATCACTTACAATTTGTAAGGTACTCTTCGGAAATTCTGGCACACTTTGGATTCTTTAATACTAAGACTAAGAGTTTCGGGGATATTCTTAGTTTCTTTTTGAGGAGAGGTTACATAAATATGGAGAGGTCACATAAGTTGAGACTCTCATAGATTAGGTTATGAATATACATTTACGTATTGGAAATTTGGTTCAATCTGGAAATATAAAATGCAACATGATATTATATAATTATATCCTTCAAAATATTCGTATTTGTATTGGATATGAAGTTTGGAAGATGAAACAGAATAAAATGAATCACAATTTTTTTTATCAAGTTAATCTACTCATATGAAATGTAACAGCTAAATTAAATTTAATAAAGGAATATCAACTCACCTTGTATTATTGCTTTGGGAACGTCTGACTCGACGTCTTTGCTGTTCAGCCAGTCTCTTACTTTCCTGTTCCGTTTTTAATAACTCAATACGTTCTCTAATATCCGGATCTTCGCAAATATCTGTGAATAAAAAAGCAGTTTCAAATTTGTTTTACTATAGTATTGTAAAGATTTTCATAAAAAAATAACAATTTTCAGAATTAACACAATAAAGTTTTAAATAAAATAAATTTTCTTGCAAAGTGTAATGTTAAATAAAAAAAGGATACAGAAAACGTCCTTGATTTAAAATTGACAAATAATTGAAATATGTATATATAAAATTCAGAATGATTTTTCAGTATCCTTTGAAAAAGAAATGTTAAGAATTTCCTTAAAATTTAAATAAATATTATAATTTATAATAAAATATTGCCTAAAGGTATGCCATTAAAATATTAATGGTATTGTAGTGAATTATAATTTGTAAAATCAGAGATTTTAACCGGTTCTTGAACCGAACCAAAAAATCGCTGATACTCTCATATTTTGGTGAACCAAAAACCGAACGAAAGCTTAACTACCTTTAAAATGAATTGAACGAAACAAACTATTTCCAATAAAAGGTGTAAACCGAAACGTTAACCAATTGTGGTTGGTGTATGGTTCGGTTCACGTTTTGGTTTTTATTTTATTTTAACTTAACTTATAAAAAACTAATGGTCGAAATCGAGAGTTTTGAAAAAACCGAACCAAAACCAAATTTGAATCAAAACCGAACCAAAAACTAAACCAAAACTAAATTTAAAAATCTTAAATGAAATTTATAATTAAACCCCAAAACCGAAACATTTCGAAAAATTCTTTTGTTTTGCACCTCTGGTAAAATGTGGTGAATTATAGATTGAGAATAAATTAACAGAAAAGAATAATTTTTAAATATAATGTCATCCTTAAATTTTTATGCTAAATTAACATTGATTCTTCAACATAAAAATATGCAAATATTTTAACAGAATATTTTTTTTATTAATTATTATTTTAATATCCATAATTTAAAATCTAAACATTCAAAATTACATTAAATTAAATTTAATGGACTGATTTTTTGAGAGATGTATACAAAAGATTGTCTCCGTTAACCGCTTAATCAAATCGAAAATAAATATGAAAAAAAGCGGGAAAAGATGATCAAAATTATTAATCATTAGCCAGCAAACGTCAAAAGGTAAAATGTAATTTGTTGTTTGTACGTTCGACGTGCCCATAATTTGACAGGACAGTAAATATATATGGTAAACATTTCATTGGATTTACAAGAAGAATATACAATAATCCAAATATCTTAAAGTTTCATCTTGTCCATCTGGCGCACTTGTTATTCCTTATTCCCTGCTTCTAGAAGTGCTTTCAAGTATTTGAAAGAAATATAAAAGTGCCACAATTAAAAATTGGATCCATCATTATTTTAATATGTACTCCCTGAGTTGATTACAGATATTAAAATCTGTCGAAATGTTTAAATGCTTAATTCACTTCAAGCTATAAATGCAATTAATCATGTGCCAGATTCTGATTACCTGGGTGTAACTCCAAGTTCTTATTGTAAATGGCTCGAAAATTAATAATTTCGTTAAATTGTAGGCAATTCATTAAATTTTGTGACAAAATTACATAATTTCACAAAGAATTATTTAGCATATTTCAAAATATTGAATCAATCATTTTATTTAAATTTTTCTTATGTTTACCTGAAGGTGTTTCGTCATCCTTATTTTTGGCATATAAATCAGCTCCATATTGTGCTAATAATTCGAGTACTTCAAGCTGGAAAATATAATAATTAATAATTAAATAATGTGTTCAATTAAATGTAATTAAAAAACAATAATTTTAAAAATGAAAATGTTTACTATAATTTACATAGAAATTTTAATTCTGTGGTATATTCTGCAAAAATTTATTTCTACTAAAGTTACAGTGACATTATTTAAAAGTTTTTATTTTATTTATTTTCCATTGAATAATCAAAACCAAGAAACAGTATCGGATCGTGATTTTAAAATCTGAATGATGGACTAATTCTAATTGAATTACTACCAGCAATTCCCCCTCCAGTATATCAAGTAGAACTTCTACCTAGCAATCGTTAAGAATTGCTTGGCAAAGTGGACGGAAAAGGAAAACTGCAACATTTGGACAAACTCTAATGGCTGCTACGGCAACGACAATCTTTTGGGGGGGGGGGGGGCGACGTATGAGTGTCATTTGTTAACAGGCAGATTGAGACTGTACAAACTAATTGCGTTCATGAAAGAAGTGAATTACAATGATGTGTTGGTTGCGTAAAGGGTTTTTTTTATCCCATCCTCCCTTCAAACCAACCAATAAATTCATTTCAAAACGTTTTATTTGAAACTATATTTTGCGTTTTCCATAACTGTACGACTTTCTAAGAAGAAATCGGATATGGAACGCAATCTCCTTACAATAAGCATCAAAATTTATCATTAATTAGCTTTAACATAAAACTAATATCGTTTTAAGTGGCAACTTTAATTAGAATTCATAATCGCGGGAATTTATTTACTGTTTTCAAGGTTTTTTTTTTACATTAAGCTAGAATTTTAAAGTGTTCTTAGCCCACCAGCTAGACCTCCATTATGAAGCCGTCACTGCCAAAAATAATATATTTAATACATTTTTGTTCGTATAAAATTTAAAATTCTAATTATATACAAATTAAACTTTGTAAAACTGCAAAAAAAAAAATACTTGTAAACTTTATGCACTTTACATGTGTGTTTATATATTTAACACCATTTTGTTATGGTTAGAAACTTTATAATAATACAGTTCCCACCAGAAACTAATTTATACTGTACAGAATATCGTCCTTTATTTGTATTTAATAAAATTTACTAAGGACATGTGGACTCGTAAATACCAAAAAATTGGAAATAAATACCAGTAAATTGACCTTTTATACTTGCACAAAAGTTTTAATTGTTTTGAAAAGTTTATAATTTCATATTTTTTTGGTAACATTTCATTACTGTTTATGAAAAATGATTTTCAAATTTCCAAGAAGTAATTTAGGTATTTTTTAACAAATTGATTTTCTTTTGATTTTTTTTTTTTTTTGAAAAAGTAATCTTCTTTCTGTAAATTGAAAAACCTTTTCTGTAAATTTATATTTTATTTATTTTAAATAAAACTCGGAAATTTAAAATATAATCATACATTATTCTTAAATGTATTACTATAGTTTCAAATTTGAATTTAAATAAAGATGAATCACATGTGATTTTTTATAAAAGGATATTTTATGTAATTGTTTAACGATTCTAACTTCTACTTCAATAACTACAAAAGTATTCCAGATTTGTAGTAAGACTAATTTGCATTAAAAAGAGGATAAAAGGAGCAGTGAGCAGTGAATGGCGTAGTTAATCACAGCATTGGAAATATCACACTTCGCTACGAATGTTGAATAAATATTTCTCCTTTTGCTAAAAAATATCAGTCAAAAGAAATAATATAATTATTTCATACAGTCCTAATTACTTCAGCCATTTGATTTCTAATTATTCGTCAATGAAACGGTACACCTGATTTACTGACAGCTACCACGTTTCCGAATAAGCGACATTCAACGCCTC
Organism: Rhamphomyia laevipes; assembly: GCA_963920725.1. Taxonomy (NCBI): domain Eukaryota; kingdom Metazoa; phylum Arthropoda; class Insecta; order Diptera; family Empididae; genus Rhamphomyia; species Rhamphomyia laevipes. The sequence continues at coordinate 133,468,200 of OY987255.1, forward strand.
ACACAGCTACATAGAATGTGTTCCGCAGTTTCGTCGTCGCCTTGACAGAACCTATTCATCTGGTCCGCTGATGTGTAGAGTGTTGGTGCATTTTAAGCACGTGACTTGTTACAAGTTAGGAACTAGGAAGCCAAAATAATAAGTTTACAAAGAAAAACCTTATCTGTTCACATAACTTGGAATACAGCCAAATATCTTAAGTTGTTCGAAAAGTATAATAAAAATTTATTTTTCTTCTGCAGATCAAGCATTTATTTATCTTGTTTTAAAATCGAGTACTGTACAATTTAAGTAGATGGACTGTCTTTCTTTTCCAAATATAAACATAGAAACGGTATATAAAATTGTTCGGAAAGAGATAACTCAAATATTTTAACCAATTAAGGTCACAACCACAAAGTGTAGGTGTCATATACTTTTCATGTACTTGTAAAATAGTAAGAATAAGAATGAAGATCTTAAAGTACTTCTCACGTACCAAGTATTGTTATCTGACTCGTGCAAATTTATTGAAGTGACACACGTTTCATCTCCACAGCGGCAAAAGCCATCCATACGGTCTAGGGAATCCCAAGATATCTACCGTGTTTACTGATCAAACTAATCGATGGCCGATTAGTTTCCTACAGATTGTTCTATTCATGTACAGAATGATATCCGATTTCTTCTCAGAGAGGCGACACTGAGGTTATTGTTTTCCGGTTTTGTTGACTGTTTTGTACACTGCTGTTAGTCAATAGATAGTTTCGCGGATTTACTTGCTCACCATTATCTTATCTCATTTAAAACCAAATAAACTTCTTCCTCCTTCATTTTTTTCCAATTCTAAATTTTTTAACTTAACTCGTTTCCTATCATAGAATATTTCAAATTTATACAAGCATTTCATCATTTATCCCAAACACAAATTGATAAAATACATTATTTAAATAAAAAACAATTTCATTATAATCTAGAATACATTTGAATAATAAAATTGCAACGATGAAAATATAGAAAAGCTAAAATGATACCTAAAAATATATTTACTTTAGAGCTGCATAAAAAAATCGCAATTCTTCAAAAGGAAGATTATATTACAAAGTAGCTATAGTTTTATCGTTTAAACAAAAATTCAATAAATTCAAATTAAAGGAAAATATTTTAAAAATGTAAATTCGAAAAATAAATTTTTATTTTAAATAGAAAACCAATTTTTTTCGACATAATATAAAAATTAGAAAATGGAATATTTTGATCACCGATTCTTTATACCAATCCTAAAATATTTTCATTTAATTACATATTTAAACCATTATCCAATCTCAATCTGAATTCATACTGCAGTTGACAACTTTTGATAAAATAATAAAATTCTTAATAAATTGATTTGTTAAACTGAAAACTAATTTAGATATAAAATAATTACAATTTCTGATTACTATATTACGAAAATTCAATTTAAAATTATATTTTTTAATTAAATTGTCAACACTTCATGTAATAAATAAGTCGACGATCTCAAATGTATTTAAATTCGAATTAAAAATATTCTCAAAAAATAATTTGTAAACCTATTAATTATAATAATTTGAAAAGAATACTACAGGAAGTTAGCTATAGAAAGAAGATCGTGAAAAAAACAATACTGAGGTGGCAAAGCCAGTGTTAAACTGTAACGCTATAGTGTATTAAAGATCTCCACTGAATACCAGCTGAAAGTCAGCGGATCAGCAGTTTGTACTAGCTTACAACAGATACTATCCTAATACTTCTTCTTAAATCAGAACGTATGGCTTACGACGTCTGTCAAAATAGGTTCATGCACATACATTTTGTATTGGAACTCCCGCGGAGAATATAAGTGGAATATAGCTCTAGAAAGATCGTGAAAAAACTATAACGCTATAGTCCATTAAAGATAGAAAAAAAACTCCCCGAGTTGCAGCAGAAAGAGCAATCTGTGCTATCTTACAACCGAGGTAATTACAACATCTCGTCGTAAATCAGAACGTTGGAGCTCCCGAAATACTTCAAGAAGTCTAATTTTGCAGGGCTTGTCTAATTTTGACAAGCGTGTAAAGTGCTACTCAGTTTTGACATTTGAAATATCTGAAAATTTGTGTCACTGTGCCGTCAAAAATTATGTTTATTTTGATTTGTACGACATTTTATTTGAAAAAGAATTTAAATCTTTAATGTGTTCATCTTGAATTACATAAATTTAGGTAGGGAAGTAATCCTTTCTGAAATCCACCAAATTTGCCTAGAAAATGTCAATGTTTTATACTTTAAACTAAAATAGTCGTTTAGGCCATTTTGAAATATAAATTTTAAAAATTTCATTTATATCGGTCGCCTCTATCCTAATGAACTTTTATACAATCCACAGATTTGCAAACACAACTTAAAAGAATAATTTAAATTAATTAATTCAAAATTTTATTTTATTATTTGGCTCGTACTCATACATAACATCACTTTAATGAATAAAATTTCTACGAATTTTATAGTTTAGAAATTTAAAACTATTATTGAATGTAACTCTAATGTTACACACATAAAATTCATCAAAAAATTTAATGCTTCACAAATTAATTGGATAAAAGTTAAATATTTTATTATAAAATGTATTTTTATATTATGTATTCTGTTTATATTTTACTTACATGGCCCCAACAGGCAGCTGCATGTACTGGTGACCAAAGATCCTTGTCAATTGAATCAACATTGACATGATGTTCTAATAGGAATTCAACTACATGTGTATATCCATTTGCAGATGCAATATGAAGCTGTAATAGAAGAAATATAAATTATAAATTATATATGAAAAATTTGTAGAGTATAGAATAGACGATAATGAAATTCATAAACCAACGATGAACCAGGACATTTCTATTATATACTTATTATATAGAGTTAGTTACAAGTTACAATATAAAAGATGTTAAAGAATTTATAAAATTTATTCCATTCTAAAATTAAAATTGCGTATATGAAGCCGAAATCCTCCATTGAAACATGAAACATGAGATAATTTTGTTTGCCAATAAATTTCGTACTTAATTTTGGAAAATTATAAGTAATAAATTTTATATGCTTACAACTTGGCAGTGAATAGAAGTGAATAAAATAATGTAATAATTAATAGCCACATTAAAATGTTATAAATATGAATAAAAAAGTCTATTGTGAATTCAGCAATCAAACGAATACAAAAATCAATCCAATTATATTATTTCATATTCACAATAATAATATTAAAGGAAAATTAGCACGTCCTGTTTTGAAGTGAACTATATTTATAATATATTATGATTGCAGTCCGAAAAGTTTCTTCTTTCTAATTTTGGAGTCACGCAAATTGTTGAAGAATTTATGTTGAAGAGTTTAAGAAAACTTAACAATTTAGTAGAAAGATAGCGTAAAATATGAGAACTCAAATTCACGCTTCAAATGAATGGCTAAGGCACATCCAAAAATATGTAGCTCCTGTTGAATATTAAGCATTAGCAGCAGAATGAAAGTTATATATTACAATAAGCCGACTGGGCTGCGGTAATATTGATAGTGTGGATGTCCATAAAAAAACTTACCGAATCCACCATTAATTCAAAAGATATTGGGAATCGAAATTCAGTGAGTTTTCTTATATAGTTAATTATGAACCGGATTAAAATTCAACGATTGCGAAGGTTTCTATGATATGAGTCTTTTCAAGCAAATGAAATTGAAGGCGCTTTACTCGAAAAACTATAAGATAACATTAGAATTAGACATTCGTTGTTCTATTTGCTATTACTGCTATATGAATCGAAGTCCTGTACAATATGCAATAGCGGCGAAATTCAGGCTATCTATCTATAGTCCTATGAACGTTAGTGGAGTTTATACAATAGTCACGATCTGTGTGACGCTAGTAAAAAATTTCAGCATTTAATAACTCCCGTCACACCACTACGATTGAAGACTCCAACCAATACTAGCTTTTACTTTAAAAAGTATGGTATTCCGGGTAGAAGCATAGCGATTGAACCAGAATGGATAGTAAACATTCATGGAAATTGGAAGAGATGATTCAGTATACTTTGAATAAACTCGGCCTTAGCCCACGAAGGTTGTTGTGCCGATTAAAAAGTTCGTAAGAAAATTTATCGAAACTGTGAAAATTATTAACAAGGTTAATGTTTTTGACTACTAGCTGTAAGCTGTAAAGCTATGGAAAATGTAACTAGGTATAAAAATAAATTTAAACTTAAATATTCCTAATAGTTTTGCTTACTTTATAATAATTTTGATTAATATAAAGTGAAAATGTTGCCTGTATACTTCCTGATGCTCCAACAAGTAGTTTACTAAATGCAAAATTTTTGTATAATGCCAAAATAATTATGTATAATGTACACATGATTAAATAATGCTCTTTAATTTGAATTAGCTAAAAAGTATAAGAGCTATAAAGTAAATTTTGTAGTGGAAATTGTGCTCTACATCAACAAAAACTCGGTTAGCTATCATAATGCAGTAAATTTTAATATAATGCACCCAAAAAAATTTAAATGAAATAAAATCCTCTTTCTCAAAGAATAAACTTTTTACCATAAATCTCTTGTGTACTTGATTTATTTTGGCTTTTAGCCAAAAAAGGATTTTTTTTTTAAATATCATATTTTTCCCTTATTATTTATCTTTAACGAACTATATAATAGAATCGAAAATTTTGAACTTTTAAAAAGTTCTTTAATTCATTTAATAATTACAAAAATATATTAAATAAAAAAAAAAAATCAATAATTATTTATATAAAAATCAGAGGCATTCGTAGATTGTACAAAAAGTTTGTGAAATTTGAATATTTATGAAGAAACTTATAGTTTATTTGTGTAAGTTTTATGTAAGGACTTTTTTTGACAAATTAAAAAATATGGCTCTCTATATATTTCTGTCTCTATCAGTCATTTAGCCGTCAATACTCTACCCCTCAACTTTAGCCAGACGAGTTCATAAGTATGACAAAATTGCAGCTTTAGCGGTTTTCAAAAAAAAAAAAAACATGTTTCGCTAGCATCATTTTAAACTAAGCTTAATATTACATTTTAGCCGGTTGGTTTTTTTTTTAAAAAAATGCTAAAACTGATGTAATTTTTGCTATACTTTTGAACTCATCAAACAAAAGTGCTGGTGCTAGCTTAATAGAGCTATAAAGCAATAAGTTTGCAACAAAAAATTATTATTATTCTATATTCAGCTCTTTTTAATAAAGAACCTGATCCGCCAGAAATGTAATTACGTCGCGAGTGTCAATAAATCTTTTAGTACTAAGGTAGTCAAGTACGTTTACCGAAAACTTACCGAAGACTTACTACTTACACACTCACAGCACAGAGAGCAGATTATTAAGAGTAGATTAGCTCGTAGCCACAGCGAATCAGATCACTACACTATTCGGGACACAAAGTAAGCGGATTATGACTTTCCTACAAGTCTTCCTATCAAGGAGCGAATAGTGGACAGCATATTTTAGTTTGACGATACTGAACTGATGATATTACTATAGTTTCTGCTAGTATAGGTTACGTCATGTGAAAAATTCAGCAATATTATACGAGTATTAGTAAACATTTTCGTAAACTAGCTTTCTTTTACGAATCTGTTGTCAGGTGGTGCTGTGGTTCGAAATCGTTTAATTGTTCCCAGAGAATATTCCATAGAACAAGTATATATAAAAACACGAATATGCATGAAACTATTCCGGCCATTTTTACGGAGTGTATCTACCTATATTTTATAAAAGTATAAAACATTTTTAAAATGTATTTTTTCGACATTCTCATTTGATGTTTAATAAATTATAGAATTATTAGAATATTAAATAATAATTATTATCCTTAGAAAAATTCTCGACTTTGTGGTTAAAATTCCTTCAAAGATGCATTTTCAAATGTATAAGAAAAATTATTAACAAAATTAAAATCCATTATCAATAAGATTATTGGTATAAATACAAAATTAATTATTGGACTAACTATACATTGTCCATTTCTGGATATGTGAACACTATTTTATTGCTGAAATAATTAGTTTCAATGTAAATACATTGAAACTACATATACATTTGATGAAGAATCGAAATAACTATCCGTACACTTCATTCTAATTATGCTCGTTAAAGTAAGATTTAGACTGTGGAAATATTATCCAGCTTTACAGAACTGTTTCGCACAGCAATCTTCATAGATTTGATATTTTAAATTCAAACTTATTCAATTTAAATCCACCACAAGACGAATTACAACATTACAACTTTACAACATAATAAATCTCTGAATAATCAAATTTTAAACTACATAGTATTCTGAGCTAATTAAACTTCAAATTTAAAGAGCATATACGAGTATACACATCTTTTTATATTGTTAATTTTAAAGGATACCATTAAAAGCAAAATTTGTTAGAGTATGGTGACAATCCAATTTTGTTAAGCTAAAACCGGAAAGTCAAACACCATTGACCAGTCCATTTTTGACACAATTAAATTTACAATTTTCATTCTTTATAATCCGATACACTCACAATTAATCCTTATACATAACCAAAAACATATCGAAAACCAAAAATTAATATTAGATAGAAAAAATAAAATTTATCTAAACTGTAGAAATTTCAAAAAAAACTCTGACCCAAACCGGAAGTACTTTTTAAATTTACCATATTTTTCTTTTTATATAATTTAGTATCGTTTTTTGTTTGTGGCAGTTGCGTTAGGATGAAGTTTTGTTATTTAAAGTCCTTTTTTTTATTATAATAAAACAGAATTCAGAAAAAAAGGACGATGAAAATATTAAAATAAAAAAAAATGGAATTTTTCTGGTTTATACTTAATGACAACTTTGTGGTTTTGGACTATATATAAAAAAAAGGACACGAATCTATAAAAGTATAACATTTTTAAAGAAATAGGGAATACGTGACTGAAATTTTTATTGCCTCTGATTTGGTTTTAAAATGTCTAATATTATAGTTTTATGTAGTAGGATGATAAATATGGGCAGGAAGTTATTATATTATATATAGAAAATATTCACTGAAAATTATTGTTAGTGATGCCAGAGAGCTTTACAAACGATATACAAGGATATATTGTGGTTTAAAATTATTATATCCTTTTTGAGGGATATAGAAAAATCTCTTGATTAATGATTTATTAAGAAAAAGCTAAATCCTCTTTTTGTTTTATTTAAAAAAAAATTCTTTATTATGGTGAGGTTTTTTTATGTTAAAAGGATTCGATGAAATTTGCACGTTTTTGTGTTGAATGTGAAACATGTCCTTTTAATAGAAAATAAAATATATATTGATTTTTATTTTCTATATATAGGACGCAGTTTAAGGACAAGAAGACGTTGATGATATACTAATGGGAATTGTATTAATGCAGGTTATTTGCAAATAGAATATTTGACGTTGCCAACGAATAGTGATTATATTACATAGGATATTATCCAGGGAGGACATTGATTGATTATACAGTGGAGGATGATTTTAATTATCGAATTAGCACATATCAGATATCAGAAAATAATACATCAGTAAATTAATGACGATAATTTGTATGTAAACATTTCATTCAATATATCACACACAGTCAATAGATGTAAAAAAAATTTCGACCAAAAATATTTTGCATCCAATGTTGCCTCGTTTTACAATGAAAGGTTAAATTGTATTTAGAAGAAAATAGCTTGGGCTAAAAATAAAATGGGGATGGATGCCATTAAACGAAAATCAAATGAACGAATCGGATTGAACGCAAAATACAATTAGAGCGAATACCACTTAACTTGCTAAGTAGTTTTTGGATGAAACACTTTTTATATGAATCCATTGAACGAAACGAAATTGAACAGAAAAGTCTTTAGAATGAAATTATATTTAAGTAAGTTTTGCTAAAATTTAATTTATCAATAAATCTAATTTAATTATTTACCGGTGTTGCACCTTGATGATCTGGTTCCTCTAAATCACCACCATGTGTCGCCACTTCAACTAAATCATTTAACATTTGTTTTTCAGTTAATGCACGTGTATCATCAATTAATTCTTGTGTAACACCACGTTTTGACATTTCCGCTTCAATATAATCTAAAGTTTCCTCATCATCACATAAATCATATGGCATATTTCCATCTGTATTCACAGCCAATAAATTAGCACCACGACCAATTAAAATTTTTACTAAATTTAAATGACCACATGTTGCAGCCGCATGTAATGGTGTCCATTTATCACTATCCTGAGCATCAACATTAGCACCATAATCTAATAATAATTTTAACATTTCAACATTATTATCAATACAACATTGATGTAATGCTGTTAAACCATCTTCATTAGCGGCATCTGGTGTAATGCCACGTTGTAATAAATTTGCAACTTCTTGAATATCATTACGGCTTGCTGCTTCTAATAATACAACACTATTTTCAAATGTAATATGACGTATTTGACGTTGTTGTTTGGAATGTGCTTGGCTATGTTTTTGACTACGTTGTAATTTTTGCCATTCTTTTTCTTTTTGGCGGGCTGTTTTCAGTTGTTGCGCTCGTCGCCTAAAATAATAATTTTGATATTGTAAATATATGTAAGTAATATTTTGATTTATATATATATTTTGGTATCAGACTAATTGATCGAAAACAATTGACCGAATGCAAAAATTTATAATGAAGTTGTCCGCATTTACAATTGACAAAAGGTTAATATATCGAAAACACAATAATTGAAACAATAATTGTAAACACAATAATTGATCGATTACAGAATTATAGCTGATGCCAGAATACATCGCGTCCGCGTGTTTGTGTTTGTTACTAGAGATATTGTCGCTGTCGTCTGTCATCGTGTGTGCGATTTAGATGGTGTCGATGTCGGCTTGAATTAAACAGAATACGTCGCCGCAAAAACATAATGTCATCGCTAATATGTTAATATAATTTTACGTTTTTGTATTCAGGCGATTATAAATTAAAATCTTTTTTTTAACAGCATCCAGTAATTTTTCTTCCAATTCCGACACTTTTTTAAAACATATCAATTGAAACTCAGCGACAGCTACAATGAATCATTGTAATTGAATAATACTACGTACTTTTGACATATTTGAAATTTACATTCGTTCAATTTTTAGACTCGGTCAAATGTATATTCGTTCAATTTATATTGGTAAATTTATATTTGTTAAATTGTGTTTTCCGGCAATTGTGAATTCGGTCAATTGTAAAGAAAGAGTATAACATGTTGGGTAAATGAATGAATCTCAGCTGTGCTTATGCACTTAGGTTCTTATGGCTCCATTGTACCACATAATGAAGCATTCAAATGAACCTGATTTAGATGGTTTGCTGTTTAGATCAGACGCAACTACTGTTTTAGCTCGGTTGGTTCTCCAATCGGTAGCTAGTTCTTCCGGTTCAACGACCCTCTTACATCTTACGGAACCTCTGTTACACTTTCCCCAAGGCGTTTCGTTAACATAATGGGTAAAAGTTAGAAAATTTTAGATTGGAAGAATTGGACTAGTCCCATTTGGAAAAGCATGCTATTACGAGCTGTTTAGCAGGTTTCGATTTGGGATTTTAATATGGAAATATAGATTGAAATTTTAAAATATTAATACATAAATATTTTACTCACATTCGTGCTAAATGTAATCGTTCCTGTGTTGGTAAATTTTCAACTGAATGCATTTCTGCTATTAAATCGGCATGATCCATTTTTGATGGTAAATCAATATCCTTACCATTACGACTTACTAATATTCCTTTCACCATATTTATTTTGTAGAAAATTCTTTAAGTACCTACTAAAAATTTTTTTTTATTTTTTTATGTATATGCTTATTTATGTAAAGCTAATTTCCAAATGTGTCCAACTGTCACTGCAGATAATTTTATGCTTTAACAGCATAAAACGTAAAATATTTAAATTGCTTTTTGAATATTTGTGAAAATTATATTATGTTGTGAAAGAATTTTTTTTATATTTAGCAACAACAACCAAAATTTATAGCTTGGCTATAATATAAATAAATTTAATTTCAACATTGTTGAGGCACATTTTTCCGCCGACTTCTATGTTGTTGCTGTATTTTTAAATTTGATTTCATTCAATTAGCCTATTTTTTTTTATTTTTTTTTTTGAATGCTTCTTTTTTTGAAAATTAATGTTCAGAATCTTTTAGAGCATATACGATTCTAGCATATTTAACTTATGGTCAATATCATAAATTTTCATAATATTTGATTTTTCTGGTTGACTTATTTTTTATTGAATTGTAGAGTTTGAGCTGCAAATATATACAAAAAAAAAATTTAATTAATATAAAATTTATTAATATTTTTATGCAAAAAACACAAATTAAATTTATATTTATTTAAAGTTGAATGATTTTTTAGAACGCACATTAAAAGTGATCCTGGACACAACAAAAATGAAGGTAGAAAATAAAATTATTACGGATTTCTCCTTGTGGTTGTATTAATTAAATTTTATACTTTAATAATATTAAAAATAAAATATCCTTTTAAATTTTGCTATTCTGGTGGGATAGTTTTTCATAATAATAATTCATTTTTAATATACATTTATTATAACTGAGGGGATGGTAAATATTAAGGATATACGGAGTAAATAAATAATAATTTTAATTTTTATTATATTTTATTTTCATGGTTGCGGTATTTTATTATCCCAAGAGGAGAGACACAGCCCGAGAAAGTGTAACGATTATAGAAATAAAAAATATTTTTTTATTAAAATAATAATTTTCATTTCATATATTTATTCGTATTCAGAATAATGTTTCACAAATTTTCAAAAATTTAATATTTCACAAATTTATAGAAATGTTTCAGATCACTGACATGAAAAATATAGTCGAAAACAATTTCAGAAATAAAAAATCAACGGGAATGATAGTACTGGATGTATAAAATCCGTTTAATTCAGTATTACATGATTGACTAAGCCAAAATGTTGAATCTAGGGTTCCCCACATAATTAGTTCAAGATTTTAACAAGAGATTTAGGGTTATAATTAAAATATTAAGAAATCCAATGTTTTTGGGATTTTAATTGGTATTCATCAGGATCCAATGTTAAGTTCAAGCTTTTATAATATATTCACTTCAGATATTCATATTCTTATTCCGATAATCACTGACCTGTTATCCTGACGGCTATGATGAATCAGTCTTTATATAATAACCAATAGCATTAAAAAAGTATTTAATTGAATATCTAAATATATTTCTCGTAGTGAAAAATCAATATTGACACTTCTAAAAATCTTACAGGCAATTTCATTTATAGTAGGAAAAGTAATAACTCCTTGACAATGAGGTTTACATCAATGGTTAGCCGTCAGCTGGTACCATGTCAAGATTCTATTAACTAATTAGGCTTACAATTAGAAAAAAAAAAATTATATAATATTATTAAATTATTGGTTTTTGTCCAATATCAACCACACATGAAATGTCATATATGTACTGTCAATAAAATCTAAATATTATTTATTTTATTCTCAAATTCATTTATCATGATCAACATCAATTAATTAATAACCAAACTGTTAACTTAAATCATCCCATTCCTCAACAACCGAAACTTCTGCAGAACTTTTAATTTTTAAGGTCCATCAAAGGAGTAGGGACTAAAAGTTAATAGTTTAGATTAAGGTTTTTGATATTTACCACCAAATATTTTAAAACACTTGTATACATATAATACCAAAATCCATAGGTTGCAATTTATTAATATTATTTAGTTGTTAAGATAAGTTTACTAATCTCTAGTATTAAGCGTTTTTGTTGTTAAACATTAATTAATTCATTCACAACATAATTTCACTTTGATAATTTTTTTTTTTCATTTTGAAAACTTTTCTAATCATAAATGTTAAAAGTTGGTCAACTTTAGCTTAGAGTAGAGACTCTTAAATTGCTGTTGCGTTGTGTTGTTGTCGTTGCACTCTTAATGGAAGTAAATACTTCAATTAAGAGTACAAAGTGAAGTTTATATAGTTAAAATTTGTAATTTTCAGTTCTATTGCGTTGACTTTGCATTATGAATCCAGCATAAATGGACGAATGATATTTAATTAGAAACATTTTGCCATTTTATTTACATACTTCGAAATTGTTTATCACGTTTTCATCGAAACTTATTTTCTTTTTAGCAACTGATAATATACAAAGCTATAGTTAAAATTGGTAATAGCTATTAAGCTGTCCCTGTTTTACATTGTCCACTCTTTGTAGTGAAAGAATTGTGTCTGTATTTAATATTAAAATATTTTTTTAAAAAAGCTAACAGCTTTTCACTCTCATATAAAGTAATCCATTTCTAAACTATACGCTATAACGAAATTCTGTAAATATTTAGAGAACTTTAAATATAATTTACTGAATGCCTGATATTTTAAAGCTTTAAATTAAAAAAAAAAACATTTTTAACCTTTGACGACAAGAAAATTTCAAGTTTATATGAACAAAAATTATATGAAACAATCTTTTAGATTCTCTGGTATTGTGGTGATGGCAAGCTATAACATTAACATAAATTTTTAAAGCTCTCATTGTCAGATACAAAATGCTACGTGGAAATTTAATTTTTTCTTTATAGGATATACAAAACTATAATAATTTTTTAATATATAATTTCCATGTGTTTAGTGGTGATAACTTCAAGAGATAAAAGCACCTTTTTTTAAAAAAATAAAAAGTTTGGCATTTCATTTATAAGCTTATTAAAGTGATAAATGATAGAACGGATATAAACAAAACATAATTTTTTTGTTTTTTGTTTTATATATATGAAAAGCACGTTTATTTATTTGTGAAAAGCTTGGTAGTATTGTTTTATGAAACTTACAAGTTTAATTCGAAATTTATAACAAATAATTTCATTTTGAAAAGTTTTATGTGCAGTCTAATTTAAGTTGCCTCTGGTGTAGTAACTGGTAGACATATATTTCCCGCCAAAAATCGTTTCAAAACTATAACGAATTTATAAATGTTTTCCATTCAAGTTTTGCAATCTTTTTATTATATAAAACATAAATTTAAATTTGAACTTGTCAAATTGTTATTAAAATGCAATTTTGCATAATTTTTACAACTAACAGCAACAGTGACAACAGAATGAAAAGAGCCAATGTTATCTTCGGTATGTTATCCACCATTTAGCATAGTAATTCTTTCACCAATGTTGAGTCGGTGATGTTATATGGATGTAGGATGCAGTACGTAAAGTAAAAACTAACAATTTTACATAATTTTTACAATTCCGTAAATGACAGTAATAGTGACAACAGAAAACTAAGCTAAACGTTTTGGAATGCAAAATTTTAAGACTTATTTTACGGACTGGTAGAGGACAATGACCACGAACTACGCCAATAGTGATTTACCAATGCTGTCAATACATTTGAAAAATATTCAACTTAGTACAACGAAATGAATCTCAATGTAATTTCAGGAATATACTAAACCTAAAAGCGTAGGGAAAGAGATAAAGCAAACCAAAACAAACATGGCTAGAATAATGTACAACAGAAAAATTGTAAATACTAGAAATTGAAGATGGGATTCAGAAAATGTAAAGTTTAATGTAGCAGAAAACTTATTGAGGAAACCAATACTCGATTTGAATTGCAGAGCAATTGAAAAGTTTTATTACAAAACTTTATTTATTTTGTACAGTTTAATTTAAAATGGTTTCTGGGTTAGTAAATGCTTCTGTAGACAAAAATGTCCCACCAAAATTGTTTTTAAGTCCAAAAACAATTGATAAATATTTTGCTTTATAATAAGTTAATTTTTCGCAGTCATTTATTATATAAAACATATTTTAATTTAAACTTGTGCAATTGTTATTTAAATGCAATTTGCATAATTTTTCGTATTATATAACAATATTTTCTGTAGGACATAAAATGCTTTTGTATAATTTACATTCGGCCTGCCTTAAAGCTCACATATTTTGTCTAGACATATAACATAAAATGCGCATAACATTATATTTATTTACTTCTACTTAAATTATACAAAAAACTAAATATATATTCAATTATATTTTTACATTTATGTAGCTTTTTTAGTACTACTTTTGTACTATGTAGTAATAAATGCTTTAATATAGCAATTTGTACGTCTTATTACTGCTTATTTTCCGGATTTATAGATATGCTATATAGATAGTTCAAACCAACGTCATTCTGGACAACAATAAGAAACAATAAAGAATTTCGAATATTTGGGAAGTATTCTTCAGCAGACGGAGGAACGGTGCTAGACATCGACTAGAGAATTAAATGAACCAATCTTGCTATTTAAAATCAAAGTTAAAACTTTTCTGCTACAATGTTAACTCCGTACTCTTATATGGGTGCAGTACGTGGAGTGTAGGAAGTGAAAACTTTGGTTCACTAAAAAGCTGAAAAGTTTCCTCAATCGATGTCTCAGGAACATTATGTAAATCTTCTGGACAAATTATATTTCAAATGAAGAATTGTTCGGCGAGAAAATAAATAGCTTGATCAAGAGACGGAAGTGACAGTAGATTTATCAAATGATACATAAAAGCGACAATTCCATTTGGGTATGTGGAACCAACTTACCCAAAGAAATATAGGAAGAAGAAATGGCCGTCCTACGCAAACTTGGTGCATATCAGTCCAAGAAGAACAGCAGAAACTTTGTAAAAGCTAGGGCAATTGAAACATATTGCCAGAAATTGACATCGATAGCAAGTATGCGTAAAGTTACGCACTATGCACAGCAGTTATTAAATAAACCCATTTATTCCAGATTTTGGTTCCCATTGGTGAAATAAACATTTTTACCTTAAAAAATCTGTGGATTTCATGTTCGAATCTCACCATCTAAGAAAAATCAGGTGCTTCGTGTTTTAATCTTACATACTTCAAAGAATTAAATATATAATCAAATATTAAATGGATGCATTAAAACGTATTGCAACATTGTGGGAATAAGGATCCCTTTTCAATTGTAGAAAAGCGTTTAAAATATAATTACAAAGTGCCCGAATGAAAAAGTTACCCGTCAATTTTATCTTTTTCATATTATAATGTTTACCCATTACAACATAAATAATTATTTAAGTTTTACTTTTAATGTTTTTATTTAAATTACCTGGTTTTTATTTTCCTATAGGAAGCGAAATGTAACGACATTAGAAAAAGGATCAGAAAATTTCATATTATAAAATTTTATTCGTGTTTGGAAAAAAACATTATTAAAAATCTTTGTGTAAATTTTCGTTTTAATTTTCTAAAGATAATAATTAAATACAAGAACACGATGCCATGTAAATTTAATGTTATTGAGGGTTTTACACCAGGAAAATAGTAATTTATTTTAAATGTTAAAATAGTTTCAATAAAATTGTAAAATTAGATTTAATGAACGAATTTAATATTGTAATGATTCTAAATATTTAAATTAAATACTTAATTTTTATATGGATATAAAAATATTAACGCTTTAGCGACCGGTAAACTATTTCAAATTATTCAGAAAATAGACTTAAATATGTATAGAAACAACTTGAAGAGGCCAAGAATCGATGATTTAGATTTCAAAGACATTAAAATGAATTAAATGTGGAAACTATACGATATAAATAATTACTAAAATTTCATATTTAATATTAATGTTTATCTAATTAGTATAATTAAAATTTCTAATTTTATATAAATAAAATATATTAAGTTTTAAATTACATCATTAAAATATTAAAAAATCATTATTGATAAATAAATAATTACATAATGGACTTTGCACATGATACGCGAATTGCGAATATTCGCAATTTTTGATATTTCTTTCACATGAAACGCGCACTGCGAATTGTGAATATTCCATAAAAAAAAAAAATGAGGTTAAGGACTTTGCACAAGATACGCGAACTGCGAATTGCGAACAAATCAATTATTCCATGTTTAATTAATTTTTTTTAAATAAATTTCTTAAATAAAATGCTTAAAATTAATTAATTGTTATCAAAAATATTTAATTATTTTATGAAATTTATGAAAATAAACTATTTTTTTTTTTCTTTTTCTGCGAATTGAAATATCTAGGTAGTCGCGATCCACTCGCAATCCACATTTTTGCGAATAAAACATTCGCTCGTTTTTAACCTCAAATTTGTTTTTGTATGGAATATTCACAATTCGAAATTCGCGTTTCATGTGAAAGAAATATCAAAAAGTGCGAATATTCGCAGTCTGCGTATCATGTGCAAAGTCCATTAAAAACGAGCGATTTTTTTTATTTGCAGCAATGTGGATTGCGAGTGGATCGCAAATAATGATTGACAGTTCGCGACCAGATATTCCAATTCGCAGAGAAAAAAAATAAAATAGTTAATTTTCATAAATTTCATAAAATAATTAAAAAATTTTGATAACATTATCTCTATTAATTAATTTCTAGCATTTTATTTAAGAAATTTATTTAAAAAAAATTAATTAAACATGGAATAATTATGATTTGTTCGCAATTCGCAATTCCCAGTTCGCGTATCATGTGCAAAGTCCTTAACGATTATGTATCTAAATATTATAATAATTTTATAATTAAAATTAATAAAATAGTTTTGTCGATAGGTTTTCAATGTGAATAAGTTTTAAATATTGTTTAGGAAATTTCCAATTTAACAACAACAAAAATGGTAAGCGTTTTAAATATTATACCATTGATTTTTATACATTTGATTATGTTTCTCGATCATATACGCTCTTTAAGATTAAGCAATATAAAATTGAATTTATCTAACGATAAGATTATGATAAATATTAAAATGCTGCTGAAATGGTACGTTAATCGTACAACCAAATTCCAAATTGGACAGTGTATGGGCAGCATTACAATTTTCATCAAAAAAAAAAAAATTCTTTAAAGTTAATTTCAATACTGGAAATAGAAAGCTGACAGCTAAGCAAACTAAAATGATTGCCAAAAGTATTTGCAAGCTATAACAAAAATAATCGAAATTCAAAATATAATATTTATTTTTAAAGCTTATTAATTATTAAGCTTAAAATTATAAATAACAATATTGTAAAAAAAATTAATTTACGCTCTTAAACGCTTGCTGCTGCTACTGCTAATGCTTCTTTTTTTAGAATAGAAATTATATTATAATTTTAAAAGTTTCTGACATATTTTTTTTTTTTGTTGATGTTATTAATTTGTTTATTATTTATATAAAAATTAAGCTTTTTAATTAAAAATAAAATAAAAAAAAACTGCTAAACTTTATTTTCTCTTCTAACTTTTCGGAAAAAGTAAATCTTGAATTTATCTAACTTCGATATATTCAATGAAATGCTTAATATCTAATCCATCACACACACACTATCATCATCATCGTGTCAGCTTTGAACTTATTTACTCAGAAATTTATGTTTTTTAAAACTTGGAACTTTTTTATTATTTACATGGATTTATTTACTAAAAAAGAAATTAACTTTTGTACTAAAATAAAAAACAGCATATTTTTAAAGCTTTGAAATACCAGGCATTCAGAAAATTGATTACAAAATTGTTAAAATACATAAAAATTTCTGTGATTAACTTTATAAAAAGCTAAGCTGCCAAAATATTTACCACCCTCTAAAAAGATTCATAAGAATTTCTTCTTCTTCGTCTTGTACTATGTCATGTGTGTGACAGACGGTAAAACTTGAATTTGGCTTTAATTATATAAAACTTTTTATACAGACGTCGGTTTTTATTGTAACATCAGAAACGGCGGTTTATTATGAGCGCGTTACCTTTTTTGAATAAAATTTATAATACAATATTTTTATGAAAAGTTGCATAAAAAGCATATATACATAAATATGTACAACATAATATAACAAAAAAAAATATCTTAATGTAAAAAAAAAAGCTATTAAAAAAAAAATATTTTATAAATATAATTTTTATTGAAAGTTCAACTTTGATTAAATAAAAAGAAGTCGAAAGTTTTGAATTTTTACTTGTATAGAAAATAAACGAAAATAAAATGTTGAGATGGAAAAAAAAGACTGATTTTTATTAAGCTTTAATTTAATATATCGGAGAAGATACAACATAAAATTGTTAATTACATAAATAAGATTCGGTTTTGGGAATTTGTTGAGGTTAAAGTGAAATGATAAAGAATGAAAAATAAAAACCAGAAAGAAGAAAAATATTTTTGTATATTATCTCAAATACAATCTGGAAATTGAAAATGCAGACAAAATGTGGATAGATTAAGTTAAATAGCTAGGGGATATGGTTGGATAAGACACTAACGTTTAAAGTGCATATATCTGGTAACAATAAAAATTTTGTATAATTTCATCAATGGAAATTTAACCCTGTATGAAATGTTAATTTTGAAAGTAGTCTTACATGTTATAATGTACTGTGCTGAACCTCGTTTGGACTATAAATGTGAGTTGCTTCTATCTATGTATAAGATAAGGTCTAAATATCAAGAATTTTGAAGTAACTACATAAACAAATTTGATTTTACAGGAAAACAAGGGCCAGATTTGTAGTAAAGTTGAAATGAATCGTCCGCAAAAGAAATGGATCGAAAAAAATTATGTAAGATACTATTTTTAGTTATGTAAAGCGAGAATGGCTAATTTAATCATAACTACAAAATTAAATATAGAAGAATAAAATAATTTGAAAACCAGAAATTTTCACTATAAAATTTATTACTACAGGTTTTAACTATAGTTTCAAACGGACGGTGATCATAACTGATTTTTAAAATGACTGCTATATAATTTTTGATATTAATATTGAAATGATATTCCTTCCATATTCCAATATGTCTTATTTTTAGCTATTTATAAATTCTATTTATTGTCTTTATCCCAAGATGGATAGACTTCAGAAAAAAAATTGATGCAATTGACTCACACAAACCCAACGAATATCTATCGTAATTGGTACTTAACACTGGAGCATCTAGAGTAATACTTCACGTTTTTGCTCGGTCCTTTAAATACTATCTTTAATTACTGAGGATTTTAATATAGTATTTGTGCTTAGTTGGCATAGAGAATTCATCGAGATCACTCGTGCTGACCATCGAATCTTACGCAGCCTTTTTAACCTAATCTAACCTAATTAAAATTTGGTAACTACAAAAATATGTATTGCTATTTTTATAATTTATTTTTCGAAACAAGAATCATTTATTATTTAAATTTTCAATTAAATTTTTCTGATAACTTTCAAATTTGAATAATCTTTCTCAGAAGTATTTCTATTACCAATTGAAGCAACATTTTTGCTTATTAATCATATTTCATAAATTTTGTGTAAACCTTGTCTGTAAATAATTATAAATAAATTATTTATTTAAAACTATTTAAATTTTATTTAATATTAATCTTGCAAATAAATTAAAATTAATTTTTCATAAACAATACGTAATCAATTTTTTTTTAGGATAGAAAGATTCCGGTATTCCGGATTACGTAAATTGAAATTGTATACATTTTTATATTAAATTAGGGGAATAGCTCGGGGTTCATGCAATTAAGCTAGAATTAGACCCATTGTATCCTTCGTATGTCGTATCTTTCGCGTTATATGTTCCTCGTTGCCTGGCTAACAAAATGACACAAATGTTCGACTTCGCATTATCTACTCATATTTATATAGGATCGCCGTATTTTAAAAGCATTATTTCTCACCATTGAGTGTTCTGTTAAATGCGCGGTAGACAGATATTTTGAGCTTTTCCTAATTTTCAAGTATTTCTTGGTGACTATTTCGCTGGGAACTATGCATAAATTTTTAGTTAGTTTCCATTGGTTGTAAGTTTACAAGCGTCGGAATCGGAAAGAAATATCATCAGTTTCAGTATAATTAACAAAGTGTTATAATCACTTATTTAAGACTCTCTATAATAACAACATTAATTATCAATTAACTAATAATTGTTTAGCATAAGAATTTTCATATTTTTTGAATTTATCATATCGAAAATGGTTTTAAATTCTAATTTTCTATTGTAACATGTATTCAAAAAATATTTTCCGAACTCCATGACGCTTGTGTCAGATAAAATATTACCCACAGATTTTTATGCTTTTTTTGAAGTCTCTGAAGCCATTTCAACCATTTTTAGAAGGATTTCAGTGTATGGATGTCTGTAAACAAAGAGTTTAGGGTTTGTTACGAAACAATTTATTTTTGATAATTTTCAATGGAATTAAGTCTGTAACCAATAAAAAGGAGTTTAAATTGAAGCAACAATAATATTTTATCCTACATTGCATTCACGGCTAATCATGGTCGCCATGGTAATTAAATTAGGTATTTACTTGCAGTGATAATGGCTAATGAATGACCATTTCTTCTTATGAAGTTTCCTACAATTTGTATACCTATTTTAAAATGGAAATGTTGGGAATAGAAGTGTCAATGAAGGTATTCCATTTTAGTTACGAATATTTGTCCAATTGCCAAATTTTAATGGCATCGAGAAACTAGCAAATCAATTGATATAAATTTAATTGTTTCTAATTGATATTATTAATTTATTCAATTTCAATATGAAACTTTGTATGAATCCTTTTTAAAGTAATATACAGAAAATTTAATTTACTAATATTTATAAAACAAAATTATTTTATTGAAATTCAATTTTGTATATCCTTTAATATTAAATATATTTTTCACAATTCAATTTTCAAAGCGTTAATAAAATTAAATATTTATTACATTTTGTATCATTTTATATTACATTATGTTTCCAATAAATTGAAAAAGATATTAAATTACCAATTTTATAACAATGTGTAAACCATATTTTTTTTACAAAACGTTAACGTCATATAAACAAGGACATGGACAACGAAATATAAATAAATATATTTTCATCACTTTCTCTTAACTAAATTATGAAATACGTAGACCGTACAATGATATTAAAGACCAAAGAAATATTTATAGATTAACAAGAAGGTTATTTCATACACGAAAATCGAAATTTCCTACAGGGAAATGGAGGTAATACATGGAACGAGAAGCAGAAAATTAAATTTTCTACATTGAAATATAGGTTTACTTGAAGCGATATTGGCTTTGTATAAAATCTTCTACAGGGTAATTGGGACTTACTTGGAGCGATAATGGCTATGTGTGAAATCTCTTACATATGATAATAATGGAGGTTTACTTGAAGCGTACTAAATAAATTGTCTAGCCTTTTTGATTCACACACATAATAAAGTATGAGCTACATTGTATCGATCAGTTCAGTAAAGTTCAAATATGACGTCTTTATATATTTTGTATGGACAATCGACATAGATTCAATTGAAATAGAATCGAAAGAGTTTGGAACGATTGAAATTTTGCGAATCCAAACTAAAGCAAATGCCAATAGGATTAAAATTTGATAGTAAATTACAGAATTATTTTGTCATCTTGATGATTTCTGTACTAATAATTACTTCATAATTATTTTTAATACTAAATTTGAGATTAAACCATCAATCTTAAATATAAAATTCAATGATAATATAATAAAAATTACAATAATTTTATTAAGAATTGATTATTCTAAAAAAATGATGTCATAAAAAATTTAAATTAAATAAATCATCAGCAGAAATAAAATTTTAATAATAAAAGTTATTTAAAAAAATATCATTAAAATTTGATTAAAATCGTAAGTCCATTAAAAACTTTTGTAATCACTATAAGATCATTTGGATGAAATTACCAATTTCATTTAGAAATAGATTAAAATTATTTCGATAAAAATTATTTTCATAAATTTAACCAAAGATAATATAATACAAGAAGATTTCTCATCACATACAAATTTAACGATCAAAATATTTTGTATGGCGGGTTGTAATATTACAACCCGTCATAATATTACACTCATCAGATTACTACCCGCTCTCAAAATATATTTTCATACTCATATTTATATTCATATTCATAGTCAAAATCAAAAGTCAAGTAAATTTTGCGAAACAGAACAAAAGGAAATAAAAAAAATTCTCTCTGCGTGTGATATTTTTTCTCTTTGTTTGAGAAAGCGTTTCTTCCCTTTTCACGTTGCCCGAACGCACCATAGTTGAAATAAATAAAAATAATTCAGATAATACTTCTTGGGTTTATATATTTTTTGATTTAACGAACCCATCAAATATCAAATCTCGTATGTTAATACTGTCTGTCTAGTGTATGTCGGTCGAGTGCAATTTTTTTTCAAATTTTATTTATTAAATTAATTGCCTAAATCGTTAGGGCACAGAGTAGTGCTACGGTTTATATAGTATGTTAGCAAGCTGCTCGCACATACATATATTTAAATGAGTGCGCACACACCACACAGTAGTCAAAACGGTTTGCTGAGCGAAAGCTGATTTTGAAGTTCAATGCTTTTATTAAACTCTCCTGTACAGTTTTTGATGCCGAGCAAAGCAATATTCAAGTTTTTATTTATGTTTTAGAAATTCGTTGTTGTTCAAATAAAAAATATACACATTATCGCGAAAGTGTGGACCACTTGGAAGTCGCAATTGCGATGTTTTTTTTTAAAAAAATTGTGTTTGAAATGAAAATTTAATTACATTGGTTTTTACTAGAGCCAATTTGTAGGACCAAAAAATAATTGAAAAAAAGTGGAAGGAAAATAAAATGAATGTAGATTAAAATCTGCAACACAACCTAAAACTGCTCGAGTAGCTAGAAGTTGTTCTATGTGCTAGCATAGCTTTCAGCATAGTGCAGCTTCAGCAGCGCTCATAGCCTCATTCTCAACGTACATTTAGCTATGCCTGAAGTTTCTTCTAGAATCAGAAAATGATGGTCACATAAATTCGGAATTCATCTTGCTCTAGATGCTGTTCGTTACCCTGGCAGATAAATATATACATAAATTCCAAGAGCATAAGTGTTAGAGAGATAGTTTACCGAATCTAGCTAGAGGCTGGTTTGTTTTTCTAAATTCTAAAGTAATCTGTTATAAAAAATAATTTAATATAACATTAGAAAAAGCGTAAAATTTTCGGAAAAGTTCATAAATTTCATTCGAAGATTGATGCAACAAATTGTGTTTGCCTCGAATTTACCACAATCAGATCATTGTCCACCAGGATTAGAATGCGAAAAAAATAACACAAAATAAAAAATTATTTCATTCTTTGTATCAAAATGATATTTAAAAGTCGAATAAAGATTGTGACAGAGCATTCAAAAACGCTCCTCAATTTGAAACAATTTCACAGTAATTCGGTTAAGTAACCCTAATTTATAAGTGCGTATTTACTGTTAATAGAAAAGTAATTTCTATTTTTACTTATATTTACATTTACGTTTGGAAAACATTTCAACTTTCATTTTTGTATAACTTCAAAATTTATACTTTAATTTCCATTTTTCTATTCGCCTTCCGGTGAAAACAAATTAAAAAACTTTTTAATGGTTCAATTTTGAAATTTTATTGATAATACAATAATAATAAATAATTAAATTTTCAATATATGAGCCATTCTGAATTATTTAATGACCTTGTGATACTCGGTTGGACATAATTTGTTTCACAGAATTTTACTGATACACAAAGAAAATATTTCATAAAATACATAAAATTCCATAAAAATTTACATAAAATTAATTTTAGCATTCTTTTAATTTAATTATTTATTTATCAAATTTCCTGGTCCTTTAAATTATTTACTTTTCAGTAAAACGAATTTATCAATATCTTAATATATTAAAATAAAAATAATAAATTTTTTTCGTTCTTGGAATATTATTGAATTTTCCAGGAAATTGTGTAAAATTTATTTCAATAAAAATTAAATTTAATGAAATTTTCTCTTTATTATTATTTTATATAATTTTTATAATTTACAGCAAAGAAAATTGTTTTATGGAACCAAAAAATAAAACAAAATTATTTTTTACTATTCGAACTCAATAGGAAAGAAATTGCTAGGATAAAATTTGACGTGTCACTTTTAGTCACTTTATTATTGTCACTTTTAGTTTAATTTTAACATGTTGTTTACATACTGTCACTAACGCTATCATTATATGCTTATTGTCCAATATAAATACCTAATGTCTTCAAAACGAAGACGTTACTGTCACACTGCCAACAGTCACGATTATTGTCACTTTAATTCAAACGTGTCACTTTAATAAAAAATTTAAGGATTATTGTCTGTAAAATTTCCTACCAAGTAATAAAATAGTAATAATTGCTGGTATATTTGAAAGATTTGAAATTGTCTATAAGGGAGGTTTACTTCAAAGCGATAAATGAGAAGAAATTTTATAACCGATGACAGGAAGCTTATAAAATAGAAGTGAAGCTACTTGGTAATTTCCTACATGGAAATGGATGTATACTTTGAGCGAGAAATGCTTTGTATGACATCTCCTACAGGGTAATAGAGATTTCCTTGGACAGATAAATTTTCTATATAGTCGAATTTAAAGGCCCAATTTTTAATTTTAATGATTTTGTGATACTGAATTATTTAATGATTTTGTGATACTTAGTGCATGAACAGAGTGACGCTATGACCGGTGCTGGAAGCTGTGCTGTAGTGTATTTTTATATAAAAAGCAACAACAACCACACTACAGCACCGCTCATAGCGTCACTCTGTTCGTGCACTTAGTAAACACTTAACACTGAACCGTACTAAATAAAATCAACAACCAAACATTTCTGAAGTATAATTTATAATCAGTGTTTGTACTCGTTGGAAGTATTTTGAAAATAAATTACATTTCCTGCACGGAAAAAGGGGTTTGTTGTAGCAATAATTCACAAATTCACCATAACCTCAAAATAAATTTAAAAATATATATATATATATATAATTACACATACTCACATAATTTCAAATTTCTTATAATTGTTGAATTGATTCTAACTGAAAATGAGATTCAGAAAGTCAAGTGTTAATCATAACTTCACATCAGATTTAATTTCTAAGAGAAATTCTAAGAATATTCAGTTTTCTTCTTTTTTTGGGGAAATTCCGATAAAATTTAAATGTAATAAATTAATAAAAGTCAGAATCAATAATTTTTTTTATGTCATAGTTGAGTTTGAGTAAATGAAATGAATTTTCTTGAATTGAACTCATGATAATTAAGAAATTTATCGTTTCCTCTGTTTAGTTGAAAAAATTCACTTAAAAGAAAAAATGATTTATGTGAAAATATTTCGAATATTCATCATAATTCCGATAATTTTTAAATTCAAATAAATTTTTTTTTTTAATTAAACTCTGGGAAGTCAAGCAAAAATATTTCTAAATTTTCATTTAATTGATTATGACAGATACTTACAAGACTTTTAGATTGGATGATTGGATTATAATTTTTTTTTAATAATTTGTTATTGCAATGTTTCTTTAAAATTTTATTATAAATATATAATTTCCTTTTTACGAGGAATTATGGAATAATTATGAAATGTTGTAATGGAAAGAGTTCTAATAATTTTTTTTTATTTTTTCATGTGGGAAGATTCCAGAAATGCAAAAAATAAAACTTGTCCTGTACTTACTTACAAAAATTAATGAACTACAATTAACTACAGTCTCCATTTGAGTAGACTATTTATATTACATACTAACTATTAAATATTAAATAGTATTATGTAAAAGAATAATAATATACTAGTAATAATGTTAAATAGAATATATAACAATCAATTACCTATAATTAACTTTTTTAAGTTACTTTTTGAACTTGACATTCTAATTTGATTTTGAAATTTATTGCCTAATTTATTTGCATCCGATTAATGGGTTCAAATTTACCATATGTAGTCCTATGGAAAGCTATTCTGAATAAATTTGGAGATCTAGATCGATAATTCTGCGTAAATTCTATTTTATTTAAAATGAATAATGAATCAATTTGCAAATTTATAACTTCAGTAAAGAAAATTACATCAGCCAATTCACGTCTTTTTTTCTAATGAAGCCAAATGTATTAAATTCAACCTATCTAAATATAGCGGTAATATTAATGGATTCAGCCACTGAAAGTGACGTAAAGCATACCTAATGAAATTTCTTTAAATTGACTCTATTCGACGTACATGAATATCAAAATATGGGTTCCATACAGCATATTCCAAATTAGGACGAACAAGACATGTAAATAACGATTTTAGTAAATTCGTTGGACCATCGTTTTATAAAGCCTAACATTGAATTTGCTTTATTGATGATGTAATTGTAGTGCAATTTAAAGTTTAATTTTGAATCAAAATAAACACCTAAATCTTTAAAGACTTCTAAAGGCAAGCAACATTTTTTTTAAATTAATATTTTACATTTTAAATAAATAAAATATCCTTAATATAAATTAAATTTATAACACAATTCTTGTTAAAGTTGTAGTTCTTCAAAAATCCTTCATCCACAAATATTTTTATCATTATGTCTTTAAAAAGGACTAATTGTAAATTAAAGAAAATTGTTGAATGACAAAAAAAAAAAAGGTATATATCAATGTCAACATAAAAGAGCATATTATCATAAAAGCTTCTATTTTTATGTTTATATTCGCAAAGAAATTTGTTTTTGTTTTTTATGAATATCCAGGATTTCTTTTTTTTTTATAAATTTCCTTTGAAATTGTTTGTTTATATAGAAATTAAGTTTTATATCCATTTGGAAAGGATTAGTAGTAAAAAAAAAGTGCTGACAAAAAAATATTTTTTTTTTTTTATTGAGATGATAACAAAGTGAAAAAGTATAATAAATTTTTGTTTTCCTGGAAAGAAGCTTTAAGGACATTTTAAACTGAAAGAAAATAATAAAAATAATACTTATGAGTGAGTGACAAAGGAATTTTAAAATATTTTTACTTTAAGCATTTTGGGTAAAAATATATGTAGTTGCATAATTACGGGCGCATAATATAAAATTAATTTAGCGGAAATTTTTTAATTAATATTAATATTTTATCCGAGATTGATGTCATTAGTTTGATATATTTATAAATTCTATTAAATCTAAGAAATTATGGAAAAATTAATATATTTTACTTTGGCGCCAATGATTATGTTAAATTTTTGAATGATATTTGTAAAATTTTTATAGTGTTAATTCAATTCGGAAAATGAGGTCAAAATTTAATAATTTTTATTTGTGACAGACTTTTAAAATATTCAAATAATTGTAGACATTTTCACCAAGAAAATTTTAATAGATATAATAAATTTTTTTGAAAGCCGCAGGCCAAACAAACTTAAGCTTAGTTTCGAGTTAGCTGTGAACTGAAATTTTCATACAAATTTAACATTGTGAAATTAGAAGTGAAAATACTGAATATTTTGAACATTATTTCATTGCGGAAATTTGACATTTCGGTACTGATGTCTATTTAGACTTTAGAGGTTTATAATAAATGTTACTCCCCGATACAGATTAAAAGCTCAATAAGAAAATAGGCTCTAAGATTACTATTTTATAGTGGAATGAGCAGAACGGAACGATTGTAAGTATACAAAAACGTTCATCTTTGATTCCGAATCCAAGATTATTTTAAAAATGGATAAGGCAACAGGCAGATTATATACGACAATTGTCACGGGCAACATGCAATGAAATTAGGTCTTACTATATCCACCACGTGTATGGAAGACAGACCAGAAGAGAATGAAACGGTTGTTGTTTCTATTGCCACTCGATCCAACATAAAATTATAGAGAATTTCGTATTTTTTTTCTAGAAAACTTTGAAGGGGCGGGTAAACTGAAGCCAGTTAAAATGATATTGCTCAGTCGAACACTGCATTATAATTGTTACACTCTGTAATGTAACAATAACACAGCATTTGGCTTGCGTGTACGATAAGGTCACTTATTTGTCGGCTATGTGAGTGTTTGTAATTGCCACTCGTTTAAAACCAAATAACCAACCAAAATAAAAATCTCTTATGACGTTACATGTAAAGACGTTATATATTTCAGTATTCTGTTTAACACAATCATTCTGCAAAGTTTAGAGCCGTGAAAGAGTTAGCAGTACGAATTTTTATACATATATATATAATACAAATTTGGAATCTATTTCCCAAAATTAACAATAATTTCCGAATTGTAATACTTTTGACTAGCATACTATTATGGAAATAATATTGGACCATTAGAAGAATTCGACAACCAAGTTGCCTATATTCATAATAAATGCAAACAAAATTATAATTTTATATATTTACACAATAAAGAAAAATATAATCTTCAATATTGGGAGAAAAAAAAATTATGCATACCTTTAGGCTCAACCAATTAAAATTGAACACGTGAATTACATCTCATTCCACAGACAATTGCCATTAAATTTTTAAATAAAATTATTTTTGGATTTTACACATTAATTAATAATAATCAGCGCCAAAAATATTGTAATATTTATATTTAAATTTTTGAAGTCCTTTTAAATTTAACGACATCACAATAAATAAAGACATTTAATTAAAACTTATATTAAATTTAATGACAAAATTAAATTTTTTGGAAATTTTTACCCCAATAAAATTTGATTTTTTTTTAAATATTGCTAATTTACAACAACAAAAAATATTAATAGGTTCATTATTTATTTATTTAATACTCCCTTTTTTTAATTGATATTAATGTCATCGGAAGGAAGAAATTTTAATAATTATTTGGAAAAGAAAATGTATAAAATTTAATTACAATTTTCCTATCCCTAAAGTTAAATTAATAAATAATGAATTTTATTTAAATTTTTGTATGTTTTACTTTATTTATTGGTGGTGTTCATTAATATTAAAACGATAATAATTTTAGTAAATAAAAACGATTTCGAGGATTAATATTTAAGAGTAATAAAAATTTAATAATATTTAAATTTAATCATTAAAATATTGATTTTTGTAGGAGACTTTATAGCAATATACAGACAATTATGGTTTCATTTCCGTTCAGAGAGCAAGTATAATTATATAATTACGTTGTAACGTTATAGTCAACCGGATGTGAAATAAAGAAGAATTCAAAACTCTGCAAGCAGCGTAAAAGTTATGCATTTTCAATGGAAAAGCATTGTTTTCCTATATTTTAAAATTTGCCCGCGTTCTTTTACGTTGCGGTGAAGTAGCAATCTCTAGCAATCCGGAATTAAACAATTAATAGTAGAGAGTTTCACTGTGAACTGTCAAAAAAAAAACAGTTAACAGTTAAGATATATGAAATTAAATCGAAAGTGTCAGATTATATACGGCAATTGTCGCACGGAATATGCGATTCTTTGAAAGCATTCAATGGAGGAAGAGGAGTAAGGGACAAAGGAACATTTGTTGTACAATTGCGAATTGTGCCTCGGTCCAACATAAAAGATTTAGGAAATTTGGTAGTTCTTCTTTCTAGAAAACTTTGAAGACGCGGGAAAACTGAAACTGTTCATCAAAGAAGTACAAAATGTCGACACGCTGTAACAAATAATGCAGCGTTCGACTGGACTTGTCACTTATTTGGGTCTATAGGGTCTCGTAATTCCATTTATTGCTATATGCCATAAAAGTTTGCTGTAAATTTTTATGGCATCGTTTATGTTAAATTGATCCCTCTGACTATCGCACCATTTCTCTAACACCGCAGAATTGTGTCGCCAATTGTAACAATGACGAACGGATTTATCCCTCCTTTTAGACAATAGATTTATCTGATTTTTCCAGGAGGATTTTTATTGGTTTGGGCTGTTTGGGTTAAAAACTTCCTGTCCTAGCCTAGACTATTTTTAGTTCTGAAAATATGGCTCTATCAAATAAAAGATGATTTTTTTTCAACAAACAAGGTTTTCCACAAATATGTATAAAAAGTTAATTAATTTTTTTATTGATACAAATCAGTTTATCAATCAATAAAGTTTATTAATTGGTTTTTGCCACTCTGGCCGAAAATAATTATCCGAAATCATATTGACCGACATCACAATGAACACCAATCATTGAAATTGAGCAAATGTAAATTATTGACCAAGTGCATAAGTTACAGTGTATAATTCCAAATGTACTATAGACCAAAAAGTAACCAAATGTAAACTTATAAAATATTATAATTAATTATATTAGATCAATTATGTTTCCAGCATTCGGTCAATTGTGTATTCGATCATTTAATCGGATATCAAATAGTAGTATTTTTTGTGCTCGCAATAATTATTGTTAAGATTTTATAGTAAATTCACAATTCTATATTTTCTGAGGGTTAATTTATTGTTAAGGTTTCCACATGGTAATTTGAACCATAATTGTTAAATTTCATGTGGTGGACTGGACAATAAAGCAAATAACATGGACAAAAATGTAATAAAATTATATTATGGTTTTAATTTCTGTCGCATAATTTTATGGCGCCATTTTATTAGTTCATTTGTAAATTTATAATATGTTAAAAATTCACTTTTTAAAATTGTTTACATAAAGTAATATTTAAAGTTGAATTAATTGAATTAATATTGAATAAAACATGAAGAATCAAGATTCTTGTTACAACTTAGATTAGGTTATAGTGGCGGAAAAGCCCTCGCATAGATCACTCTGGGTTCATAGTGGTATCAGTTTAGGAATAACTAAGTATTGAGGTGCTTTCTAGTAAGTTGTAACTGCAGAAAACTGCAGAAACGTTGAGGATTTTCCTATTACTGCAATTCGAGACCTCTTCGAGAGGTAGGTAAGGTAGTACGATTTTCCTAGAATGAGACCTCTATTTGTAGCGACCGCCAGTCATTCGCATAGGAGGTGTTCCAGGGTTTCAGCTTGCCCTGAATAGCTACAGTATCTGCATTAATCACACGCTACAAGTCCAAGCGTAAAAGCTCAAGCAGTGCTGCATTACAATACTGACTGCTGTCCTGATAAGCTAATAATGTTTTTGATTCAGTAATAATATTTTTGCTTCGTCTAGAGGTCTATTTACGAATGCCTGTACAACATGATTTAAAAATATAGTCCATTACAACATAAGAAATTCTTTAATTTTTAAGATTATGACAGTAATTTTAATTGACATTTAATTTTTTACATTCGAATACGGTTTAACCCCTTCATTTCGACCGGACACGCTATATATAAAATTGTATAGGGGTGTCAAAATTTGTAATTTACGATTCGATCGTGACGTGACGGACCGAAATCATTGTGAATACCACTTAATTATTTAATTTTTGTTTCATATCAAACGTGTATTAAATATGGAATATAATTTCAAATCACAATTTTTATGATGAGCATGTTGCATGCGATGCACACTCAGGAGGTGTGTGGGTTACACAACACACTGCGCTTTAATAGAAATTTTGAAGTCGTTAAGATTTAAAACTAACATTTTTTATAAATTAAATAAGTGTGATTTTTGTCCACAATTAATATTTAAATATTTATAATGTAATATCACGAACGAACGTTATTTAATTACCATTTTATGGCGCTTAAAATTAAAATAAAAATAAATTTCATTTATTTAATTAATTATATTATTTTTTTTTGTAATAAAAATGAAGATTCTAAAATATTATTTTGATCAAATTTTATGAATATAATTAAATATTAAAAACACAAAGAATTTACGAGGTGTTTAATGGAATAACAATGAAGTATTGTAATGGAATGAAAAATTGAAAAAATGTTCTTCGTCGCTGGTTTCTGAATTCCTGGTAATTTAGAAACCCTGGTTTCCGAATTCCTGGTAATTTGTGAATATCTCAACCATTTTCCCTCTAGTTTTTGGAGAAATAACCATTTGTGTGTTTGCGATGAGACGGATGATAAACTGACATTAAAGGAAATGACAGACCCTGCATCCTTTTAAAAATCAGAGCGTTTACACATGATTGAATTTTAATATTTGACAGAAGTTTACATGCCCGTATTAAACTACGAAGAGAGTGCCGCCTGTAGCATAGCATATAGTATCAGCATCGCTCATAAGCATCTGTTTATAAATCTAAAATACTGACGCCCAATCACTGAATCTTTATTTGCCGTTGCAGACAAGAGATAAATCAACTTCCACTTTTTCGGCCCAACGTTTTACAGAAATGTAAAACAATCTTAAATATTTAATTACAAAAATTCAGAATTGTCAAAAAAAAATTAATAAATTGTATTAAACAGCAAGAAGCAGGCGTTTGTTTGCTAATCAATTATTGTGTTCGTCAAACTTTTTAAATATATTCGCTTGTCAAATCTGAATCTCTATTTAAATAGAAAGAAAAATACAGCCGGGGGCTGTTGAAAAATACATTTTCCTGCACAATAACTCAACTATGTGTAATATTGGAATTTCCGGATTTGGTCGTATCGGTCGTTTAGTATTACGGGCTAGTTTTGAAAAGGATGCACAAGTTGTTGCTATAAATGATCCTTTCATCAATGTCGACTATATGGCATACTTACTCAAATATGATTCAACACATGGACGTTTCAAGGGTGATGTGGAAACTTGTGATGGTCGATTAATTGTTAATGGAGACAAAATTACAGTATTCAGTGAACGTGATCCAAATAAAATCAAATGGTCTAGTGCTGGTGCTGAATATATTGTCGAATCAACTGGTATATTTACAACAATTGAAAAAGCCTGTGCACATATTAAAGGTGGTGGTGCAAAAAAAGTCATTATTTCAGCACCATCTGCTGATGCACCAATGTTTGTATGTGGTGTTAATTTGGATAAGTATAATTCAGAAATGACTATTGTATCAAATGCCAGTTGTACTACTAATTGTTTGGCACCATTAGCTAAAGTTATTCATGATAATTTCGAAATTGTTGAAGGTTTAATGACAACTGTACACGCTACAACAGCTACACAAAAAACTGTTGATGGTCCATCTGGTAAATTGTGGCGTGATGGTCGTGGTGCTGGTCAAAATATTATTCCAGCTTCAACTGGTGCTGCAAAAGCTGTTGCTAAAGTTATACCATCATTGAATGGTAAACTAACCGGTATGTCATTTCGTGTCCCAACACCAAATGTATCAGTTGTTGATTTAACTGTACGGTTGGGTAAAGCAGCCAGTTATGATGATATTAAAAATAAAATCCAGGATGCTGCAAATGGACCAATGAAAGGTATTTTAGATTATACAGATGAAGAAGTTGTATCAACTGATTTTATTGGTGATACACATTCATCAATTTTTGATGCTCTTGCTGGTATTTCATTAAATGATAATTTTGTGAAATTAATTTCATGGTATGATAATGAATATGGTTATTCTAATCGGGTTATCGATCTAATCAAGCATATGCAAAGCAAAGATTAAATCTTTGATATAAAAAAAAATTGTATTTATAAACTTTATCCAAACATCAAATTTTATTAATGTTAAGAAATATGTTATTATTGTTAACAAAAGTTTTATTTTATTTAAATAATCTATGATTAATAATGGAATTATTATCATAACACTGTCAGTTCTGTGAGTTATCAACTATATATCAAACTACGCAATCAGTCATACTGTAAACCGTAAAAGTTCCATTGTAAAAGTTCAGTGTCGCTTCGCCGTAACGAGTATGAGACTATCTCCAGCTTTATACAATAATCAAGAAACTATGCGTTAAACTAAGTGCACGAATAGAGTGACGCTATGAGCGGTGCTGAAAGCTGTGCTGTAGTGTATTTTTATATAAAAAGTAACAACAACCACACTACAGCACAGCTTCCAGCACCACTCATAGCGTCACTCTGTTCGTGCACTTAGGCTACGAACAGCGTAACCCAGCACCGCTCATAGCGTCATTATGTACGTAGATTTAGATGTTACAAATAAATTGTTTTCAAGTAATTAAAAAAAGTGCTTTTTGATTGTACTGGGAAATTATTAGTTTTGTAGTTCTATTCTTTTTAAAATAAAATTATTAAAATTTAAAAAATTTATTTTTCTACTTCTTCAAAAATATATATATATTGAAATTCTGCAGGATTCCGAAATTTATTGAAATTTCTAATTCAAAATTGTAAAATATTCAAATTCATTCAAATTCTATTTAACTGAAACTTTAAACCAATTACCGGACAATTATTATATAATTATTTCGTGACAACAAATTTATTCATATTTTCAAAACAAAACTTTAATTATTATAATTTGTAGGTATTTTTAAATTGCAACAACATTTTGTAAACTATATAATTACATTAATCCACCACAACATTATGTTTAATGTTAAAATTCCACCCTCCCAGTAAATCCCGGTAAATCTGGATAACATATGCCGTTGCTGTTGCTGTTGCTGAACAAAAAACAACAAAATGATATAATAATAATAAATCAATAAAAAAAAAAGCAAAACATGCAAATTCATTTTAAATTAAATATTAAACCAAAAAACAACACAAAAAATTAATATTATAAAAAAATAACAACCAACAAATTATAAAAAAAAAAATTAAAGGGCGGTTTTATACTAATTTAATTTTTATGAGTTCTTTCAACCCTTAGAAAACAACTAAACGTCAATGGCGCCAACCAATACCACAACAATACCAAATTCAAAAAATCAGAATTGTAACCATAAATTAAATTATTATTATTATAAAAATTATTATTGTATAGATTTTTATTGTTATTGTGAATACGAAATAATGGGATCCCCCCCATTAAAGTTGGGAAATATTGTTGTTTTACTGGAAAATTTTATTAGAATGTTTAATTAAAGATTTTTTTTTTTTTATTTATTTAAATAGGAAAATTTTTCCTTAACTGTGAGGAGAGATGGGAGTTTTGGGTTGGGAAGAATTTTGATTGAGGCGACTGGGTTTTCACGGGTACTGTTCACATTCCTCTTAAGAGCCCGTTCAAATTATAATTCAAAGGGAACACAGTTGTATTTGGTTCCATAATTTTATGGTTCGAGCAAAAATTATAAATTGCTTAAAATTATGTAGCGTATAACCGGTATAACTAACTTGTAATTCACAATTTCTCGATAAATAGTTGTAAAGTGTGAGAAATATTTTATGTTCCCATTATAGTTTATTTATAAAACTGCCTAAAATTATGCAACTTCAATGTAGTTTAAAAAATTTTTGATGATGTGAATCCGGCAAGTTACTATTTTATGTAATTAATTCATATGAAATAAATACTGATCAGTGTAAAATATGAAAATTACAAAAAAAATTATTGTTTATCAAAATTCGAAATTCAAATAAATAACAATTTTAAATTATTTATCGGAAATGCTAATTAGATCCGTAGAGAAGCCACTACGGATATCAGTACTTCATTAAAA
Organism: Rhamphomyia laevipes; assembly: GCA_963920725.1. NCBI lineage: Eukaryota > Metazoa > Arthropoda > Insecta > Diptera > Empididae > Rhamphomyia > Rhamphomyia laevipes. Next base: position 133,503,539 of record OY987255.1, read on the forward strand.
AAGAAAAAAACTATTTATAATATTTATTATTACCTGATTCGGAAATGAATTCTGAGAATAAAACACAGTAAATAATTATATTTTTCCTGCCTGTCTGATTACACTTTTGGCCTAGTTAGCCAACTCTGGCAACAAATATATATACATATATAGTATTGATTTATAAGTATACAATTTAAACCTTTACATAGTTTTTAGTGATATGCAATTTATTTTTTGCCCTAGATTTCTACAGTTTATTGTTCAAATTTTCTATAAGGATATTATTATCATTTTCTATATACATATATAACAAAATAGACTTCATTTGGAGTTCATTTTGCATAAATAGTCCTTTAGTTGCATGCAACGTTTTACAATGCACACAATACAAAACAAAAAAACAAGATAACCTAAATTAAATCCTTTTTTTTTTTTTTTTTTGAGGTAACACAAAACACTTCTAAACTGCACGCAACCAAAAAAAAAAAAGGATATTTATTATAATTTTTTTTTGTTTTGTTCAAATTCTTTTCATTTTTTCATTAAAAGGATACAATGCTGAGTAAAATCATATATTATGATATAAAAACGTATAAAAATATGGTGTAGTTATTTAAGTAAAAAAAATGTTTTGTTACTTACAATACTTTTAAGAATTAAAAATTTCAAGGATATCCTGAAATTTGTTTAAAGTTCTCTGGTAATATCTGAAAATTAAAAAGAGAAATGAAAATTAATTTATATGTAAAATATTAAATTAGTTTAAATTAGATTTTAATGAAATTGGGTAAGTTTGTGATTAGCGAAAGGGTATACGAAAATTCATTTTTTTTTTGTAATATTCGTCAGAAAAGGATTATTTTAAGATCCTGTCTGATACTAAAAATTCAGAATTATGACATTCCAGAATAAAATTTAAATTGACGGTAACTTCTAAAAGCGGGAAATTCGTAATTGACCGAACTTGCCTGCATAAGAAATCGACACTGCTTTAACTACTCTCATATATTTATTTCTATATGTTTCAAAGAGGTTTTAAATTAATTCCCAAGTAAATGGTTGCACCACTTACAGAACCATTTATTAGGCCGAACTAAAAGAGTTTTTATCTCTAACTGAAGTATTCCTTCAAAGATAAGATAAAATTATATAAAGATTGTTATTACACTAATGCCATTCAGCACTACATACCCTACTAATTTAGAGTCAATTGATGTTGAGGTTTTAGTGGAATCATCGAATATTCCGCTTGACCGCTTAAAGGTTTATAAACACCTTACACGCAAGTAATATTTTTTTGGGCAATGGCTTCACATACGCAAAGAATATGACCCCGATTATTTTATTGTAATCAAAATGGACACTCAATACTATCCGACTTTTCTTTTTTCAGATGATATCTGTATGAACAGTGACCTGGTGACAAAACCAGTTACAGCTGAAAGCTCAGAACTACCGCTTTGAAAATTATACATAAACTGGGTATTACGTATTCCACTAGAAAGACTTTAAGTTGTTTTTATACTCCCTGATTTATTCAATCTTCCACAAAACAGTTTAGCTGCGATGAAAACCAAGTTGTCATCTGAGGCTAAAAGGTTATTTTGTGAAACAATAAGGTGGTACAATAATGGACTAATGAAATTTGTGTTCTATTAAAATACACAATTAACAATATAAAAGGACTCGGGTTAATAGAAATTCTATATATTATTTTTCATAAATTATATAACGTTATATTGTTGCGTTTGTTTATATTCAATGACCTAAATACTATCCTTTTTTTCAATCAAACTTAAATCCTCAAGTGTTGCTTTTTTATGACTAAAGATTTTATTATTGTTATATAAATTTTTAAGTTGATTTCGACGACTTTGTTGTTTCAAGAGTTTGCTTCAATAAACTATACAAAATATATTAAAGTAATCACTACAACTAACAACCATCAGTATAATATTGAAGTAGATAACAAGAATAGCGTATAAATATAAAGAGTTGAGTTAATTATTGTGTACTATGTAAAAATCATACCATACAAGAAGATGAAAGAAACATAGGTCGACCAAGAAACACAGAAGAAGATTTAACATTTAAGAAAATTAGGGGTCAGAAACTTGCAGAAACATAATGGTCTGTATATAGAAAATATAAATTTTCTAGAAAAATCAAAGCAAAAAACTTAAGTAAGAATGCATCAGACCAAAGAATACATACATCAATGCAGTAATTAGATTTGTTATACATATATAATTACAATGTAACCACAGTGAATTCCTCTTCAATATAATAAAAGTTTAAGATACTTCACATTGTATAGAATGGGCAATTCAAGTGCAGCATATTGGCCACAGTGACAATGATTTAGTTGATAGATTTCAGAGATAATGCTGGATATAAGCGACCTTTAGGACGTTTAGTAGACGCAATAGTTAACTTATGTACTTTGTGAATTTAGTCAGTTCTAAATTGTTACCACTGTGAATTGCGAACAAACACTGCGGCATCGATTATCATCAACGATATCAGATTTTATTACACTATTGCTATATTTGTAATTTTAAACTATATTTAAAGCACTATTTGAATTTTTACTCTTTTGAAAAACTATTTTAACAGATTTCCTATTACCATCATCATTGAAGCTCTTCGGAAATATGTTTATTGACCTACATAAAGAGTTTGAGCTTTAAAGTTGGTTTTATGTACAAAACCACAACAGCTAATATTAAACTATAAAATTCTGAAGTAGATTATACTGAGTAAAAGGAGAAAGTATCACAAAAATTTAAATAATTTCTTTAATAAAATAAAATAAAATAATGAATTGCTATTTAGTCAGTGAATTTTCAAAATATTTAAATTTCTCATAGTTAAAACAAAACTGAATTTAAAAAATAAATTCAACAAAAAATTAATTATAATTTTTAAAATCTATTTAATGATACTTAATAATTAGTACAATATTCTTGGGATTATTTTAATTAATATTAAAATAAAATTTTCCAAGGAGAAAGAAAGGATAATTTATTGTAGGCGTTAAAGAAAGGGAGGTCATGGACTCCACGGTATTAATTATCCCAATCGTGAATTGCAGGATATTTGTAAACTTTAATTTGCAGTTGTCTGGTTGTAATTTAAAGAACAGCTCAATCTATGAAATGAAAAAGTGAAAATCGTGTGATTCTTCAAAATTACTAATTATTTGAATTATGATAACCGAATCTGTGAATTACAGTTAAACTATAGACTATGATATTTCACACTCTAACTCTAACTTCTAGTGCATTATGCCGGGCAGTAAACAATTTGCCTAAGCTAAGAGTAGCTTAAACAATTTGCCTAAGCTACTCTCAATATGAAAAACTTATGATACATTAGATTCCTGGCTGGAATTCTACACTACACTTCGATCTCTATATTAATAGTTTTTAACTCAGCAGAAATATGATTTTTTGTCTATCCAAAATTCCAACTGTCGGGGCAAATTACATAAAATTAGAAGGTCGAATTTGGAAAATAATATTTCTGAAAATCACATAGGAAGTCTACTTTCACTACTATCGAATCATTCAAAGGAAATTTTTAAAATTGTCTACCAAATTCGAATTGCTTTAATATAAACAATAAAAAAAAATTCGACTACAATGTAAATGTTAACAAAATGTTAATTGTCTGTTAGTGATATTTAATACCGTCACCCCAAAATGTAAACGTTTCCTCGCTGTACCTAGATAAATCGATAAAATATTAATTTCGTATTTCTAATTTTCATAGATTAAAATAACTTTTTGAACATTTTATGTACCACTTACCACATCCATATCCATAATGCATTCAAAATGTTAAAAATATGTTAATAAACTATTAATTATCTTTTACGTGTTAATGAACTACAATTTGTTATTTAAATCATAATTTCGTTTATTCATTTTCATAATATAATTATACAAATTTGTTGAAATTATCATAAAATTATGAGAAATATTTGTTTTAATTAAATTTTTATTATCATTTTTATTCATTGTATGAGCTGTAGATCAAATTATCACGCAGCAATTTGTTAAATAATTTTTTCTTCACTTTTATTGTATGCGAAAAATGGCAATAGAAAATTTTCACACAGTTAGAAAACTATATCAGAATATAAAAAAATCTTTTATGATAATTTTCAAGAGCATTGGAAAATTTTGAAGAGAAAATTTTGATTTACATTTTTTTTTTCATATTTTATAATAACTATAATTTACAAAAATATTTCGTATTTAGTTCAGATGTGGTGAACTTGAAGCTTGGGGAAGAATAAATGTTGCTCGCCATGGCAAACTAAAAGGTTCAAAATGTAAGATTATATTTAGATTTATGGGTCAATTAATTTATCTGGCCAGTTTTGTACTTCTTCCAAATAGTACTTCAAGTATAAGAGCATTTTTGTAAGGTGTTCGGGGTTTGGCATCTAAATTAATGCCAGTCGATGATCTGTCTCACCAAAATTGAATGAAAAAGGGTTTAGTTAAAATGTTATTACCCACATTGAATACCTACCGCACATGGCTTGGAAAAATTAGAAGGAACGTTGATCTGCAGACCAAAAAATGTAAATATTTCTCAGCGATAAAAATCTTGCATTGCAAAATTCAAGTTTCCCAGTGACTGAAAACTTATTTTGATTCAATTTATTAATTTAAAACTGATTTCTTAACAATAACATGACAATTATTAAAATCTATTCTAATAGATTCACATCTGAGTGATTCGATTATAAACTAACCAGATGTTATGAAACTATATAGTGCTAATTTTCAGTTAATTTCTTAAAATAGCTTGTGGCAATTTTTAATAAATTAAAGCTGTTGCCGATTAGTTAAAGGTTGTGTGCCGCTGCTGTAATGTCTTTAAAAATCTAACTAAAGAAATATATAATTTGTACTATATTTGTAAAAATCCTTAATTGCAGAATATTTTGGAAAATTTTGGTTAGTAAAAGTTCGACATCAAATATTTTTCTTTTGGAGTAAATACTTTAAAATAGGAAATTTAAAGGAATCATCATAATACAGCCTTGTATCTCAAAAGAATTATTTTACAAAATTTGAAAACAAAAACTTTGGAATTGAAGTTTTTGAAAAAAAATAAAACAAAATTTTTAACAAAAAAAAGTTCGAAAATTTTCAATAAAAACTTAGACCAACAAAAATTTTACAATGTGACTTAAATAAATTAAAAAGAAAATGTTTAAATATTTCTTAAAAATATTCCCCAATAATTTCCTAATTCATTGAAATTTATAATCGGATAACTTTGGATTTATTTCGAATATCCTTTTTCAAAATAAAAATAAGAAATTGCTTTAGTTGGTATATGAACATGATTTATTATAAGTCTGTGTCGGGATGTACAAAATAATCTTAAAATACATGTTATTTAGAATATTAATATTTGTCGAAAATTTTCCTACAAGACTTTTCTATTTTTAAATGTCCTTTTTTGAAATAAAGGTTATCAATTTGATTCATAAGAAATCCCTAATAAATGTTAACACTTTTGTCTGTCCGTCAAACATTTTCCTTATTTAACCTAAATTATGTTATGCCTCAGTTATTCTCAACATACACAACGGCAAGCCATATAAAATGTATTGGAGTAGATAAACTCAATGAAAATATTCACAACGCAGAAAGTTCGAAAACTGAACAATTGAAATCACATTTAAAATGCAGAAATTTGACAGTTAAATTAAAAAAATTACATGAAATATAATAAGAATTTGCTAAATGAATTATATCACGTCTTCGTTTGAAGCTAATTGAGTTCAAGGACATAGTATTTTATATGATAATTCTTGTAGAAGTTATAAATATATTAAATAAAAGCTCAGATATGGAAAGTAATTGCTTGAATATTAGGAGCAACCACGTAATATAACTATTTGAAATGCTTTTATATTTAATGACGTTTCAATTTTAAACGCCAGATGCAACCTTCTTTGCTGTCAAATACGAATAGACAGATATTTCGGTTCGCTACATACAAATATGTAATTTGAATTTCTGCCACTAGGAGCGTGGTAATAAATCGAAACCAAAATAAATCTTGACGAATAAAGTGTAGAATAAAATTGCAGCGGTTTACAAGTGTACCATGATTTTTAGCTATGTTTGTCACTCAAAGCTCATTAACATAAAACTACTGTACAAATAGTTCTGCTGTACGACATGTTTCTTTAAAAAAGTTTTATTTTTCCTACGTTATTTTGATATTTTTGTATTTTATTATTTATTAAATACCATATTTTTTTTTTTGTGAAAAATTAAATACCATATAAAAATTGAGAAAAGACTGGACTCAAAATAATGAACGTTCTTTTTTTTTTTTAAATTTAAAAAATCGTATTTTCTGGAATATGAAATTAAGAAATTACGAATGAAATTTAAATAACTTCAAAAGAAAAACTGAAAATCGTGTAATCCTTGAGGCGTAGTCTAATATAGCCTTGAGGAGAGATTTGACATAAAAATTTGGAAATAATTTGTATTTATTCTTGTTCTATATTATACAATTTAAAAATAAAAAAAAAACGATTTTTTGTATGCTTCAGAAAACAGAAATGTTATAATTTACTGCTCTCAAAATGTAGAAAATATAAATCCATCAACATTCAATTTAGTTGAATGTTGTGTCACCACACTGAAAACAAAATTTTTTAAAAGTTAGATTCAAATTATTCTGAATTTTTGGCTTTAAATTTGAACCCAATAATTCGAGGTTGCGTATCAGTTACAAGATATTGGAATTGCACATCTGATTGGACCGTTCATTACGATTTATCTGAAACATCAGACAAATAATTACTACACATTCTTTAGAACTCATCGTTTACGAGTTCATTTTTTGCAAATTCGGAATCTCCTCCTTCAAAAACATAATAATAAAAAAAACATTTGACAGGAATGAATTATTTTTATGTCCATGTCCATCGCAACATTTCATATATAGTTATTTCATGAACTACCTCGTCTTACTGAAAAAGATTTAAAATATAAAGTACCTACTTCTACAATAGCTATTTTATTTGATTAGTTCACCAAGAAATTTTTGTGAAAAATATGATAAATTGTTGAAAATCATAAAAATTTTCTTCCTGTTCCTGTACATAATATTTAAAGAATTCGAAGAAAATATGTACATTTTTTATGAATTCTATGATATAAATTATTTATTACGAAAATAAAAAAAAAATGTTTTAGTAAAATATTTCAACTTTACGTAAAACTGATAAATGTTTTCAACATAAATAATATTCTTATGCAATGAAAATAACTCCAAAAACTTAAATTTTTTGGGTTGTTGAAATATTACGATAATTTTCAATCATAAATGTTTTTCTTAAGCATACAAAATCCTAGAACTATTTGTATACTCTAAATCAGCGTTACAGTACCTTAGATTTATTAGATACATGACAGACCGTATAAATTTGATTATTATTTCTTAAATATATAAGAGAAAAAGAATATAGTTAATAGAGTTGTTAATACTGAAAAATATAAATAATTTGTGGAACAATAAAGAGATCAAGTAATCGATTCAATGTAATGGAAGTTTCTGGAAAAACTTACCAATAATTTATTGTCACTGTAATCTGGGTAGGTGGTCGGATAAACTAATATTTAAGTAAATGCAAATCCCAGTACTTTTTTCAAGAAATGTTTTTATAGTTAGTGTTATTAATTAATTCTTAACATTTTTCTGATTTACAATATTTAGCAGGTTCGAAGTAACCATAAAAGTAATTGACTAAATACAGAAACGATTAAAATTGTTAAAAATTATCAAAAATTTGATCATAGTTCTTCAAATTTTTCATTAAAGAAGTCAGTGTAACTTTTGATGTTTGAATTTCTCAGTGGTCAGTGTCGAACCGTCTATCGACAGCCAGAGTAATAAGCATATTAATATTATCCCTACAGATTATCAATCCATTGTATTATTTTCACGAACGAACTCACTTTGGCTGGCTTGATATTACCTGCCACAATCAGCTCACTAAGATTAAATTGTGACATTGAGAATTATACTTAATTACATATATATAGTCCATACTTTCATTCATGGAACTGGAACTAAAGGATATATTGGAATATTTAATTGAAAATCCTTTTCATAGACGAACGTCATATTTGCTGTTGACTGTATCACATTCAAATACTTCATCTACTACAAAGGTTTTACAGATCTGTTAATTCTTTATACATTTTCTCATAACAAAAAATTAAACCCGAAAAATTACATATTTAAAAAATTTTTTTTTTTTTTGCTATCCCATTAAAAAATTTCTTCAACAAATTCTTCATGTTTTCATGCTTCTGGAAAATAAACATCAATTTCATAAATATAATAAACAACATAAATTTAACAGAAAAATAAACTTTTTTTCATTTTGCATATTATTTTAAATTTCATGTCACCATATGTGTATATAAAAATTTCTTAAGATATCCTTTTTTCAGGGTTTAAATATATCCTTTTTAAATACATCATATTGTAAATTTAAACCGAAAACCGAAAAAAAAATGAATTTGTTATTATTTAAAATTACCACAATTTTTTGTTCATAAAAGAATATTTACTTTTACATTTTGATATTAAAATTTCTTTAAAAATCGAGTTTCTGTACAAAATTTTGTAATTCTTTTTTATTATTTTTGTATGTTAATATTATCAAGAATAATGTGTAGGCAACCAAAAAAAAGGATTGCTTCCTATAATAGAATTACTTAAAAAAGTAATTCGATCAGCAAAACCGTTGCTTAGAAGTTTCATTACTTATCAGCGATTTTCAATGCCGAAAGTTATATTTGTATATCGTGTAGTGTAACCATCTTCCCAGTGGCTCTTAAACCGAGCTTAAATCTAGCCTTATGGCCTCTTCAAAGATGTATTGTGACATTTAATTGCAATTTGGAGCTATACTAATTTTATATGGATTCCGAACCATAAGTTTCTTTGTCAAAGTCTGAAAAACACAATTACATATTGCAAATTTTAAAAATTATCTTCCTGTATTTAACGCTGAGTCAGCTTAGAGCAATATCGATATATGGAGTTAAATCCTGAAGCTTAACAAAACTTAAAGGTTTTTCTGATATTTCCCAGATTTACAAACTAATATTCTAAAAATATAAATTATTTTAAGCATTTTATGAGATGCAGCGCCACCTATGAGAAGAAATGTTTAATTATACTGTATAAAGTAATTTTTACAGTATAATTTGCAGTAATTTATACAGTCATTTATAAAGTCATTGCGCGCAGTATAAAGTCATTTATTGGCTCTACTAATACATATCATTAAATTGCTTTCGGAGAGGAATATTTTTTCAAGGATTCCAATACAGAGCATCCCAATAACTTAGTGTCCTAATAAAATTATAATTTGCATAACTTTAGATAGAGGACCAAAATTCAGGTTGAAATCATTCCTTAGGAAAATACTTTCAACAAAACTTCAAATAGCGCCACCTAGCTAATAATTATTGAATTACTTAAAGTAATTGAGGAGACAGACGGTTAGACAGAAACAATGTTAACGTTCTTATTTATGTCCTAATAAAATTCTTTAAAAAAGAAATGATGTGGGTGGGCGGCGAAAAACAAAACATGTAACAAGGATTAAAGAATGTTATAGATAAACTCGTTTTTTTTTTGTTTGTTTGGTTTTGGTAGTTAAGTGTATATAATTTTGATGTAAATAATTGACTTAAAAAATAAAGGATACAAATAAACGCATTTGAAGATTTCCCTGCTGAGAATTTTGTTAAAGTAATTTTAAGTATAAAAATAAAAAATTTTTTTTGGAATAATACATAATTTTTGTTGTTGTTATTGTCTTATACAAAAAATATAAAAGGATATTACAAAATATAAACGAGATTTTTAAATTAACAAAGGGTTTTATGGATGGGTTATGTTTAATAATAATGTTATTTATTTTTGTCCTTAAATTTGAAATATTGAATTAATAAATATGTTTTTGTTAAGTACAGAAAAAGGAAACAGAAAACCTTTTAAAATGATGGGACAATATCGTGTAAAACCAATCGTATCTAAACTCATAGCTATATCATAGCTCATAGCTACGAAAAAGAAACAATACGGAATTTAATTTCCAAGTTCCCAGCACTAGCCAGACATTGCTTTCTTGGAAACTAATTTCTTAACGAATTAAACGATCTAGCCAGTAAACGGCCTGTGAAAACCATAGATTTTTTTGACGGCACGAGGTGGCACTAAAGACTAAACCAACCTCATGCGAATGTGTGTGTGTCTGTCTGAGGCTCGAAATTGAAACCAAGAAACTATAATATGGTTCAGTAGAAGCTCCGGTGGAAGCGTAAACCTTTTTAAAGCATACCTAAACTGAATTTACTAAGTAAATATACTAGGTGAGTTGTAATCGTTAATATCGAATGCGTTTGGCGGGTGTAGAAAATTTAAGGAGTTTTCTCATTCTGAGATTTACTACGTATATAATTCTTCACTATTAGTATTCAAATATTGATCAACAAATCTGTAAAAATGCTGACTTGCTTCCTAAGCCTTATCCGCCGCGATAATTTAACTATGAGGTTATTTTTATGCCTACTGAATAACGAGTTAAACGGATTCGTTGCTAAGCTATATTTGTTCATGTGCAAGGTATAATTCTGTAGTGTTCGTAGCATAATTATGAGATTGTTTCTTAAGTACTTTTCTCATATGGAATGTTTCATTTGCTTCTACCATGTGAATGGTTCATTTGTTTCACATACCTAAGATTGCGATCTCCACAAAGCTTGGAGAGTGCTAAGCAGTTTCTGTGTCTTATATTTTAAAATTCATGTTCCTCCAATGAGCCAGTAATCTAAAACGATATCAATAGCTCCAGTATACCATTTACTGCATACGTTTTTCACACAATATTTATGTGAAATATTGAATTATCAAGTAATCAGTTTTATAGACAGTAATTATTTATCAAAATTTCATTAAATTAGTAAATCGTTACAGAAATGTCAAATTCTCTTTATATAGTAATAAATTAATTTTGTTAAATCTTTCAAATTTAAAAATCATCTTATTGTTTATTTTAACTTTATTATGAATCTTTAATATTCTATATAAAACAAACTGCAAGGTTTTATTTTAAATATAAATCCAGGATAAAACCCTAAAGGGACATGACATGACAATACAAATAACCAAAAACTGTTGTTGTCTTTTAGTTATCGTAAAGTCATTAAAATTCCATCACTGTCACTGGTGTATTTAAGAATAAAGACATAATAATTATAAACGCCCAAAGGATATTTATAAGTTAATTATTTTTAATTAGTCATTTTCTACCTTTTATTAATGCTTACAAGTTATATAGAAAATATATATATATAAATAATTAGCTTTAATTATTATTCTGTTAGTTCTTGTCTCTGATGGCATCAAATTATCTAATCGAAAGATCACTTAAAAAGGTAAATTACTATAATAAATATTTTATTTACAAAATTTTGTATATTTATTGTTTTTATATAGGGTTAACAAAAAAGAATTATGCATTTACCCCTCCCCCCCCCCCTTCATTTGGCAACAGTTAATCCTTAATAACAGCTCATAAAAATTATACTTTTAAAGAGTGTCCACCCACTGGTTGAAATGGGGCGAGAATTAATGTATTTAATGGGCGGTAGTTAAAAGTTCATGTCAAAAATATAATATTCAGTTATAAATAATATTGTACTATATAATTTTGTATAATTTTCAAAGAAAAGGCTTTAAAAAATTTACAAGAATTAATATTTACAAGAAATTTATTGAGGTCACAAAATATATTTTCATTTATTTATTTAATAATGTAGTAATAATACTGAACATTGCGAAAGTGTCGCCGTACTTTATCAAATAAAATTTGACCTGATTGGTGAAAATTAAAATACTTCCTGAAAAAGTTACAAAGAAACCAGAACCAAAATAAAAAATATTAGGGGTAGTAGATAATTCGTAGTTAGGTGGAACAGTGATTTATGTGTAAACATGTTTTGTAATTATCAGTATCGTTATTTGTAAGAAACAGTGTTTTATTAAAGAATTCACATTTCACATTTTATAGAATTAGAAATTTTGAAAGAAACCTGCCGACCCTAAATTTTGACATTTTAACATAGTCCTACTGAAAGTATCGAGTATCAGGATGAAATCAGTCTGGATGAAGTCTACAATTTTATTAAACTCTCAAGAGTTTTTAAAATTATGCGTACGCGAACTATGAACACTTTATTTTATTGCATTTTCGGAATCCCAGACCTCGACAACGTCCAGAAAGAAAGTTTCAGACAATTTTTTTTTTTGACCATCAAGTCCAATGCAACACTCTTAGTTATTCTAATAACTACTCGTATCAACTAATCTAATTTAGAAAACAAATTGGTTAACTACCCAAACTGTTTGGCCACTGGTTGACCATTACGATTACAATGATTTTTAGATGTATTTGATGTGGTTTGTATGATGTTACGTATTTTAGTTTAGTTTGAAATGGGAGGTTAATCAATAATCACTAATAAAATAATAATATAAGTGAAACCTAAACACTGGGTCACTAATATATTCATAGCTATCCCCTACATCTTTATAAAAACAACTATGCCTGCTTTACTATACTTCTATGAAGACTTCAGAGTTACAGAGCACTTGCTTTGTATCTTCAACTTTGTCAATATTTTGAAATTTTTTAAAATTTTAACCGACTTTCTTAGCCATTTAATCATTCAGCAGGACATCTATACGTAACTGACAATAGATAAAGAATTAAATCCTAAATGTCTAACAATTCTATTCAATTCAAATAAATAAAGTAATTTGCTCAAGAAAAAAAAAATATTTTTGTAGTTCGAAGACTGCTAATTACATATGATCCCATGAATACCAAAATTACTTAAATACCCCATGATATTACCAGCGATATTGTTAACTAAAAATTTGCTAGGAAATTATTAATCAATTAATAAAAAAATCTTACAAAATATTTTATTTGAATTGATTGCTTCCATGGGCCACAAAAATTACCGAATACAAAATTTTGTGTGTTTTCCAAACTAATTACAACATAAAGTTTGACGAAACGTGTAACCAACTGGTGGTACGTGTAACAAAATTTTACCAAAATAATTACAAAAAATGTCATGTCGTTTAAAATGCATATATATAAATTAATGTTAATGTTTAACACGTACTGCTCGTCTAACCATTGCTAAAATAATTACTATAGTAATAGTTCCTTGGCTTGACAGACATATTTTTAAATTCCAGCATAATTATGAACCATAACTGAAAGTTAATGACATGTCAAACTTAAATATACCAATAAATTATTAAAGCTATTGAGTATATATTATTAAAGTTATTAAACTTTTAAATTGTATGTCTGTCTATCGCCGTCGTGTCGTCTTATATAATTACTAAATCATCAACTTATGTAATGTACATGGAAGTTAGCTGTTAAATTCTCGATACTATCTATTTACATATATCAGAGCGTACAAAATGGTCAACGACACCTCGGTAAAAATATCCTTCAGTGTCGTCGATTAGGAGATCATTCTATCGGAGATTTTTCTGTCCACCACAAATAAAACAATCAGCAAGAAATTGATTGACACTCCTTACTGGTCCCGTCTGAATCGGTAAACACGATACCCAGATCTTGCGATTCCCAATGTCGCTGTAGGGATAAAATGTGACTGTAAGAGATTTGCACGCGTCAGAAACTAATACTGTTCGGTCCTTTCCACACTACTTTTGTAAAGAATTCTTTATGGACTATCATTAACTCTTTGATATCTGATGAGCACGAATCTTCACACACTCTTCTTAACCTAACCTATTTTTATTCCCACCATATTAAAAATGTATGTTTTATTCATTTTGAAATGTGATTTTAACAAACTCATTAATTTCATTTGTAACAATATTATAAGGTCTGGGTGTATCTGTTTCTTACATATCTGTATTACAACAAAAAGAAAATGTAACATAATTATATCATAAGGAACTATAATACTAAAATCTTTTTAATAACATAAATATTTCTGATGGCCAGGCCATGAGCAGAATTTTCTTGAACATGAATTTTACTTTTACGTTATAGGCAGGCCACATGTAGTAATAATAAATAACAATATGACTTGTTGAAAGGATAACTGGGGCAATAAAAATAACATTCAGTAATGGAATGGAAATTCGACTTATATTTTGTAATGTCCACAAAAAAAGAAAAAAAGAAAAATCGAAAGGTTAAAATGTCGGGAGATTAAATCAGAAAACATGCTATTGAGTAATCAGATTTTTGTAAAAAAAGAACCCATAACCAATGAGAAAACCAAAGATTTTCTTTTATTATTATTATATTTTATTGAATTGATTTTTATATAGGAAATTTGCGGCAGGAAATGAAGAATATTAAGGGTAAATGAAATGATGATTTTTATAATTTTTGATAAAATTTTCAAGTTTTTTTGTTTTTAGTTTTCTAGGAATTTAATATTAAACGAAAATTTTTAAACAATACAATCACGTAATTAAATGAAATTTCAGTTCAATAAAATTTAATAGATAAATTACAAAACAAAAGTTTCAAATTATAGATTCCGAATTGCTGAAAATCTTCATTGAGGTAATTTTTAGAAATCTACTTCATTGTTTGGCCACTTAAAGTCTATCCTTAAACCTATTAGTAGGTTTAAGGATTAGATTCGATCTAGATTAGGGTCTAGATCTATGTAAGTGCCAGTGCCCCAAATCACTGCGACTACTGTAGGCATATTGTTTTCTAGAAAACCGTGTCCAGGGTGACGAAGTTTAGATCGAGCTATAGTACTTCACATTCACACAGGATATGATTAATTGATTAATAATAACAACTTTGTCAATAAAAACTGAATCTGTAGAGAAAAAAATAGGAACTCGAAGTATACGACATTCCTAAGTGACCACAATGGATCCAACTATATCCTTTCATGTTGTAGTGGGTGGCACTGAGGTTATGCACAAAACTATTTTCAACGCGCTAAAGATTAAATTAATCTGAAACTTATAACCGCATCGAATGTATAGTTTTTTGGATATATAACTAACAATAATATTTAATTTCTCTCCAAACCAAGACGAATTATTCGAAACGTCAGCTTCATACGCTATAATTATATTGCGGCTTATGGTAACGGCCATATCATCGAAATCGTACGATTTGGCAGCGGATTTCCATACAAAATTAACGCTTTTTCGCATATATCTCAATCGGTTGCTAAACTTTTCATTCGATCTGTCGAATTAGAATGTTAAAAAATCGTGTAGTGTGAAAGTAAAAATTGATAGTTGTCTGCGACATAACCAATGAAAATTCCTACTGTTGCTATTTTGGTTTAATTTTTCATACATTTTAACACATTGAATGAAAAGTTGTATAACCGATTGGTATATGTAAAATGATTTTCACAAATTATTATTATTCAAATCAGAATTAAAAATTAATATATTATACAAATTCTTCAAATTTCAATAAATATATTTATTTACTTTATATTTTGGCTGTCACATTCTGATATTACCCGATAATTTAGCTGTAATTGCGATTTGCTAACGCTATACACATAATTAGCTTTCGTTTTGTATATATTTTACAAAATTCAAAATCTGAAACTATTGCAATCACACCATTTATTTATTTCCTTATTTTTATAATTTCCATAAACTCAGATTTTTCCAATTCATAGATTTTCATTAATATTATTATACTTGAAAATCTTTGAATTGGAAATTTTTGAACAATGAAACATAACAACAACAAAACATATTTTTCCTTTATGAAATTATTTTATTTTGTTTTCATATTTAGATAATAATTTCAATGATTTCTTTTCCCTTTTCTATTACATATATATTTATAAACCAATTTGAATCCTTATTTGATTTTTCACATTTATTACCCAATCTAAAAGAAAATCATCATCATAGGCACGTAAAATACAATTATGACAATTCTTTTTATGGTATTACGATTTTTTTTCTTTCAAAATTGTCAATTTTCTAAAGTGTAAAGATCTCAAAAAATAACAATAAATAAATTTTCATTTTCATACATTTAAAATGCTTATAAAAAATAATCCTTATTCGATTTAGTATTGGTATATTATATATCCTTAAAATTAAATCCAATAAGGATTTTAAATTGTAACTTTAAGTTGATTTTATTTGTGGTTAATATTCTAATTTATCCAATAAAATTTTTAATATAAAAAGTTGCCAATAAAATTTATGATTTGGTATGGTACAAAAAAAAGAAAGCTGCTAACTAGGGGGAGCAAACAACTCGTAATTAGATGCGACTATGATTTATGTCAAACAATGTTTTGTAATTATCAGTAACTTATTTGTAAGAAACAGTGCTTTGTTAAAATATTCATATCTATTTTATATAATTTGAAATTTTGATAGGGACCCATTAAAACTGCTGACCCTAAATTTTATAGGCAACAATTAAATTACAAAACTAATATGTTAACCAAATTTTATTGGAATCGGATAATAATTATTATAAATACACTCTAGCTATAGAACGTGATTCTAGCCACTGACCTCTACCTGTGTAGACAAGTGCACAGTCATGAAACCAACCTGTGTATTTTATCAAAATCTGAGATTTAGAATTTTTTGGAAATTTTTCCACAGAACAAATAAAACACGGCACGAGATTAACTAGTGTGCCAAAAATCATTAAAAACTGACAAGCGGTTCTAGAAGATATTGCAGTTATCACGTGCACTTTTTAACACTCGAACATTTGCATTTCTGAACTCTTCTTCGACGTTGAAAATGCGCAAGAAAATAAATTCAGCGAAATCTATTTTTCATAGTCAAGAGTCCAGTGCAACACTCATAGTTATTCTAACTATATACTCGTAAAAGGATAACTAAAGGATATATATACAAATTAATGCGTGCTGTGGTGCTGATGTGAACTAATGATTGTGTAATATATGAAAATTGTTATATACCGAAACAAATTGTATGTATAACGTAATAAATTACATCCAAAGGTGGAGTACGTGACTACGCTGGTAATTATAATATATGATTTTAAATTTTTGGTTTACACCTTTTCTGTTTTGATTAATTGAAGAAATTATATAAAATCAATAAATATTATTTTAAATATTACAATAATCGAATTTTAAATAAGAATATTTATTGAATTAATTAATGTTTTATTAAATTATTTAAAATCGTTTTATAATATTAATCTGCCTGCGGTCCAGATTTTTACAGTGACTTGATGAATGCACCATATTAAGGCATTCATCACCTGCTGACTTAAAGCAACAGGAATATACCTAATAACTGTAGAATTTGTTGCGCTTCAGTTTTCTGATATTATTTTGGACAGGAAGATCCTGAGCTTTGGATAGTTTACTTTAAGAATTGATTGGGCGGCGATGAGCTGTACTCATTTCAGTAGTGTTAGTTTTTGCTGGTATCTGTCTACATAGAAGCTCCGAAAAGTTATCAACTCATCTTTCAAGAATACCATGGGGCGGATACTGTGCAGGTAACATATTAGTATTTAATAACAGCTTCAGAATTTTTTGAGTATCAACAGTGATAAACCGTGTATTTATGGGAGGTATCTTCTTGTCCTATTCTTAATCTGTCCAGTCTGTCCACTTTCGCGATGGAAACATTTTGAAGATTAAATTACGTTGCCAGCACCTTTTTTACTCATAGTGAAGGCTCCTTAATGACCGTTCTCTAAAAACAGACTTCAGCGATGGATGTTAATTTTCTATTTATTTCAAAACTTTAGATTTAAATAAATTCCACATAACAAAGAATATAAAATTTAACCTGAATCAGTACGATTTGAAAATTGAGCTATAAAATTTTTACAATTCATTATTTTAGAACTTAAACATCATTTTTAGTATACTTTTAGGCGTTATAATTCATTTACAAAACTATTTTTATACATTCAAATATATAAATCCAACTAATAAAATATTTATTAGTAATTAACTTTTGTTGTCTATACGCTTTTGTTGTCTATATACATATAAATGTACTTCTCATAAACTTTTGGACCGTAAACATATTTCTAATGATTATAAAACTTTTAATAAAACCTTGGTACACTAATTAAAAGGATATTTGTGTAACAAAAACTATTAAAACTGTAATGTTGACAATAAAAGAAAATAAAAATGAAGGATATCTTTATATAATAGAAATTTAGATAATGTGAAAAATAGACTAAATTTTGATTTTGATGACATTAAATAAACCATAGAACTAGGAAAAATATTTATAGAAAATTTGATGATGAATTTAAAGATTAAAGATTGATACAAAATTTATGAGAATATTAAATTTATTTAATGATTCTTAATAATTATTTTCCAAATGTTAGGTAATGTTATAGGTCAGATTTTTTAAAGTAAAGGTAGGACGACAGACAGTCCTAATCATTACAGACATTATGATATCAGTTCTAATTATTCGTCACTGCTTCCTTCTAAATATTCGCAACTGAGCAAGGGCGCACTGCTAATAAAACAGTACATCTGCTTTATTGACAGACGTCACATTTCCGGAGACGCGATAACGAAACCTTCAAGGTGTCGAAATCGTTTATACATCAGCGCTTCACAGCCACATAGTATGTTTTTGTCCTCCTCTTGACAGAACCTGCTAGTGATGTGCAAAAATTGAGTACCAAATACCAAAGTATTCGTTACTTGAAGAATGAATGAGTACTGATTACTTATACTCAAAAGTATTCGTTCCTTCTATGATTACTTTTCATTTAATATGAAACTCAAATTAAAATTGTAGTATTGTAGTTAACCAAATTTCCAAACCAACAGAAAATTATTCATTTCATTTTTCATTATACTACCGAGAACAAAAAATTGCATATGTGAGTATGAGTACTGAGACCGAGGAATGATTTGATTACTTTTTTTCATCTGATTACTCAAAATAAGTGTGAGTATTGAGTAAATTTATCGTTTCTTCATCTTCATACGTGTATTGTATTGTGTGTAACTGAAGTTGTAGTCCGTCACGACACAATACAAAACACATATGATTACTTTTCATGTATGATGGATAATTTCAAATGTCATCTGAAATGAAAAGTAATCATAAAGTAACGAATATTTCGTATTGATTACTTATGAAAAAAGTATCGAGTACCGATGATTACCTGAAAGTAACGAATTCGCACATCACTAGAACCTGCACACTTGGCTAATAGACCAATTTTGTGTGTAGTTGCTTTATAAGGTCAAAGCCACCATTTGTCTGCCTTTTCATTTAAGGAGCTCTGTTGCTCTCTTTTTTGATGGTCTATGTAAGAAACAAAATCAGGAAAATTGTGACATCTAATTTTATTGAAAAAATTTCATATTTTTAAATCTGCTTCCTAAAGTCATACGATTTCTTTTGGAATGATGTCTATACCTTGTCTGAGAACAATTTATAGACACGAAATGAAGTAACAAAACACATCCTAACTTTAATATTAAATTTGTGATCAATCCTTTGCAATAATGAAATCGTTTACAGGGAAAGATAATTTTATATGACACCAAAATGATATAATTTATTAGAACATCCAAAGATTTATTGCTATAACCAGAAATTTCGTACAACAGACAATTCCAGAGTGCAGAATTTGTTAGAGAAGGATTTAATAAAAATATTTTAATCAAATTGAAGGTCAAACCTGAAATGAACAATCTATATAAATATTTGAATACGAAAAAAAATGATGTTTTATTTTAATAATTGTAATTTCGGGGAAAAATCCTTTAAACATTTTTGTAATAGCAGCAATTTGTCTTCTGTAAGTGCATTTTTTGTAAAAAAAAGGATTAATTTTTTAAAGTTTTTCTGTATTTATTTTCCAGATTTTTACTTTTTAGTTTTAAATAGTCATTAAAAAATAGTAGTTTTTTGTTATTTGTAATAATGTAGGTACTTAAATCCTTTCAAAATATTTCTATAGATTAAAAAAAGACTACATAAAAATGCTAACAAACATTTTAGTAAGGATAATTTATGAAGATTATAAAATGGAACTAAAGTATAAACGATTTACTATATATGCAGTAGTTTTTATAGCCAAGGGCTCTTTTTAGTGCCGATAGTTGTTATATTCATTCACTGAAACACAAACACATTCCGTAACAAAAATATTTTATAATAATTATTTAAACCAAGCAGCGCTATCTAACGGAGAAAACATATAAATGTACTGTCTCCATATTGATTTTCATCTAAATATCATACCAATATCATATCGGTGGATGCACCGTCACTAGTGTCATAAATTTGAATTATAGTAACATTGATGTTATTTTATTTGTCAATTTTTACTTTTCCATAAATGTGTGGTTCCATCAGCAATTTTGGTGATTATTTATTATGCTAAATTACAATATTTCGTTTCAAACAAAATGGGATTTTGATATTATTAATTTCAGTTCAAGGTAATATTATCCAGAATTCACAATGAAAATGTCGCAACTCAAAGCAACTTTGATGCAAGTCCACGTAAAGTTATTAAAAAAAAATTAATTCACAATTCTAATTTATTTTTTAGCTCAGCTACTGCAAATTCAAATTAAAAAACGGATAAAGCTAAATTAATAGATTTTATTTAATTTAATTAATTATTTAATTTTCCAAAAATAATATTTACTTTTATGAGAAAAATATGATAATTTTTATTCTTTTTTGACAGTTTCCAGCCTTGCAAATTCAAAAAGTTGAAAGTTGGACAATTTTTGCAATGCTTTATACGTTGACTTGGAAGTGGATCGATATCATTGAGAAGAGAATGGAAATTACTATTTCCATATATAATTCAATTTTCAACTTTATTTTGCGCTCATTGTGCTTTACGTTACTTCTCTTATTGTGAACCCAGCATTAAGAACACTTTCGGAAAATGAAGCGAAGAGCGCCTAAGAGGATTTTTTTTAATGATTTTTATATGTTAATGTCATCAATCAACTCATTTTAAATCTATCAAACTGTGCAGGAATATGTACATTTATTATGTTAAATTAGTGATGTTTTGTATAAAAGTATACAAGGAACAGGCGTGACAGACAAACCAGAATGCTAAAAATTCCATTATACAATTAAATTCTACAATATATCAATAAAAAAATATTTGTATTGCAAGTTACAAGGCTTATTTTTCTGGCTATTTTCCAGGAAATTTTCCTAATAAAAATACATCCACATAAAAATGCATCCTTGATGGCAAAGTTTATGTATATTTATTTTGTATTTTATCATGTTAAAAAGTTTTTAACTAACCTAACTTTTTTGACCCGAAACACAATCTGATATCTCGATGTATCACAGTATCACAATTCCATATACGTTGTTAATTTATTATTACATTTTGTAATCAAATACGCATTCTAATACTCTGATTTTAGTTTTCTAACATCTAACTATATTTATTGTATATACATACAAATTTATGTTACGATACCGAATTTCCATAATTTGAACATACAATATTGCATGTACATTTGCATATGTTTCGTTAGTAGAAATTTTTTGTGTTTTTTTATCGGATGTCATGCTGTTTTATTTAGATAAATCAAATACTACAAAACTCAAAGTTTAAAAAAATGAAAATATTGAGTTTTTGTTATACTCAGCGGGTCACAACAACTAATAAATTTTAGTTAGTTAGTTCTTTTATCGTTAAAATCCTGTAAAAGGATGTGAAAAATTAGTAAATTTGGCCAGTATGTGTTGTATAAAATGACAGATAATATGGTATCCTGTTATGATATGAGTTTTGTTTTATTGTGGGAAATTAATAGGATGCAAAGTAATTTATCATAATGGTATTTAACATTTTAAATACTGAAGCAAATTGCATAATTTCAGGCTCATGATAAGTTGAATTATAAAATAATAATTGTGTGTAAAAATTAAAAAAAAAAATTAAATTAATAAAGCTAAGATAATTTTATCATATGTAAGAATTTTTCATGAGATAGTAAATTTTATTACGAGAGTCATCATTATAAAATGGAATTACAGCTCGTGGTGAGCTTAATCTGTGGTGAATTTAATATTCCCCTTTAATTACTTCGATCTTGAGCTATTAACTCCCAGTTTCTCAATTCAATTTTATTTTATTTGGGCCATTCACATTATAGCCAACGAAGACAAGGTTTGCCTGATGGTGCTAGTGTTAATTTGGTTAACAATGTATATCCATCTCCATCCATTCTAGAAAAGTATGTTGTCCATCTGATTATCTGCGCTTAACAAACTTATGAGTTCTATCACTTCTAAATTAAATTCAATGTAATTTAGTAGTGTCCATTTTCATTTTGGATAGGACACCATAAATTCATTTTTCAGCACCTAAGGTTTTACTGGCCTGACTAAGGTTTTATACATATATATTTTACAGGATTTTCGTAATAGACTTGACTTGAATAACATTAAATTATTAATAAGAGAGGCTTTTGATCAGCGATTTCCCGGGTAATGAAAAAGCATAATTAATTTCTATTTTCTAATAAATCGGGTTACTTGGCAACCATTACAAGACCCTCAATCCTCAATACTAAACGGCATCATGTTTGTTTTTAAAAAAATTGGCTATCCGAAATACATTGACAATTAATTGTATCGTTGTTTCATGCTCCTGCATTGAGATTACTTTAAAATTCAATTTCAAGGGTTGACAAACAATCCTAAATGAGATAACAAAACCGGTTGGCTCTGTCATTCTGGCCTAAATACATTTGTCCATTCCGGCTTTGCATTTAATTTACAAAATTTATTTTAAATTAAAATTCACAGAAACTAAACTTCTAACAGAAATAACCAAAATAATTGAATTTGAAAAATATTGATTAAAAAGGTTTTAGATTTCCAATTATAGATTACGAAATTAATCACAACCAATAACAAATTAATAAAGATTAAATCCCAAGTTATTAAGTTTATTTTCTTTTAATATAAATCAAACCCCACAACTTATCCTCCTATATATTCACCCAATTATTGATCCAAGTCATATGCAAAAATTGTGGATAATTGCCAAAAATTTCATATTTTATCACATTAATGTTTACGAAAATATGTTCACTTTTTATTTATATCCTTTGACATTTATTATCACTTATAATAATCGGTGTACATATGAAAAATATGTTCCATTTATTGTTTATGATTATGGATATATAAAAAATAGCAATCAATAAAATATTGGACCAGATCCAAAAGTGAATCAAAAAATTTATTAAATAATTAACCCACACAAACAAAAAAAATCTTCGTTTATATTTATTTTATTTCCCAAAATATAATAAAAGGACTTAATACGAAAAATCTCATAAATGGAATATTAAGGGAAAAAAATATTTACCCCAAAAATCGATTTAATTTATCCTTAAGGGATTAATTAGCAGATTTTCCTACTACACACCTTAAGAAAATAAAATTTATGAATGAAAGACTAATTGACATAATATTATTTTTATATAACCATTTTTATAGTAGTATTTAAGAAATGATGTGCCAAGCACTTGACTTTCTGGAAGTCAAAGGAACGTCTATAGAAAGTCAAAATTAGATAAATATTTTTATTAAATATAAAATCATTAAATTGTGGTAAATAATCCTTTTTCAATGACGAAATCAATTCGAGAGATTTCGTCCATTCATTGCGACACTATGTTTACCACATCAGATAGTAGTGCAAAGCTGATTTTATCGCAAAATAGGATAATAACACGTTAGATAATAACACGGCACTGTCGCTTAGGGAAGATGGCCAAGCGATTAGGGCTCACCACAGTGGATTCATAAAGAGGGTGACACGACTTGAGTCCTGCAGGTATCGTATTTTAAGTAACTACCAGTTCGATGTACTTGAGGAGTTGGTAGGGAATCCGGTAAGGGATCTGCTGAAGTTTGTTAAGAATGCGGGGTTGCTTGAAAAGCAGTAGAAAGGAAAATTTGTTGTTATTTAAGCGGATACGTATGGGCCACCTAGTGGCCCCTTACTTACTAACTAACTAACTACCACATCAGATATCGATATACACATATAACTTCCAAAAAATATTCAAAATTGCTTCAGTTATTTGGTTATTTCCTTCTAAATGGTAATTCGGACAGACAACAATAGTTAAAGGTTCAAAAATTTGGGTTCAAAAATGTAACAAAGCCTTCTAATTGAACGATACCAAATAAGGAAACTGCCAACTTTCAATGCATATATTAGGATATTAGAACAAGCATGAAGAACTAAGGCACTTGAATCTAATCATACCAGGATTATAAAAAAAATTAGAGAAATAGAGACCATTTCAATGGGTCAACAGTAATAAAAACAGAATAATGGTGACTCTATTGTTATAACTAGAAAACCGTTATATTAGAAACGACCCAAATGCAATTGGATGAACCAACTTTATAGATTATTGTCAACACGATGATAAGACGTCAATTTTTTTTCATTCTGCAGTGGTTGAGGCGTTGATTTTTAAGAGATTTTAACAATTCGATAACTATAGAATCGATAAATCGATGCAGTTATTAATCTGAAGCAGCTGTACTGCTTTACTTACATTACAGGGTGAATAATTGTTGTATGATATTAATGCTTCAGTGATTAGGGCTGTCTTATTTCAAATTTCAACCTAACCTAATCTTATTGGAATTCGGAAAATACAAATATTGCGTAAATCTCAATTAAATTGTAACGTAAAAAGAAAACATTTTCTAAGGCAATATAATAAACTTTAAATCTATAACAAAATCTGAACTATTTCGATATATGGAAAAATTGGTAGACAGATTTTTATCCTATTGTGAATAATTTTCTTTCTACTATTATACGATAATTGACTTCAAGGAAGTATATAAGTCTTAGAGGGTATTAAAGTATAATGAATATACATTTGTAAGTCTTAAGTTATAGATTTGTAACACAAAAATAAATCCTTAAAGATTATTTTTTAAAAGATATATTTTTGTTTTTCCTTTTATATATAATAAAAGAAAATTAAATTTCCTATAAAAAAATGAAAATCTTTAGGCAAGGGACAAAATAATACTAACTTTTACTAAATAATTTCGTAAATTTAATTTATATTTATTTCAAGAAAAAAAAAAGGTACAAAACAAAAAGTTTTTTATTTGAAGATAAAGTAAAATGTAAAAATTGAACTGATAAAAATTGTAAATTGAACAAATGTACCGGAAATAAACCCGTGTTATCGGTCAAGAACTTCTGCCAATGATATAGGAAATTAAAGTAAAACTTTTGTAAATTTTTATTTAAAGTTGCTATACAGAACAAGGTAGACCAGACATTACGGTCCTGATACAACAAAAAATAGTAATTGTATATCTTCATTTACAGGGTGTAAAGTTTAAGGCATAACTATTTTTGTAAAATTTGTTTGTCATTTGTCAGTTACCCCGCAGTCCAACATAAAAAATTTGGGAAATTTTGGTGGTTTAAAACTTAAGTAAGAATTTGAACTGCTGTTATATTTCTAGAAATTAGAACTTAAATAATGGAATCCGGCTGGATACAAACAAAAAATGATTGAATATTATAAAAAAAATTACTTAATTCAGAACTGCTATAAATAAAAACTGCTACATTTGCAACTGCTGGACTGCTGAAACCAGAACTACTTTTTTGGAATCAAAACTGCTATAAAATATTGATTGCTCCAATTGTAGTTCAAATTAAGACCAATATTTTACAGAGCTGTAATAAAAACTGAGGGAAATTGAGCTGCAATTAATGTAGATTAATTTGAAAATACAAATATAAAATTGCTGGAATTGAACCAAATACAAAACTGGTAAAGATTTAATTTAGAATGTGAAAAAAATAAAACAAAAATTAATTTATGTACAAGCTAAGTACATGGAAATGAATTTAGATGCCAAACGAAAATGGAAGGAACTCATTAAAAAGAAAAAAGATGAGCTTAAGATGAAATTATTTTGGTTTCGAACGAACGATACAACGATCTACAACGAGACTTACGAATTGAAATAGTTATGGACGAGATTAAGAAGTATGTAGTAAAACATAATCAAGGACTGCAAACGCACGATAATCCTGAGATGGAAGCTGTACTTAATATCGATAATAACATCCGTGGATTATGGAGAACCTAACCTTATGAGCTTATTGCACAACTTTCCGCCAAACTTGTTTTTAAGAGTGATAAACAAAAGTTGGTCAAGTTTATGATTAAGTAAGGGATATGATTTTAATGGATAAAAATCCCACAATACTACAAGAGTCCTGTGCATTTTTTTATATTGTTTTTCGAAATTTTCACATATATCCTTTAAATAAAATATAAAATTATATTTATTTATTTTTTTATTCCTACAACTTAATTTTTCAACCGGCAAGCCAACATTACTTCAATTTCGATTACCAATTGAATTACTATATACCTCGAAATCTCAATTACAAAATTATAGAGGTAAGGTATGGACTACGTTACGTATACATATACGTATATATATAAAAAGAAAATTAACCTGTGCGTATCCTTAAAAAAATATATAAAGGAAATCCAATTTTACAATCGATGATATCATTTTTTTTTTTTCTTTGAAATGTGTATTATTATTTTTTTAAATCCTTGGTAATTTTAATTTATTACGTTTATTGGTTATTCTACGGTGCGTAACCAAGTTATTTTTTTTTATATATTATTATGCGATATCCTTATAATCAATTGTTCTTATGTATATAATCAAAATAAAATGGTATTAAATTTTATATATACGATATATATATACATAAATATATAATACAAAAAATAATTTCAAAGAAGTATAAAGTTGGTAATATATTGAGAGTGAATCGATTATCCAATAATTTATATCGATAATTGGCAACATTTTGTGTTTGCGACAATATTTATTTCTAATTAAAGCGTTGATTTTTTTGAAAATAATATAATAACTTAATACACATTAATTTAGTATAAATTAAAAGTCAATATTTGTCAAATTAATTCAATTTTTTTTAAACTTTGTAAAAGAAAAAATGCATTTGATCGGTTATAGGGTACTAAATTTACGTTCGAAAATATGACAACAATTGCTAATTTTCTATTTTAATTTATAATGTTTACGAAAAATGGAAATTTAAGATTTCAAATTTGTTATTCAGCTATGACAATAATTATAGATCATTTTATAGAATCAAATTTTGATAATAACTTAAGCTACAAACTATAACCTATTATTGACATAACCTATTATCGTCGAAACTGAAAAATTTATGTCAGAAATTTAATTTAAGTAATTATTATAACATTATCTACAGTCTATAATTTGAAAATGTCAATAATTGAATTGACATTATAATAATGTAGCATTTTCCCAAGACAACTATCAATTTTTTTTCCCATTTGTTTGTTGTATACTTTCCGGTTAAGTAGTTACAAATCCTTTTTGATATTTCAAAGCATTATTGTTATACGCATTTATTTTTTTGTTTTATGATTATCGTTTATATTCAAAAGAATATAATCCTTATTACATTAAATATAGTCTGATAATGTCATATCTTCCCAGTTTCCGGCAATATTCAAAATAACTTAAACACAGTTTTTCCATGTTAAACAACATTCAAAATGAAATATAAAAATTGTATGAATAAACAAATAAAGAAGAAAAAAGAAACCCTTAAATTGACAACCTTATTATTTTTTGACGTAATACAATATAAAAAAAAAAACTGAAATTTCAAAAGAAATTGAAAATATCGTCATTTTTTAAAGTAATTTATTTTTATTGTTTTAACCCCTTTTACTCTGAATTGATTTTGTTGTAAAATAATACGAAGTTGTATCGTAAAACTGATAATGTTTAATTTTAAATAAGCTTTGAAAGGTTAAAAAAAAAACATTTATTCTTATTGATAATTCCAATAAGGATAAATTGATTGGCATTCGGAAGAGTAATATACGAAATAAGTTTGTAATTTAATATACAGAAACATTGAATTAATATGGCGCCATTTTGTATTTAAATCAAATGTTGTTAATATACTATAATTTTAAACAATTTTAGTTAGTTCGGGGATCTTCACTGCGGTTGATTGTTCACAAAAACTAGGCAAATTATCAGCTCCATAGGTATTCCCTTAAATACTTAACAATATTTCCCTCTTTCGTTACTCCAACCACCTCACGATCTTTAAAAACGTTAGCAGATCTATGATTGAGATCTCTACCAACTCTTCCAATTCTTTGAATAGATAGTTTCCAAATATTGTAATAGGATGTACCAAGTTTACCAATTTGTACGAGGAAGTATTTTCATTCAATACATTTGAGAAGTTTTCTCACACTGAATATTAAAAATTTTTCCAAACAGGAAAAGAAGGCGTGAAGGCATGTCCCAGCCTTAAAAGGCTAAATATTGGCATCTAAGAAAGGGTTTTTACTTGTCCTGGTTCTTTTAAATTCCTGAAAATGTTGCTTGTCATCAGATCAATCCTAATTGCATGCTTGTACATCAAGCAATGTCAAGTAAGAACTGTTTTCCTTCATAAAGGTGATTGGCTAAGGATGGAAATGATGGAAGGGGACAAGGGGAGATAAAGTTTTGATATTTATATAAAATACAACAATGAATTTTTGATTCAATAAATTTTATATTCCAGGCACTAACATTTTCCATAAACAATTAAATATTTACACTTCATCAGAATTTATATACGCATCCTTAAATGTTATATTTCGAAAATTATTTTATATGAGTTTGTTATAAAATATTAAAATACAATATAATAAATATTTTATAAATCCTTTTTTATTGAAAAATATAAATTAATTTTTTATTTATTGTACATATTTTTTTATTCTTTCAATCAATTTTTATATGGAACACATAAACAAACAAATTGTATATAAAAAAACAATTTTTTACAATTGGCGTGAAAATAATTCATATTTTAATAGTGAAAATAGCCTAAAAAACTAATCTTTAACTAAATCAAGTAGTAGTTTCATTATACATTGGCTTTTTCTCTTTAAATTGACCTACAACGCCACCAAGCATCAGAAATATAAAATTGTTTTACAATTACTAATTATTGTATTATTATGAATTTAAGTTCCTTCTAGTGGCAGGCAGTGTAGCAAATATTATTTATTATTATTTGCAATGTGGCTACAGGCTACAGCTACAACCAAAAATTGTGACTTGGCCTCATTAAAAAGGTAAATTTGGACGGACTAATTTTATATAGATTTCGAACCATAAGAAATATTTATTTGGAACAAGCTAATGGCTTTTAATAGTAAGTCATTTGTTGTCAGCAAAGTCTCAACCGCTAGCATTTTTCCCAATCTTAGAATTACATATTACAAATTTGATTGCTGACTCATTTAAACGTCTAAATTTGAACACGAGACCTAATGAATGCATCACAGCACAGCACATAACATAAATATGCAAACAGAAAATACTGAGCGTATTATTTTTTGTATTTATATGAAGGCTTAAAACAATTTCTTTATAGATATTTTTAAAGTAACCTTAGGCGCAACGCGGAACCTAGGAACCGAGAGCTATGTAACGAACCGTAGCTGATAATGCCCTCTTAAAACACTAATTTTTCTTTCTTTAACAATAGTTTTAGGTATAAAATTATTTAAATTTTCTGTATTATTGTCACCGAAGCCTTAGTGTTAATGGCCGATTATGCTCGACCCGACTATCTTGTGTACAAGATAATCGTCCATTAACACTGACTTACCCTGAATATACCCAAAACGTAAAGTTAGTAAATATATTTAATTATCATAAATTTCCGTATGTTGTTTTTTTCAAATGACACCACTAGGACACTAAGAGGCGGCCTTCATTACCCTTCAATTTCCATATGTAGTATAACCAGAGATTTATTTCTATAATTGATGAAGAAGATTGAACAAAATTAAATTAAAATCAAAAAATTAAATCAATTAGCAATTTAATCTGCAGTTCGAGTTCAAAAAACACTGCATAATTTTTGGAGCTAGTTAAAACCTTTTCATATACAAAACTAGATAATTGGTTTTAAAGCATTTTTTTATATCCTTTTTTCAATAATTTTACAATTTATATATTATTTAAAGATCATAAAAGGACATTAAAAAAGATTTTTACTATCCATAATTCTAACATAAAAAATATATTATTTAAATTTTATTATTATTATTAAACCTTTATGAATAATATTAAAAATGAATATTATTATTTTTATGTTTCCTATACAATTTAAAGGATAATATTTTAAAAGGATTTTATCACCAAAAAAAAAAAAAAAACAGAATTTAAAATTTGTAGGAGGAAAAATATTCAGTAGCAAAGGATATTTTTAGCATAATATGTGTCAAACAGAAGTACTAAATTTGCTAAATGACACTTAAGAATGCGGATACACATATCATTTTAAAAGATATCCTTGAAATATCTCAATATCACTGTTCTGGGTGTTATTGTCGTCTAGGGCTGTTTTCTTATAGAAAAATATAAGAAAAATTAATATTTATGAGATTTCTTTTCATTTTGTTTTTTTATTATTATTTATATTTTCAAGAATGCCCATTGGATTTACAATTTACATTTTTCCGTGTATGCGTAAGGTTCAAAGAAAACATGATAAAACATAACCACAAAAAATGTATTATCCTTGAGCAATTTATATACAATATATTTATAAACAGGGTATCTGCTTTGAAGGTCAAGAATTCGGAAATGGCAGTACGGATATAGAATTACAGAACTGGGCACAGTAATCTCATAAGTCACTGCTGTCATTGCGTTGTAAAAAGCTCTTTTACAATTTCCAGATTATGTATATAAACCTGAGGAAGTAATTAATGAGACCTATGGTTCTAATGTCCTGTGGTTCTAAGAACCCTTGGTTAAACTGTTGAGATCTCTTACGATACAGCCCTACGCATTCACATAGGATGTGTTTGGAAGTTTCGTGATGTTCCAAGCAAATTCTACAGAAGGTGTAGGTGTAAGCTATTCAGCTTATTTATGTGGGAATTAACCCTGCAGTAGCCAGTTAAAAAATCGGATATTTGACAGATTTGGTATCTGAGGCATACGGATTTAAATAACATCAATGATTAAAAAAATCGGTTCTGGCAGCAAAAACGGCAATACACTTAATTATCACAGAACCGGTAACACTGATAGAAATAATACTCAAACAATTCTGAACTGGGAACACGTATGGAAATAAAACTATTACTCCAACAACCGTGAACCTATTATTTATCGAACGAGATAATCATATCGTTTTTCTCTAAATTAAATATTTTCGAAATTATAAGTTTAGATTTTTGTTCGTGTAGGAACTTATCTGGAAGACTTTTTGAAAATACGCTGTAGTTAAGTGAATGTTCTAAATATAACTCCTCGCTGGTACATTTTCTTTCTTAAAATGAACCAAAAAATTACAAAGGATTAGTTTCTCAAATGCAGTCATCCTGTATAAATATAATATTGTAAATCTGTTTGTAAATTTAATATAATATATTCTCTGCGGTAAAAATAAAGTAATAATGATAAAATTAGTATATAATTAATGTATAAATAATATAAATTATGATAAGTTTTTATAAAGAATTCGGCAAATATAATATTCGCCTGTTTAACAAAAACATGTCCTTTAGAATTGTATTTAAGGTTTGACCTACCCACTGAAGTAATTTAAATGGCCGCAGTATTTTAACTGTGCAAAGGTAGCATAATCATTAGTCTTTTAATTGAAGGCTTGTATGAATGGTTGGACGAAATATTAACTGTTTCATAGAAATTTATAATAGAATTTTATTTTTTAGTCAAAAAGCTAAAATTTATTTAAAAGACGAGAAGACCCTATAGATCTTAATAATTTTAAAATTTTAATTATAAAGATGATTTAAATTATAATTTTTAAAATTATTTTATTGGGGTGATATTAAAATTTAGAAAACTTTTAATTAAATAAAAACATTTATTTATGATTAATTGATCCATTATTAGTGATTAAAAATTTAAGATTATATAAATATGTAAAAAATCTTAACAACAAAAAGGATACACAATCTTTTTGTTTTAAATATAATACCATACTTTCAAAATAATAGGGTCATTTAAAAAGACATAATATTAATTTTTAACAATTAATTTTACTTTTATGTCAGATATAATATTGTCGATATAAATAACATTATAATATAAACATTGGCATTTAATTAGTCCAGCAACTAAATTGAAATTTGAAATGTGATTTTCATTTATTTATAATATGTTTAATAAGGATTAACACTGAAGTTTAGTGGTCTATGACAAAAACGAATTTTTTTGAAAACTTCATGTAAGTAGAAGTAAGATAATAATTTTATAATTTCTTTACTTCCATATTTTCTGTAAGGCAATGATTAACAAAATATGATTAATTTTAAATTAATTGACATTTTTTGCAGAGCATTTGAATTGGAAATTGTCAACGATTTCCATTAATTGACAAATGGTAACACACAAATTGTCAATCATTTTCATATTATTGGAAGACTTTCCAATAAGTGTAAAATGAAGTAGAGTAAATTCTTTTCACTTTCTTATATAACTCGAATTAATCAAAGTGTTTTTTTTTTGGTATTTTAGCAAATTTTATACATTTTAAATTTTAAGAATTTGATTTAAATTTTTATGTTTGATTTCGAAACAAAATCAAAATTGCATAAAGTTAATGAACCATCAAAAAATAATATCAAATTATTTTCAAACGGAAGAATACACTTAAACAAAATGCATCACATTGCGCCAGACCAAAATGCTATCGCTTTGATTACATCTTAAATGAACTCGTTCGTATTTTTTTATGTTTGGGGAAAAGTAGTGTAATTCTATTTGTCATAAATCAAGTGAGGGTTTAAAATTTAGTGGTAAGAATCGAACCTGAATGCATTTGACACTTTACTGCTTAAAGCAGATATGATGTCTCAACCGTTAGCATTTAACCAGTCCTCCAATCACAATTACGTATTGTATATTTTAATTACTTGCACTAATTTGTACCAATTTAAAACTGAGTTTAGAGCTATATCGATGTATCGGTCAAGAAATGAACACGTCTTACGCCAGGGCGTTTATAACGCGTGACGTTTATCCCACCCTGTATAAATATATGTATATTTTCATAACAACATGGAATAAAACTCTGTTAAAATATAATATTACATATATCTTAAACAATTACAATTTCTTAACAAATATACGCTAATTACTTAATTAAATTTAAATATTAAAAATCAGTAATACTTTAATACCACATTCAACAATATCAAATTTACGTGAAAGTAATTTTTTTTCGTATAGTATTACGCCAGTGTTGAGTTGATACTATCAAAGGTTATTCACGGTTATTTACACTTTACTACTACATATATACAAAAATTGAAGTAGAAAAAATTACATTGCAATCATAAAATAAAATTATATTTTTTTCAACAATCATAAAAATAATTGAAAAATTTTAAATTTATATTGATGACATATTTATATTATAAAAAAATTTTTAAATTAATTTTTCTAGGTTATGTTTACAAAAAAATTATGTAAATAAAGTGTTTTTTTAATGCGATTGTGATTGTGCGTCTGACAGCCACAGTGTAAATATTTTGTTATAGATGTAAACAAAAAAAAAAATAGTTTGGTTTCTGTGGTCACGATAAAATATGAATCGATAGTAAATAAAAGCCAACAACTTTAAAAATAAAAATAATTATAAAAATGCATAAAGAGAAATTTCACATTTTAGGGGGAAAAAATTAAGTTATTTCTTTAATTTAGTTTGTTAAATCTATCCTATTTTCCTTTCGGTAAAGGTAGCGACCGCACTCTGAACAGGACACTCAATCCTAACGAATCATGCATTTAAGTTATGTTGATCCGAACTAAACATAATGAATAATGTAGAAGATACGGAGATGAACACGAGACGATTGAACAAAAATTGTATCACCGTCCCTGTAAACGGACGCACCTGCAACGGAAATACTTTAGTTCTTACTATTATAATGGAACTGCATGAAGCAGGAGTTCTGGGTTGGAAACTATGTCTCTGTTTCGATCGAAAAAGTTGTTAGCTCATGAAGGGTTCAAAAAGTTACAGTGGAGCTAATTCTGGCCTAAGTAAGTGGATCCTAGCGGTTCCTCTCATAGAATCAACCAATCTAAGGAATAACACTTTAATTTCAGTCGCTTTAACATACTACGGTCGCAACTGAACAGTCGACAGATGCTGATGATAAAAATAAATAAATATATAAGAAAATATTTACGATGAACACCATACATATTTAAAATGAATTAATTTAAACTTTTAAAACATTAAAAATCAGGTAATTGAATGTCAATTTTAATACAGACTGTAATTTCTTAATAGGGAACTGTACCGTCTATCAAATTTTAAAATTTTCAATATTTTAATTCTGGATTTAATTGTTGAAATCATTTAACTAATTCAAAATATATTTAAATTCGAACATGAAACCTCCAAATTTCGCTATGATATTGAATCTCGGTTAATATCAGTTGATAAACTCTGTATAAATCTGTAATTAATATGAAAAATACTGGAAAATTCCTATGAAAAATATAATATTTTAAAATAAACTCCACGAGATTTTTAAAAAATTTTTGTAAACATTTATTTGTATATATACATACACAATAAATATCCGTCCATATGGTTACATACCGAATTATTAATTACAGTTTTGTGGTAAATTATTTAAATAATTTTCAAATAATTTACAATATTTATAAAAAATGTAAACAATTGTAACAAAATATGTATATTAAATTTAAATATAATTTATAATTATTTATGATTTATAAAAGAAATTCTATATTTAATTGAATGAAGATTAGGTCTATTTAAAATATGATATATTTCTAATCTATTTTTAAACGTTGAATCGTTAAATTTAATATGATTCCGTTTGACAATTAATCTGGGCGAGCAAATTAGTTAAAAATTTTGGAAACAGTCCATCTGTGGCCAATCTAATATGAAAGAACCTAATCAAGTGTAGAACGGCCAGCAAAACATGACCGTTTTACGAAAAAAGAAAAACGGACTACCTCCTAAAACTGTACCACAAGGATATAGCTAGAACTATAGATGTGTATATGGGGTACTGGCCAATAGGTGAACAGGGGGCAATAATGATTATCATATTTAACTAATCATGGCGCAGCTGTAAAGTACTACATGAAAAAGAGACTAGTGAACATCATTTACTAGTGCCCTGCACTGGTCAGAGCCAGATACAAGTCTTTCGGCAATCTTTACCTTAGCGAACTCAACGACCTAGCCACGAGCAACCCAGAGATAATGTACGCTTCTTGAATAGCACGAGATGTATCTAAACTGACTCTTTCCACCGCGTAGCTTAGCCTGGGTTTCATGTATGACTGGTAGCTAAACGGTATATATGCGTTAATTAGAAGCGCCTGGCGTGTTGCTCGGGAGTCGAACCAATAATATTGTGGCAATGGATTATCCGGACAACGGGTAATCGACACACCCAATACAAAGTATACATTGAAAAATGTCTTATTTTGGAACCATTATTCCTTACAAAATTATAATTTGTAATTTACAAGTAGGACGTCATTGAGTCTATATATAAGAGCCTGATATAAATTGTTGTGTAAAAAATGTTCCTCGGCCACAAAAGTTAATCTTTCGCTGAATTCACGACATTCTTGTTTTCGTAACAGCATAAATTGATAGCCACGGCAATAGTTTCTAATATAGAAGCTTATATAAAATATAAAATTGGGTTTTGGTATGACGGTTTTATGACATTTTCTAAATTCGATATGG
Organism: Rhamphomyia laevipes; assembly: GCA_963920725.1. Lineage (NCBI taxonomy): Eukaryota > Metazoa > Arthropoda > Insecta > Diptera > Empididae > Rhamphomyia > Rhamphomyia laevipes. Next base: position 133,539,537 of record OY987255.1, read on the forward strand.
TACAGATAATTTATTAAATATTTAACAACATAATTAACGCAAATATAATACCAGAATATTATATTATTTCTTAATGAAAATGGAATTATTAATAATTATTAATTTAATAAATATTCTTTATTGTCATTTTTATTCTATTATAAAATATTTTTTATGTTTTGTACTAAATTTAATAATGTAACCAACTATCCTTTACTATAATTCTTTACGTTTAATAATATTTTGTGATACTTCAATTTTTCTCTTTTAATAAGAAAATATAATTTTCATTTATTTGGATTGCTTTATTTTTTTTTAGATTATTTTTTTCGTTATAATGATTTTGTTATATTTGATTAAATATTTTCTTATTTTTTTAATATGTATTGTGTAACCAGCAGAACGTAATTTCATATTTATAAGAAAATTTATAAAATTACAGAAATTTTTTATTTTTAAATTAACGCTTTAGTTCTATACGTGCGACAATACAAACTCAAAGTTATATCAATTTTAAGACCTCTGCATTTTGAGGAACACGAGTCCCATCCTACGCAAAGATTTATTTAATTTATGAATCAAAGCTTTAGTTTATTTAGAGTAAATAATTTGTAGTTTGTATTCCAAATAGTTTTTGCAGGACACTGCGACCGCAAAATCCACCAATACACATTAAAGCAAACGAAAGATCGATTGCCCAAGTATTAGAATGAATCAACGTAAAGCGTAACAAATATTATGCAACTGTTGAGGGAAAGCGAAACATCTCTGAAGCCACTATCCATCAGAGCAACATTAAAAAGAAAGGAACTTTATTATCGCACTTCTAAATAATGTGATGGATGCACGTGAGCTTATTAGACGGGTTAACCTGATTACGTTGATTAAGAATGTATAATGAATCGATGGTGCTGTAAAGACAATAACTAAGCCAAGAGGATGATAATGAACCTTTCCTACCACTGAATTATGCTCTGCCTTATGAAGCATTCTTCTTGTCTTTACAGCACCATCCATTAATTACACGTTCTTAATGAAGCTAATCAGGTTTTCCCGTCTAATAAATGTGTAGTTCATTAAGAGATTCGTTTTTCCGGATCTCTTAATGACATATACATTGCCATTTTTAATGGAAATACGTAATCACTCGATAGTTGGTATCATTAACAAACTAGAAACTTTCTAAACATTACGAGCTAATGATACTTAATTGAAGGGGAAATAAAATAAACGGAAAGACTACAGTAATGGGTCCATAAATTTTAAGTAATTTTGAAACGGAAAAACGTAATAATTTATATGATTATTAATACAACCAGTTTGATTTGGCTCCCAATCAATACTCGTAAAATACAAATCAAACATTTATAACTGAGTTTTTGTCAACATTATCCTCATTCATAATCACTGCAAATTCCTATATGTATATCCTTTTTATAAATCATATCATAATCATAACAACATTTTTATATGTTTATTTATCCTTAAACTCGTCTAAGACATCAATGAATATAGCCAATAATATTATATAATTTCACCTTATTTTTTTAGAAGAATTTCTTTTTATTTATATTTATTTATTTTTGATAAAAATTTAACCTTGTTATTTTTGCCATAAGCAAAAATCAAAGAAGAAAATATATATAAAAAAAAAAAAATCTATGAAATATTTCATTTTCATTTCCTCTCTCCATTTTTTTTTTTTTTTTGGTTGCAAAAGTATTTCAGAGAAAGGATTTCAGTAAGGATATATGAAAAAGTTGAACCATAAACAAGAAAATAATAAATAAATATAAAATAAATAAATTTTTTTGAAGGATTTTAGATGAAAAATCTCTCCTTATTTGTTGTTGTTGTTGTTGTTGTGAAAATATATTTATAAATTCTGATTTTCTTTAAAAAAAATATTATTTTTTACCTTAAAATTATTGATTATTCAATTTATTTTTTGTAGGTATAATTTATAAATTTAATCGATTTATAATCAAAAAATTGTATTTGTTTACATAATAATTAACAATATAAAAATATTTAGGAATTTTAAATTTTACAAAAATATTTCGAAATGTTAAATTCTATTGACGAGCTTAATATCATTATAGCTTCCGAGTAATTTTTCAGTTGAAAGTGTTTTCAATAACACCAAGAAATTTCAAAATGATTCAATATTCAAAGTAAGATGGCAGACAATACACTACTTCTATATATTTTGTATAAATGTCATGTTATTTTCGACCAAGCCAATTGCGGTCAAGTGGTGGCATCATATTATATTTGCAAAAATAACAACCGAGCAAAATATTATTTAGAAGAATGTAAATCCTGGTGGATGCATGAGTTAATGACAAAATGATCTAAATTGACCAATTACAATTCAACTACACAAATTTAACTGAATATCAAAATCATAATTAATTATTGTAAATCTATCTTATAGATTTATAGGTAATTTTGTGACAGGATATTATTGTGACAGTTTATTTTTGTGACAGGTTTTTTTTTTTGTGACAGGTTTTTTTTTTGTGACAGGTTAATTTTGTGACAGTTTATTATTGTCAAAGATAATTATTAATAATAAATATTCGTTGAAAAACCTAGTCAAGTATAAGTGTAAATTCATACCTAGGCCATAAAAAAGGAGCTACAGAACTAGAATCATAGTAGGCTTCCTTACAGACCATTGAAACCTTAAACGATGTCTTAGTTCGTTAGTCATGAAGACGAAACGGCTGGAACATATACTATGTGGCTGTGAGATGTTTATGTCAAAACGGCTGTGACACCTAGAAAACTACATTATGATGGCGATTAGCACAGAAACAGTTGTACTGCTTTATCAATAACTAGATAATTAGAAGGGATGGCTGCAGTGATCGGAACTGTCTATGGCCCTTCCTTATTCTAAACCTAACCTAACCAAGATTTTACTAAATTCAATTTATAAATAATTTTTTTGTATATGGACTTTATATATGGACGCTTCCCGTCATAATTCTATGCTTCATTGTAGAATAAAATTTTAAAATTTTTTAATTACGTATAAAACCGGAAATTCGATCATAATATTTAATAAATATCTCGGTGAAAAGAATTTCTAATATTTCTTATAATAAACAAACTATAAAGAAACTTAACATAAATTACCAAGCATAAATATTTTATCTAAAAATGTTATCTATTTTTTTTTTTCTATTTGTTGTTTTTGTTTAGGAAGCAATAAAAAACATTCAATAATAAAAAATAAAAAATTTTGTTGATGATAAGATTAAATAGTTTTTTAGTAGTACAACAAAATGAATCAGTCAGGCACGTACTAATAAAAAAAAAAAACTCTGAAACTTCTGATAAGATTATTCAGATTATTTAGAATATTTTTATTATATTTATTAACAATTAGAACTTTGTAGTTGAACTTGTTTTAAGTTTCAACAAACAAAATACAAAATAAAAAATTTAATATTTTTTTTATTATATAAATTCGGCAAGAAATAGATTAGAATTGAATTGAATAAAAAAAAAAATTGTATAAAATTTAAAATAGAAAACATAAAAAATGGAAATTTATACAAATGTATTATTGATATAGTATAAATAAAATTGAAAGATATAATCAGAATCAATGGTGAAATTGATTTATAATGAATTAATGTGAAATTGATATATAGCTTCTACGTAGAACTTTGACAGCATAATAAAAAAAAATGATATTAGATTGACAGATCAGTCGCTAATCCGGGCAATTTTTGTACTTCTTTCAAATATTTTTTCAGTAAAAGTGTATTTATTCTGAAAAGGAAAAACTTTAAAGTACCTACCATGAATTTTAGGTTCGAATAGCTTATAATGGTCCAAGGATACTTTTCGCTTGTAAATAAAGCTGGTTCGAAGTTTAGCCTTTCGAATGTAACAGATAAGATAGAAAAACAAAGTGAATTAGGCTACAACTTTGAATGCCGATATTGTGTTGTTAAAATGAAATCAGGGAATTAACATTGAGAATTGAAATTAATTTAAAGTGTTTTTACCAGTAAACTTTTAATAAAATAACAAAAAAATTTGTTAAGTTAACGAAATAAAATGGCAAATTTTTCGTTTTGACAGCAGTAACCGTTTATGATAATTTTAAGAAAATACAAATGTCACTCTAAGCTCTAAGGAATACCTATATTAATGTCAGTATCGATTAATTTTCTCATTTCTCGTAAGGAGCGATATAAATGACATAAGGAAAATTCAAAATGTCTTATTTAAATTAAGATGATAAAAAAATTTGTAAGAAGTGAATTCATATTGTCATATGACAAAAATTTTATTTGAAGTTATGTTAAAGTTCATAATAAATAACCTAATTGTAAATTCTTATTTACCTAAAATACAAAGTGAAGAATCATTTGAAATTTGCGAATTAGAAGTACAAATTTTATAGTATTAACACAATAATATCTTATATCCAAAGTTAAACTTCTCAGAATTTTTAAAGCCTGGTTTAAAATCTTAATCTCTGTCATAATAAAAAGCCATTCTTGGATAGTAAGAATTAATCTAATTGAAGATTGGATAGTAAGAATTAATCTAATCGAAGATTAATGTAATCGAATGTAAATAAATTGAAGAAAATCCTTTTGAAAGATTAAACAAATTTTGAAAAAATCGATATAATCCAATTTAAAGGAATTAGATTAGATTAAATTAAGTAAGGTTTCTTAAAGCATGAATTCGCCTTCACATACTGCGACCTCAGAAATATTTATCTTGTTAAGTCGAACTCGGCTGATACTCAAGCTTCTGTAGAAGCTTATAATCATCTTGGCGGCTGTAAACTTTGAAATATCTTACTCTAGATATCGTTAGCCTTAATATAAATAAATTATTAAAGCTTGTAAAGCCTTGCTTCTATGTAATTTATCACTTATTCAGTCTTCTAAATAGCTAAATACTATCAAAACGTGTAAAATATTCTTCAATGTTTTGAAGATTTTTAATATTTTATGACTAAATGTGTTTGCATATAATATTTAAAAAATTATATATCCGGCATTTTACCATTCCAAATACTTTTGTTGTTGTTATATATCCTGTTTTTTTTTTCATAAAATCCTTTTATTTTCAATGACGCTATGTAATATTAATGTTTTGTCTCTGGTGTGTTTTTGTTGGGTTCGAAAAAGTGTAAAAGAGGATCACATTTCCAATTTTTTTTTTTTTTATAATATTGAGTATATTTTTCACCTCTACACTTCATCAAGGATGTTTCATTTTATTTTTTCAGTTGTATATTTCAGTTCAATGAATTCACGTGCGACATTATAGTATATAAAATAATATGTTTTATATGTGGTGTCATAGTATTTGTTGAAAGGATATCTTGGAGTGAAAATATAATAATTGTATAGAATGAGTAATTTTTATGAAGGACTTTTTTTTTTTTTTTTGGGAAGAAGATAATATACAACAAAAACCATCAAATACATGCAATTAAAAGGATAATTGAAAAAAAGAAGAGATGATATAATGTATCTGTAAAAAATTTTATCAATTTTTGTTTTGAATTTTATATTTAAATTTAATTATTTTTATTTTTTGGTTGAGTAAACGTGTTTAATACTTGAATTATTTATGATGAATGCGGTACTACAAAAAATATTCAAGGGAATAATAAATTTCTTATGATGAAATTGAATATTTTAATATAATTATATAATTTTTTTGGATTATTTTATATGTAATTAATTGAGATATTGAAAATGTACACAATCTGGAGTTACGTTAATCCGTCATTTCTGAATATATGCAACAACATCACCGGATTAAATATACAAATTTGCTGTAGGAATTTCGTCTTTCATATATTTCATTTTAACGTTCAATAGAAATTTATAATGAAACACCATCTGGTGGCAAAAACTTGTATTACTATAAAAAAAATTTGTTTGACTTTTCGTTACTTCTTCAATACATATCATCTAATTTTTGAAATCAATTCGTTAAAAAATTGCCTATTATCGAACGATTTCTGATTGTAAAATTATTTTAGGCTTTCTAATCTAAAGCGAAGTTTATCACGAATTTAGTTAGTTGTGAGAATTTGAGTTTGAGAAACTACATAGTAAGTTAGTAAGAATTGATATATACTTAGGGTCACGGACAAGCTAAACAGAAAACGAACAGACTGAAAACTATGTTTACTGGTGACCGATAATGGAACGAATTGTAATTTTAAAACAATTTAGATATACATTTACTGTATGAAATATCAATTTAAAAAAACTCTACGAAGGACTATTTATTCGTTAGAATATTGGCTTTGACAAACGTTTATCGAAACATTTCTGATTTTAATGAAGATTTTGCTCTCTTATTCCATATTTTTGAGAGCATTTAATTAGAAATTTACTCTATGAAATCTTAATTTGAAAAACTTTACTAAGGAACCCGACGAATAAATCTATTTTGAAAATTCATATTTCTATTCGTTGAAATACAAATAACAACACTGACAACATTGATTTTGACAAACTGCCGATGATCGAGCGATTTATGATTCCAAAATTCTTTTAAGCATTCTAATGCAAAACTCTACTAAAAATTTAAACTATACTAAGAATGGACTTACAGACGGACAAGCTAAAGAAAAAACTAACAGACCGAAAACTAGGTTTTTACAGAGGATACCGGTTATCGGACGAATTATAATTTTAATATCTATTTTCCAACGCCCAGTTTTACTAATAATTAAGGTACATATATAAAGTTGAAAAAGGAATGACTGCCCGACGAACAAGGCGAACAAAATCGAACCAGATTGAAGTACAGTCGAATGAACAAAGCATCAATATATGTAGGGTAAGGAGAGATGGTATACATTTCTTTTATATTAATTTCCGTCAATATTTTATCATAAAATTATAGAAACTATATTAAATTATTTAAATAGTTTTATAAATATCAATATTTTAAATAAATAATTTTTCTGATTCACTGATTCAGAAATAAGCACAAGAAAAAAGTTATTAATTTTATGTTAATTCTCGTTAAATAATATCCAAAATATTTTGACAATTAACAAATCAAATTTGTATATAAAAATATTTATTTCGTGAATTTAACAAATTAAATTATTCAAGCAGTTAAATTAAATTAAATAATAGACAAAGTATTAAAATTTAATAAATATTTTTTTTTTTACGAATGAATACACCAAATTAATTTTAAATTATAATTTTGTTAAATTTTATTTCCTAAACTGATTAAATATTTTATGAAATATAATTAAAAATTCTGAATAATAATTAGACAGCTTCATTATTTAAAGTATAATTTTCTTTTCGATTATATAAATTTTAATTTATTTAAGTTATTCGATAACATATTCGCCCCTAAATTATATTAATACTCCTAAAAATATGTTATGTTTTCAGGTGATTTCGATATTAATAGGTTTTCGTGGTTTTCTTTAAAGAAAATCTTCAATAAATATTATTTAAAATCATTAAATTTTGAATTGATATTCAATAAAAATATTTTTGTGGCAACATGAAATAGTAACTTATATCGAAAATATAAATTTTTCAGGAGTGAATTTACAATAATTCTGAAAAAAAAAATATAAATATAATATCAACAAAATATCGTAGGGAGAAATATGGCGAATTTAATTACAATAATTCTAACCAGGATAAAAATTATTGAAACCCCTAAAATGAACCTCAAAAGACGACTTAAGAAAGTTTTTTAGAGGAATATCTTTAACTTGTTATAATAGCTTAAGTCATTTAGCTATTTTACTAAAATACTAAAACAGCTTTTGTTGGTTTAATATTGTGAAAGCGCATTTTACATACAAGAAATAATATGTTATGTTGAATTAAGTTATATTTGCAAACCATAACCATTAACTTTCTGTGCACTTAATTACTACGGATTTTAGACATAAGCTATTTTTACAAAAAAAAAAAAAATTTTGCTTCTAAGCAAGATTTTAGAATTTACCTAGACATAAGCAGTTACTTCAAAAGCATTAGTACTTCAAAATTACTTAAGCTAAAATGCTTTTAAACCTATCTACCAAAATAAATATAAATAATGTAAATATCTCAAAAAATGGACTAGAAAGAGAACAAAAATATAATATTAAAAAATTTAAATTTTCACTTAAATCGACTTAAACGACTTTCACATATTGCAACAAATTTATAGCCAAAACTACTTAAAAAATATCATAAATTTTAAAAAATATGAGATATTATTGGATTGTGGATTCAATCTAATTAATATAAGTGTAAGTAAAAACGCCGAAACAGAAAACAAGTGTTGATTCTTTTGCGTGCTTAAACGCCCAAGTGTATAAAGTGAGTGCAAACCGATAGTGCTAGCTAAGCTGTAGATTTATATTTTCCCGCCAAGACAAAACTAAACCAATGCTGGCGAAAGAAAATTGTAGAGCTGTTAAATTTTTTGAAATGGATATATTAGAAATTGTAAGAATTATCCAAACTTGCATATAATTTACGAGGTATATATCAAAAATTTGTAAAACTTAATCAAATTTAATTAAAATTGAACAATATTTTGCCTCCCACATTAGAACTTAGTCACAAAAGTGACAAGATATTAACAATATTTTGACTCCTGTATTAAATTTCGCTGGTGCTGGCGGTTAACATTGAACATTATTCAATTTCGTCGGTTCCTTTTTTTCTTGGCGATAATCGCGAGCTTTGGATTTCCTTTCATTTATTTCCATTATGTTGAATATTTTTTAAAGCTACCGCTGGGTCGCATTACGATCGGGTCTTAAACCATAAATTACGATTGGCTCTAATTTTCTAGTTTCATAATTTAAGTTGGATTCGAATTTTAATTGTCTTAGATATTATTAGGAAGTAATACATATTTTAAATTTTAAGAGTAATATAACTCTTCGTGCTGAGTTTCAACAAAATAAAATATCAGAATTTAATTATTATTCTAATATAATAATTATTAATATTTATAGGATTCAGAAAAATTATAATAGTACATAACCTAAAAATATATTTTTCTCGAACATATGCTAATATAAATTTAGGTTTAATCTATGGAATTATCGAAATTAATTTCTTCTGAACTTTAATACCAAACTTTTAACTAATTTTTTGAATAATCTTATGAAGAAAATCAGGATAATTAATAAAACTTTTGTATAAGCATAAATTATAAATGTTTTATCTTCGAAACATTCATTCATTTAAAAGTTAATTATCTCAGCAATCAACAGACTTGGGTCAAATATTATATACCAAGAAATTTTTCCAAGTCACCAATATTTTAAGTCACCAATAATAAAAAGAAAAATTCTTGAATATTTTCGTGTAATTATCATTAGTTGAATTAGTCATTTAGTAATCAACTTAAATGGTAAAGATAAAACTTTTTGATTGCGGGGAAAATTAATTATTAAAGGAAATAAGAATTTATTTAATCTTTGAAAATAAAATTTATTTTATTATAGAAGAAGAAACTTTTCAATAAAAATTATCTATTACGCCTAAAATTTATAAGTTTAGTGTAGAAATAAACAATAAAAAAAAGTAGTAAAAGTGTTCAAAAGTAAGATTAAATTATACGTAAAGTTGTCTTCAAAAGTAATGCAGAAATTAGATTTGAATATATTAGGTCAGAATTGTTAGAATTATAAAAATTATGATCACTGGTTCACAAGTTCACATATTAATCTATCTGTTAAATGTACGTAGATTTATTAGGTATCTATGTTAAGAATCCGGCTTGAGAAAATTCCAATCTGATTTCCAGCATTATGCTAGAGATACTTTAGCCATTGCCGCTGTAAAAAAAAAAAATATTTAACATTTCAAAGCGGAAGAGTTGAAATCGAGCGAACTTTTCCGCAGAACAAAGCGGAATTGCCAAGTAGCGACTTAAACTACTCTCGTATATTTCTATATGTTTCAACTGACATTTCAAAGGTGGTAGCGGTACAACGGCGACAGTATCTCAATCTCCAGCATTAGGGGAAATTGTATCTCCAGACTATTAGACTTAAATAGAAATTCCTTTTTGAATTGTCTATTTTTTTTCAAACAATTAGTTAATTAGAAAGATTTCTTCTAGCCAGAATTCATGTAGCTGGGAGTCAACGATAAATTTCTTACCAGTCACCCACTTAATTTTCAGATCACAAGAATATCCTGATTATATGTTGCCTACTTAGCAGCATAGACTTTTTCATTTTAGATCTATCATATGCAAAGTATTGAAATTTAAAAATATAACTAATCAGCTTGAGGAAGAAGAGTGGACAAATTCTGAATAATTTATCAATATCAATTCGGTTACAATAAATATTAGTATTAGAGATTTAACAGCTTTAGTCAATCATTATTTACTGTCTTCATTTGATACATGAGAATTTAATTATAGGTATAATATTACACAGTAACCGTGGTATTCTAACCTGCTAGTTTAACTATAATGTAAGCACATACCACTCAGCAGATAGGTCATTATAAAACAACTGGTACGCTTTTCATATGCACAGAAAAACTCAACGGCTAGGGTTCTTACAATAACCTCGAAAACGCATCTTCCAAAAGGCGTATCTTTTTCTGGTATCAGTAGGATTGAAAAACCTCCACTACATTCTTACGTATCATATTTAAATTACTATTTACATATATGCGAATTAATTGACAGAGAAATTATACAAAAAACTATTGAAATTACTTTAAACACAAAAAAAAAAATTACTTAAGGTACGACGAAAAAGTCATTTAATAATAATTACTTTTAAACCCGATTTTCCACTTAGTTACAACATAATTTTACGTGATAAATTAGGTGTTATTATTTACTTGGTCTAATTACCCATTCCATATTGTAAACTTTACCATGACCAGCTTTTGATTAATTAAATTACCTATAGAGCTAGAATTTCCAGTTTCCAGTTGGAAAATTCTATAATCAAATCGTTATAAACACTTTAAAACATTTTTTAAATATTGCCATTTTTTTATATTGGAATATAAAGTTTTAATTTAATTATATTTTTAATATTGTTATTGAATATTTTATCTTTAACGAAAAACTCAAATGAAAATGCATTTAATCTGAATTTACGCGACAAATTAATTCATGATAAAAATATTAATGATAACAATAATTATTTAAATAACGATTGTGTAATTATTACTAAATTTTCGAGTTGGTATTAAATATAAAAATAATTTTTCTCTAAAGTGTTATTTACAACACACGCAAGAAAGCCAAACCTGCGAAAGTTTTCAAAACCCAAGAAAGAAAAACACGCCGAAGTTAAACAAATTTAAGAAAGTTAAGAAATTTTCATAATAGACGTAACAAAATTGAAGCTCCTGTTTTACTGGAACTATTTTTTAGATGTAACCTTAAACATTCTTATGGAGTTCGTAACATTCTTACGCATCTTATAAATATCCCACGCACTGAAAACGCGTGACAGTAGATTCTTAACAATCAGAAATCTTAGGCGCGACGAAATTCCGGAAAGTCGAACAGTTGGTTCAATTTGATCTCAAGCATACTATGAAATATGTTTAAAAATATATTTTATTTGCTAATTTACATTTTGCACATCAGGGCAATCATTCACCAACTACTGAAGGAGTATTCTTCACTGTTTTAATAGGAATTTATTTTTTTATTCTTCAGGATACGGAAATGTATAGAATCCTCTTTTATTATTGCTATGTCATCGCATTAAAAAATAATACTTAGTGTGAAAATCGTCGGAGTAAATTGATTTATAAAAACACTCGTAACATTTGTCAAGCATCACGATTTTTCGGCGAGCATGTAAATCAAGCTTCATAGCATTTTTTAATTTTTTATGTGTCTCGTGTGCGTTGTAAATCAGGCATTAATTCTCATAAAAACACAAAAATTCTTCAATTACACTTTCCGTATTTCTGATATAATCAGCAATTATGTAATGGAATTCTTGAATTTCATATTTTTATACTTAATAAATTGAAGGAAAATTTTGAAAAAATAAATATTACACTCAATTTTATAAGAATTAATATTAATTAATAATAATAATAATGATTTTGTTATATATTTAGAAATCAGATGGGATACATATTGTCGACTGAGAAAGTCTTAACTTAGAAAATGTTAACCACGAAAATCTTTACTTAGAAATTAACTAAGAAATTTTGGAACCAACCAACCAAGCAAGAATATGAGGACTGAGAAAAGTTAAAGACTATAGGAAAATGAGGTCTGAGAAAATTTGAACTATAAATTTCGGATTGAGCTTTACAAATTGTTGACTGAGAAATTATGAACTGTCAAAATGTTGACTGAGCATATAAATACTAAGGATATAATTGCTAATATAGGAAAATATTGACTAATAAAATGAAGTAAGAAAATGTTGACCTTAAAATGGGGATTGAAAAATTGCTGACTGAGAAAATGTGAACCTTAAAATGTAAATTGAAAAATTGTTGATTGAGAAGAATTTATGGACTGAGAAAAAGTTGATTAAAAAAATCCATCCTTTGAAAATCTCGACTAATAAATTGTGGATAAAGAAAATGTAAACTAAGAAATTATAAAATACTTAATTCAAAGCGGAAAAACTAGTGTCATTTTGACTTGAAGTTAGTATTAAGGATTACTTTAAAATGACTACATATAAAAATGATGTTAGTATTTATATTTTAATCGATAATTTAATCCAGTCTAAATTTTTTAAGTCGAAATTTATTACCTTACCAGTTGAAATCAAATCTGGACAATCACAAAATATGTTGCCATATGAAGAGATTTTTTGTGGACATGAAATAATTTTTCCAAATTTTTACTGTCATTTTAGATGACACTTAATTTAAAGAAAAATAATTTTCTATGGTATACAATAAAATTAATGTTGAATAAATTTCTGAGCAAACAATATTTTATATTGTTTGTGTTAAATAGAAATGGAAAATTCAAGTAATAAAATGAAAATCATATAATATCAAATCTAATTTCTCTTGTCCGTATATCATTTTGATATGGATATAATCATTTTATATACAGTCTTATGTCTAAATAATAAATTAATGAAAACCAAACATTTTGTTTACCTATCCAACATCAAAATGAACATGAGCATGAAAAAATAAATTAATATTTTCGTAGTTTTATATAATTAAATTCAATTTTAAAGATAATATAAACAAACAGAAAATTCAATTAAAAAACATATTTATTAATAAAACAATTTTTATTAATTTTTTTTCCATATAATTTTCTTTTTTATTAATTATTTTTCTTTCCGTCTCCGCATACCAAAACTTTCCGTTTTTACTATTCAATTAAAATGGTAACAGTCAGCGACAAAAAAAAAACAAAAAACCTTAAAAAGTTTTCAAAAATTTTCAAGAGTGTCAATTACACTAAATAACCAAAAAGTTGATGAAAAGTTTGGTTTATTTAAATATTGGTTTCATTTATGGTTGGAAAGAAAAATACATTTTTTAATTAACGCAAATAGAAATCAGACTTAAATCGTTTCATGTTTGATTTAAAAGTTTTTCAAATTTTCTTTGGAAAATATTTATACATAAACGAAGTGAAAATTGTTTATATTTGATTAGTACACTATTCAAAAAATATTAAATATTATGTTAAAGCTGGTATCACAGTGCCACCGTCACCGTGATATTAATAGCTGTGTAAAATACACAGATTTATATCTAAGCAATTACAATGGTCAACGTTCACGGTGACGTAGACGACGTACTATAAAAATTAAACACGTCTTTGACACAAATTCGTAGTTGCTAAAAATGTAGTAGAGCACTTCTTTTAAATTAAGAAGAGTAGCATTAACTAGCATCAATTTCACAAAAAAGTTAGAAAACGGTGGTAACGGAGAGGTTGACGGTGCCAATATGTTTTCAGATTAATGCGCTGCGAACATCACCGTTGACAGGCTTGAATACAGTTGCAATGCAAATGACCGTTTTATTGACAATATTAAATTGGCACTAGAATTACTTTTTTTAAAAAGTAGAATTGGATTTTTTGACAGTATAATTACTCTTTTGAAGTGACGGTATTTACGAAATGTCAAAATGGTCAAATGTAAAATTAAACTGACAGTAAAAAGAATACTACTAAATTTAAAATTTCCTAATACAATTAGAAATAATTTCTGTTACAATGGTAACATTGATGAATGAGGTTATGATATAGCACAATTCATGTGTCAATAAAATTACAAGGGGACGTTTACGTAATGGTAACATCATACTATTCTTTGATGCATTAAGCAACGTGTTCAATTATAGTCCAAAATATCGATGCCGTTCTAAGTTCACTGACGACTTAGCTTCAAATGAGTACATGTACATGTAATAAAATTAACAATATTTATAATTACAATGCTAACCGAGGCCATCGCTGACAACAAATGTTCATACTATTAAACATCAATTAGCTTTGTTTTCCAAATAAAGTTACCCCACTAAAAGGAAACTTATGATACTGATAAAATTAGTATAGGCCGAAAATTTCAATAGAATATCAGGAAACCCCTACCATTAGAAACAGAAAGTCTAGCTTCATCTTTGAGCTATCGCGCTAGTAAAGAAACTTGATGTTAAATGCCATAAAATATGTAGACATTTTAAAGTATTTCAAGATTTAACTTATTGTAGTCTAACAAATTAAATTCGTAATAAAAAAAAATCATATTCTATTAAGAAACATTTTTTTTATTTTCACTTAATACCAAGTGCTATTGAAAACTCAAAATGTACTTCACAAATAATTAAATTTTCATTTTCATTTAATTTCGATCTATTTCTATAAATTTGCTCTTTTGTATCACCAAATACATTTTAAAATGATGATTAATAATTCCAAATAGAGAAGATAAGAGGATAGACAAAATTATAGAAGTCAGACAATAACATCATTGAGATTCCACCTCTGATATAAAAATAATAATAATAAATTCGTTAGATCGTAGTAAATTTGTATCATTACGTTTAATGTAAAGTGTATTAATCACGCAACTATAGGAGTTAAAATCATAATAGTTCAATATCACCAAAGCCATTGACATTTTCGGAACAATGTTATTATAGTAGTTAGAGTAATCATGAGTGTTAGTTACATTGGACTTGATGGTAAAGAGAATTGATTTAGTTATCTAGTTGGTAAGTTTAGTGGGTTCAATGGAAGCTTAATTTCAGAATAATATAAAATTTATGCTCAAAAACATGTAATTTTTATCGAATTTCACTGAAATGAAACACAGGATGGGCTTACGATCTACTTGGATTTTGTAGTCCATACTTTGAGTGGGTCCATAGTAAAATTTACGATTTAATTCGTAATTGTTACCGGATTTCAATGAAAACGCACTATTAGTTACTGTTAATTGCAAAATACTGTTACACATAAATAACTAACTACGAATTATCTGCTACCCCTAATTAGCAGCATTTATTTTATATATAAGAAATTTATTATTATTAGAATTTAACGATTAAATTTCTTTGCAGACAATTTGATATTTACAAAAAAATCAATCCAACCAAACAAATAAAATTTCTATAATGCAAATAATGTCAGAGCGGTTGGTAAATAAAGTGAAAATTAATTAAATGGAAAACTATATTTGTACTTACATTATATTAAATCAAATATAAATGTTACACCGGATTTAAAATACTTTTTACTTTTGTGTGAAGTATTGAAATGGCATTAAATGAATTTATTATAAACTATATAGAAAAACTATTTTTAACTACAAAATGTATGGGAGTGGTTGGAAAATTCATTTTTAAAGAAAATATATACATGAAAATTAAAGAAGCTATCGATTTTATATTGGCAATTTAAAAGTATTTTTATTTGAAAAATGTTGGTAGCCAGTAAAGATATTTGTTAGGTTGTCACATATAGTAAATAAAATTAAAAATGTCTTAATAGTTTAACTGTCTGGAGAATATCGAAATGACAATTATATAGAAAATTTTAAAAGTAAATTGGATTCAACGTTTTTCATATACTTCTTGAATAAATATAAACCTAATCGATAATACTCGTAATTGTTATATTACAATTGTGGATATTGGATAAAGTAAAAAAACCAAAATTGGTGTATAAGTATAGTAGAGAATGAAAATATAAAGAGGTTTCATTATTGAAACCAACAAAAAGACTTTTTCTGTCTGAAAAAAATAATTTAGAAATTTAGTATCCGGTGGGCACGAAGTTTTGTTCGACTGTAAAGTAAATAGATTCAACAAGTTCAGCATTTCTTTATCATAATGTAAGAAACTTAATGGTAATTAAGTAAATACTATACTGCAAATTTTTGCACTCAGTTCTGAAAAGCCTCCAAATATGAGTTCACTAGTGCTACAAGACGGTGTCGATTTAAAAAAAAAATGAAAATAAACAGAAAAGAAATAATAAATTGGTTAATTGTACCAGTGGACCAGCTGTTACATATTATCTGTAGTGTCAGGATCTGATATCTAAACAACTACAACACCTTGAAACTTAAACAATTAGTCCTACACTAATAGTCCTACATGGGCATGAAGTATCATGGTAGTTATTAATAAAACCATGGTATCAATACAGCTTTATCAACAACTTAATCATTGACATTTAATTAGAAGTAACATTACAATAAATCTTCTGACTGCAATGATTAGCATCTGCCTAATGTTCTGCCTAAATTGTAAAGCTAACGTATCTTATTATTAATTATTGTGATAAGTAATGCTCCAAAGCATGGATTTATTTAAATTGTTTCAATGCAGATTACAGAGCAAATATGAATCAAACTAAATTTCAGTTAATATTGTTCAATAAAATCCGACAGTTCTTCATATTTCAAGACGTTCCTTGGAATTGAATACCAAATAAAAATAATGATTTCGTTAAACTGTGAAAAATGTATCCCAAAATAATATCAATTAAATTCAAAATCCTTCAATTTTTTATATACATTAATCAAAAACACTTAATTGACTTAATTGATATGTTTCCACTTAATCAATTAATTTTTATTCATTATCATTACATTCTTTATATTATTATTATTTAAATTTTATTTCATTTTTGTGAAAATTAAATCAGAAACAGATCTAATCTACTATACATAGCCCAAAAAAAAAACCAACTACGTATAACAACTTAATATAAATTTATCCATTATACTTCGCCACCCTTTCAATTAGTAACAAAATATTTATTTCTGTCACCATTATCAAAAGTAACAAAAATGGCTTTTTATTAATAAATAGAAAAAAAATATATATTTATTCTGCCATATTTAGAACACCCCGTTCTATTTAATCAGTTTAGTAGAATTAATTAAGTTATACTCCCAATAAAGTAGAATTCCATTTACAATATTTAATATTATTTTGTTAAATTAATCATTTATAATATTAGTACCAAGGCAATTTTCACATTAACAAGAAAATTTTCTTAATTTTTTTTTTTTTTTTGTATCGTTCATCAAATATTTTCATAAAGAAAATTTAATTAAAGATATTTTTGTACATATATACATACATTTTTATTGTTCCAAGGGTTGTGTAACAGTGTAATAGCTAAATATTATGTTGACATAGAAGATAATAAAGTGTAAAAAATTTAATTTAAGTAATTTATTATGTAAAAAAAAAATTCAAAAATTCTTAAAATATTTGAAATTTTAAAATAACATTCAAATCAACATAAATTATATTTGCGAGGTAGAAATCATTTTAGGCTATTTTATCGCAAGCAATTCATCGCATAAACAGAAATTTGATCAATGCGATGCAAGGAGTAATTTATTAATAACATTATAAAATTTCATATGCCATTGCAAAGCGCCGCCTTATATAATTCAATTTTTATGCGATGAATTTCAATCGCAGTCAAGCGAATTTATCGCTTGAATGCAAAATTTTGTATATACCAATGCAAAGTGATGAATTCGAATCGTGCAAGCGGATTTATCGCAAACAATTCGAAAGTAATTTATCCATATGATACCATTTCTAAATTTGGTACACCAGCGACGTCCTATATAATTTAATTGTCAAGCGGATTTATCGCAAGCAAATCAAAATTCGGTAAACCATTGCAAAGCGGGGTCCTATATAATTCAATTTTTATTCGATGAATTCCAATCGCGGTCAAGCGGAGTTATCGTAAAAAAATCAAAGCAATTCGAAAGCGATTTATCGATAAATTTATTTTACAAAATTTTGTATATACTATTGCAAAGCGGCACCGTATATAATTTAATTGCTTGCACTGAAACCCATTCGGGATCAAGCGAATTTATCGCAAGCGATTAAAACTATGATTAAAATTCCATAATTTATTTACTATACTCTATACACAACCCTAAAACTATTTCTAATTATGTCTTTAAAATAATGTAATATTATATATTCTAATTTGTGCGTGGTTTAAATTGACCGTGAAAATTGTTATCGTCATGTCGCAAGTCAATGTCATGTTATATATAAATTTTAGTAGTACATATAAGTTAATGATTAAGAAAATTATTAGAGAACATTTTGTGTTTGTTTATTTATGATAATAATAAAAAAACAAAAATTTACTGATAAATTGTGCCGGCATATTTTCGAGATAATTTCAACAAACAAAACTTCATCCGACCAACACAGGAAAACTTAACAAAAAATTGAAATTTATTATTTTGATTTCATTCATTTTGCATATAGTCGTACGTAATCAATTAGTAGAATATGTAATGGATCTTTTAATGTCGCAGTATTTATAGAATTCTCTTCGTCGCTCAAAGCAAATAATCAATCAATATAATTACAAAAAGATAATGTAGTGATATCCAGAATTATAGAAGCTTACAATCTTTAAGGAGACTATGTTTTTGATCGAATAATTTCTTACCAAAATAATTCAGGGCAACTATGTAAAACCCGCATAATAAGTATGTACAATTTCTTCCTTTTCCGAGCAAAAATATATTCAGATGTAAATCTTATTCAGATGATATATTTCAACAAAAGGAAGCCTGTGAACTAAAAAATCAATCATCAAAGCTATTAATAATTAATTTCCTTAATTTTAGAATGAATTAGGGCCGTTTTTGCTTTAACCTCCTTTATTGAGAGGTTTTATAAATTGTAAATTGTGGAATTCAATAGTTCTTTAGAAGCTAAAATTCATTCATTATACAATATGATTTTGACCCTGGGTTATGAATTCCTTTTACTTGAGGACAAATGCTACACTATGGCACGGCATATGGCTGCAGACCATGTCTAATTAGTTTAATCTCAGAACGAGCCAAAACAATATTAGAATTAATTTTCGTCACATGATATCTCTATACACAGAGCCGCCCTGTAAGTATGCCAGTTATTAATTACATATGTAATTACGATTTATCAGTGCCATATAATAATTCTATAGGTCTCAAAAGATAAATTTATCTCGAAATCAGCTAAAATTATACTAAAATTCCAAATTATATTTAGTACCAACATACAAAATTAACTCTTTAATTTATTCTCTTAAATTGTTTTGTAAAATATTTGACAAAAAATGGAATTCATGTTTGAAGTCATATAATAAAAATATGTAAAGAAGACATAATTTTAAAATTAATAATGACAAATTATTAGGAAAAATGAAAGTAATAAAAAATTATATTAAAATTATATTTAAATTATATTCTCTTTATGGCAAAAATTGAAGTCTAATGTACTTTAAATATTATCTATACAGTCTAATTTTACATAGAGGTAAGCACGTAATTCAATTAATTATACTATAAAAAAATATCAAGAAAATAATTTCTACTATTATAGCTTTGAGAATTTATTTAACGCCTAATAGATAAAATTAAGTCAATGAAGAATTTCGAAATTCCTTGGAGTCGAATAGAATTTTTATTTAACTTAATTTTATGAAATAAGTAAATTAAGAAACAGTTCCCTAGAAATAAATTTAAAATAAAATTTATATAATTAATATTTAAAAAGGATCAAAAGAAAATTTAGTAGAAAAACATTTAATAATTTAATATTATTTGACTTGTACATATCGAAAATAGGTTAAGCAAAAGTAAAAATTTGAATAAAGCATCTGGAAGATAGAAAACTGGGAATTATATAGCAACTATTTCACGGGACAGTATGAACGGGTCAAAACTAAAGATTGAAACACTTTTATAGAATCATTTTTTGACTAATTCAGAGAAGTTTGTTTTTTTGTTGTCATCAAAAAAGTTAAATACGTCAATGTGGTTCAGGGATGAGGAAATTATATATAGGAGTATACATGAAATGAGGCCCTCACATGTAAGGGAAAATTAAAAAGTCAATCGGTAAGTAAATTGGTCACTGATAAATGGAGTTATCCTTAGCCAATAGTTTAACGACCGGCAAAATGTTAAGATCATATTGGAAAATGAACAATACAAATACAAAAGAACACTGTTAAATAGACCGCTAAACCAATGCTGTTTCGGTGTATCGCAGATAATGAATAAAAAAACTATATTATCTATGAATACTGCTAGATTGTACAATGATATCATTTTAAAGAAACACACTCCATTTATTAGACTATCGACAATCTAGAGCTCTGCAAAGTATATGAGGAAGAGGAATACCTAGAAGAGTTGCTATTTCAGTGTCCCTAAGCCGGCCAATATCATTATCTACATTAAGAAGGTGAGATATATGGGTTACTGAAGAGGTTTTAAAGCTTTTTGGATCCAGAGCCAATCGACCATCTGTTTTTGAATATTTAATATTGTTTTGAGATGATGGCAAATGTTCAACCCATTTTAAATTTATAATTTTCTATTATACACTAAAATTTACATATCAAATGAATTATCCTTTGAAAACAGACAGGATTAATAGTTAAAAAAAAATATTAAAAAAATGTATATATCCTTATTGATTTTACTGTTTGGCAATAATGTTAATAAATATAAAAACGAAATTGTAATTGTAGAATGGAAACATTTTATCGTTCCGTCTATAATATTTCAATACAAAAACGGAAGTATAAACATAAGAGTTCCTTCTTTTATATTCAGAAATAAATTTATAACAAAACATTTAATATTTTCTCATATTTATACATCCGGCTCATATATCCTTTCTATAGAATTTTTTTTAAGAAATTGTGTATTATAAATATCTAAGTATATGAAATCCACTCGACAATATAATTTTAAGGACTTTATTATATATTCTTTTAAAAGGACATAATAATGATGATAACAATGATGACATTTAATTTATTCACTAATATTATAAAGATTGTCTCTTTATACTCTTATATGTTGTAGTGTGTGTAGTCAACATCAGAAAGTACTACCCTTCAAAATGTATGACTGTCATGGTAAATGACAATTATTTAAATATGCAATGAATATCATCCTTGTAAATTGTTGCATTGTCAAGAAGAATTTTTTTTTTTTTAAATATGTATGGATAAACTCCATGAGCTCATCATCATAACCCACAATAATGTCAAGGTCAAAAGTATAATTTAATGATTATTAGTTGGCTTCTTGTAACAAAATTTATATATATAAATTCAAATATTTATGTATGTTTAAAATTTTACAATTTAATATTTTCATTAATTCTACAATTTATATAATGAATTTAATATTTATATATTTTAGGAGTTTGGACATAATTCAATACAAAAGCTAAATCAGACCAGTGGCCGACGTATGAAAGTGAAGCCTGGACAATAACAGTGGATCAAGAACAATTTTTCTGTGGTTTTGAAAGGAAGGATACAGAATTAAAATAAACCACGATCTAAAGGAACTGAAAGAAGATGAAAATAATATTCATCTTAGATGGTTAGGTCATGTGAACATTATGATGAAAGGGAAAATTAAAGCCAAAGAGTTTATATAGCCCAGTTAAATGTTTAAAAACAGTGCATGGAAATATATTAATTTGTATGCTTTAGCAAGTATGGAATCCGTAATTGCAACCAGTTAAGCCAAAATCAAGATTAATACGGCGATTTACTTGGAAGACAAAGATCTTACTCCAAGTAAAACCTTTCATAATATTTGTTTTTTTTAAACATAGTTAAGACAATGTTTTTAATTTCCCTTATTTTAATTTCCTCATTTAAATTCTTTGGTTCATCCATCTGTATACGTTTGTACCTCCTGTGTCAATCCGCACGTCTGGTCTGTGGAAAAATGGTTATTATTTTGATAACACAGTAAATTTTCACTATAATTAATAATTAACTTGCGTTAGAAAGATATTAGAGAACGGAAGATCAAAATGGGGGCAACATTATTCTAAGTACAATCAATCGAAAATGCTGAGATAGGCAGAGTAGTTCAATTGCGGTGTATAATTTTATATAATAATTTCCAAGATTTATTTAAGTGTACTATTTTCTCCTGGAAAATTGTTAACTAATTTGGTTATTGATTTTTCCTGTATTAATTAGGTTTCTAGCGAAATTGAAGTTATACTTTTCCGAGGCTTAAAATGATCTTTGTTTCCTCTAATCGTATACTTTTTTTATATGGATGCAAATTCTTTTGTAATACTTTTATATTCTCTTATCGCTTCTATATAATGAAAAGAAATCAGCTTGACTATTTGAATTAAACTTTACTCCTCCTGATACATAACATGAGGTTTAATTAATCATTTGTACCAAACTGATGAACAATTTAAAAGGTATTTAAAAAATTTATATTTTGAATTGCAACGACAAACGAGAGCATTGAAATTGAGACTTTTATCTGTGATGTATGGAATTCTTAATAAACTGAAAATATTAGAGGACAGAGAAGAGTTAGACAAATATTTTATTCATCTTAAAATTTATTCTTCAGAAAAGTATATTTCCCAGATTACCGTGGTTAAGTTACCGAAATCTTTAATAACCGAAATTCTGGGTTGTAATATGATTTTCAGTAATTTTTCAAACCTCAATCAACCATTGTAGTAGAATTTCTGGTAAAATTTCTAAACATCATGGATTAAATACATTAAATATAATGTCTCAGGCATTCATTTCAGCCTATTTTATTCAGTTTTTACATAATGCAATCAAATTTATTCCCAGATATAAAAAAAAAAAAAAAAAATATTTGTCATAATGCGAATATGTATATATAAAAATTTTATTCAATCAGAAAACATTGAAAATTATATTTTATTTCAAGATTTTTTTATAATATTTTATTATCCCGTCGCGACTAATAAAAATCTGAAAAAAAAAATATTAATTTTATTTACGTGTTTTCATATTATCAAAAATAATATATAAAAAGAGATCAAAACTTATATAAAAAATTTTGTATGGATGCAAAATTTCACAAGGATAAAAGCTTTTTTTTTTCAAATTGACTTATACTTCCATAAAACTAAAAAGTATATATAATATAAGTACGTTTTCGTTTTAATTTCGTTTCGTGTGTGTAATTGAAAAATTATTTAATGCTTGTGGATTGTGAGATTTAATAGTCAAATCTTAAGATTAAATTCCACAATAAAAAGTTTTATATGAGTTTTGATCGCTTTCTATATATTCTTTTTGATACTATCCAGCAAATTATGTACTAATTTTAAAGGATGCCCAGAACTTGTTCAATTCGAATAGCATTAAATTATAAATTTTTCAATCAAATTCAATACATTTTGAAAGCAATTTACGCATAAAATTGTAAAAATAACAAGTTTTCTAATTAATAAAATTAATAAAAATTAATTAATTTACATTAATTTATAAATTTTATTACTTATGAAAATGTACTTGACTGTGAACATCAAAATAACATCAATTTTGTTTAGTGGGAGTAATTTGGATTTTGTGTTTAGAAGGTTAATTTCGTTATATAAAAGCAACGAAATTTAATTAGAATTTATCAAATTACGTTCAGTATTAGAACAGAGTGAATATCACAAGATGTCGAAAATTTTAGTAAGTGATTTTTTTTAATATATACAAAATTATTAATTATTTTAATTTTTGTAATTTTTTTAGTTAATTTGTACTTTGGCATTTCTAATTTTTGCAATGATCAAAATTAGTTATGCTGTCAGCGGTGGTTATGGTGGTGGTGGTGGAGGAGGTGGACATGGAGGTCCTGGCGGTTCATTTATATATCATGAAAATGGTCACGGAAATGGTGGTCATGGACATGGAAATGGCGGTCATGGGCATGGAAATGGTGGTGGCTATAATGATGGATATCATCAAGGACATGGCGGAGGTAATGGCGGACACAGACCAGGCGGTAGTGGTCATGGAAACGGTGGCGGCGGTTATAATGATGATTATCATGGTGGCGGAGGACATCGACCAAGTGGCGGTGGACATAGACCAAGTGGCAGTGGACACGGAAATGGCGGCGGCAATAATCATGGAAATGGAGGTGCTTATAATGATGATTATCATGGTGGCGGAGGACCTCGACCAAGTGGCGGTGGACATAGACCAAGTGGCAGTGGACACGGAAATGGAGGCGGCAATCATGGAAATGGAGGTGGTTATAATGATGATTATTATGGTGGTGGAGGACAAGGCGGGCATAGACCAAGTAATGGTGGGCATAGGCCAAGTGGCGGTGGACATAGACCAAGTGGTGGTCATGACAATGGTGGCGGTTTTAATAATAATCATAATGGCGGTCAACAGAAACCTGTTAGTGGTAATGGCGGAAATGGCGGTAATGGAGGTCATGGTGGTAATGGAGGTTTTAATCTTTAAATATATATAAGAATATTTTTATTAATTATTTTTGTTTATATATTTATTAATATTATATTAACTTATTGTAAAAATTTGAAATTATTTAAAAATACATTTTGTTTATTTGGGTGAATAATTTTGATTTTTCTATTATCAATTACAGTATTTTATTTTTATTTTTTTAAATTACATTTTTTTAGGAAACTCAAAACTAGATTATGGTAAAATTTACTTGCTTTATCTGCATTTATTACTCGTATTTTTATTTATAATAACTTTCAAAATGACAAAAAATTTAATAATAATAAATTTTAAATAGAAAAAAGAATCAAGAAATTGTTTATTATTGTAGCCAAAATATTTGAACTGTAAGTTCACTGAATAATCTCTTTTTAGATTCACCATAATTTTTTTTAAATCATTTGCTATTAGAAGCTTTAAGTATATTTCATAAAATATTAAGTAATGTAAAAAATTATGGGGTCAATTGAAAAGTTTAAAGCGGAAAATTAAAATATATTATAATAACTTTACTGATTTACTGATTACTGGCTTCTAATAGACACTTCAAATAAGAAATAAATACATTCCCAAAACTTACGTTCTTAAACACAAGTACAAAACAATTTTAAATTTAGAAAAACACCATATAAATTGACGTTTACAATAGCGTTGAGAGTTGACAGTAAAGCAATCACAATATAAATGATGAAATTAACACTGATGCTGTCAGTGAAAGAATTTCTTTATTGCCTTGTAAAATAGAATATTGGAGTATGACTAGAATTAAAACATTTGAATTAAGTTGGTTCGGATCAAGAATTTTTTGATGTTTTGACCCTTACTTTTTTTATTCCTTAGACTTAGTACATCCTTGGTTATGTATAAATTGATAATAACAATTGATTTAAAAAAAATATTAATTTTCAACTACCTGAAAATAATTATTTATCCAGCAACTTTGCCTACTTCATTATAATACGGTGTCATTTGTATCAGTTATGACGAAAGTCAGTCTTGTCTTGTCAAGTTTTCAACTCATATACTGGGCCACCAATTCATATGGTGGCCCAATTGGTAAACATGGTGGACTTGGTGGTCCAGTTTGTGGACGTGGTAGTCCAGTTAGAACAACTTGGTGGCAAATTTCAGTAATTTTATAAGAAAACGACAGTTGTAATTTTCATATTCAATTTCAAGAATTCAATGAATCAAAATTTTTGTTTTGATGATGGTTGTTCCGATGGTCTAAGATTTGCTCGTAACCGTAAATATTTACAGAATTCCGTTTATTATTTCAGATGAAATTTATAATTCTAATTACTGATTATTTTTTGTTGAAAATGTTTATTGAAATTTTTGGTAGATTAGAATAAATTCTTAAACAATATATAAAAAAAAAATTACATAATTTTAATGATAAGAACTTTAATTTTGGAGGGTATAAAAGGCCAGTTCCCGGATATTTTAATTTTAGTCTCAAATATCAGTTTGCAGCCAAAACAATATTAAATATAAAAAGTGAAAATGTCGAAATTCGTGGTTGGTATTTTAAAAAAAAAATAGTTTTTGCTATAAAATTTAGTGATTTAATTCGGAATACTCTAATTTCTTATAAATTGTAGATTATATTTGCTGTGTGCATTGCAAGCACTTTAGCTAGACCACATAATGAAGGTTATGGTGGTCATGGTCTGCAAGCTGGTCGTATTGAGCAAGGTGGTCATGGTGGTGGTGTAGGAGCTCATGGTGGCGCAGTTGGTGGTCATGGTTATCCAGCTGGTGGTTATGATGGAATAGGCGGTGTTGGAGGTACACATGGTGGATATGGTGGCCCAGTTGGTGGAATTGGTGGCCCAGCTGGAGTACATGGTGGCCCAGCTGGAGTACATGGTGGACATGGTGGACCAGTTGGACCACATGGTACACATGGTGGTCAAATTAGTGGACATGGCGGTCCAATTGGTGGACATGGCGGTCCAATTGGTGGACATGGTAGTCCAGTTGGTGGATATCCAGTTGGTGGACATCCAGCTGGTGGACATGGAAGTCCAGTTGGACATGGTGGTCCAATTAGTGGACAAATTGGTGGTATTCATGGTGGAGTAGGTGGTGGACATGGTGGCGGATTAGGTGGGCATGCTGGAGTTGGTGGTCATGGTGGTCGAAATTATTAAGTTTATTTTTAAAATATAAATTATTAAAATTAAATAAATGAATTAAAAAAAAAAAGAAGAAATATTTAAATATTTGTGATTTTGATAAAGACGGAAATAATTTTAGTTCAATAATAGAAATTATCTTTTTGGGTCACTAAATATTTCAAAAAGCGATGTTTGACAAATTAAATTGGCGAATGAACAGAATAAAATTGTTCGCGTATAATAAAATTATTAAGAATTAACTAAAATTTTAATAACTTCGAAATAGTTAAGAATTTTCAGAAATTTTAATTTTAATGAAATGGAAATAGGGCGAAACATTACGCACATTTCATCTTGCATATTAAATTGGAATATCTTGCAATGGTTTCACATTTTTGAAAAAATTGACTTTTACGCTTCAAAACAACTAAAATTTATTTCTTTTTGAAAAACTTGGCTTTTCGTCCTTTATAAACAACAACATTTATGCGTTTTTCACAAAAATAGGAAAAATATGACGCAATCAAAAGTTTCCGCTTAGAAATGTAAGCGTTAAAAAGTGCGCTTTGTTATGTACACCATAAATCTACCATTGATTTATATATAAATACTAAACCTCGGGCACATTTATTAAATATTTAATATATGTACTAATAATTAAAAAAAAATTTGAAATATATTTATAATATCTAAAAATTAACTTAATATAAAAAAGTCCATCTTTGCCATATCAGCATTGCTTCTTTCTTCTCTTACCAAACATTATTTTAATTGAAATGTCAATCATTTTTACTTATATTTTGTTTACAGAGATAATCCTAAAAAAAATCATATACGTCATTAAAGGAAAAGCATAAATTTTCCTGATTATATTAGCAAAATTGTGTACAGAAAAATTTCATATCCTTAAATAATGGAATTAGTAAGTTTTCAATTAACCTCATAAAAAAACAAAAATTAAGAAGAAAATTTATGGTTTCTTTGTAAATTATTTAAATTATAAAATCATTTTAAATATCTACCTACTACAATTTACAATTGAGTAAAGAAATATTTGTAACCACCTAAAAATATGCAATTCAAATTTTACAGCATCTATAAATATATAAAATTTCAGAAATTCTGAGAATTTCTATGTTAAATCCATAATTTTAATATTATCAATTGTATTAAAATTATTTTAAATTAATATTATAATATCAAACTCTAAATGTAAATCCTATAACATTATGTAATCAATATTATGCCTATAAATATGCTAAAATTGAATAATTAACTCGAAATGTAAAACCGTAAAAACAAAATCATAAATTTACAATTCTAGAAATTCAATCAATTATATTTTATATTATATCCACTGGCAATATTCTACCACGAACTTTAATTACCATATAAAATATAAATAAATTTTATTTTATAATTAACAATTAATTAATTCAATTTAATTATAACAAATTGATCAACTGCCTAAAAATATGTTAAAGTTAAACACCTTCAAACTTAACAACAATTAATTAGTTAAATTTGATTAAAAATATTTATCACTTAAAAATATTAAAAATATAAATTAAATTGATTAACTCCATCTTCCAATTAATATCTGCCCACTTGTTACATTACGCTTAATAATTATTTTACTTTGAAACGGACAGAAGCTATAAGCGACAACTATTTGTAATGGTTTAAATGTAATTCATTAAATTTGCAAAACAAATCAATATTTACCATTAAAATCGACGATTCCTTTAAGAATATTAAGAAAATATTATTTACGATATTAAAATAATGCTACCAAATTGAACGCAAAATGTCCCCGTCCGTATTCTAAAAGTTCTGATTCATTTGTATAATAAAATATCAATATAATAGCATAGTTTTAGGCAAATTATATAAAAAAAAAACATATTTTTAGGCGCAATTGTAATATAAATTTTGTATAGTCCTGAAGATTTTGGAAATATTTATTATTTTCAATATTTGTTTTTAATAAATTAATTAATAATATTAATATTTCTTATAAAATTTAATTAATTATTGTTATTATAAGTATTATATTGACAAAATTATCAATTAAGTCTACTAGGTTTTCTTATTAAATTGATTCATGAAATAATTCTAAATTTTAATTATTACCAGTAGTTAAAACAAGGAAAATATGAGGAAATGTTCCTATTAATTTCAGAATCGTCAAGCCAAAAAGAAAACAATAATAAAAATAAATGTAATATTAATTTTCACTTTGATTAATTTTACGAAATTTCTTATGAATATAAAGGCAGTGCTTATTGATGATAGCCAGGACCAGACATTGCTCTCTTACTAAGTACTAGGTTAATGAAATAAACAAAATCTTACGGAAACTTATATGAAAGCCTACGGAAACTGTAAATTATCTTAACGCAATATGAGATGGATCTAAAGTAACCTGATTCATGCTAGGGTTCACGAGTATGTTTTGTAGCAAAATGATGGAAAAGTGCTACTTCGAGTTCTGAATTTCTGATTTTTGGTCTAGGGTTCATCACTTGAACCAATTATGAAACAACGAAAGCCAGAAACAAAAACATATGAAAATTTTATCATGTGATGAATTGGAATATTCCACAAATTAATAATTATTGATAACTTTTATAGTCAAAATTAATTTTTTTAAATTCTTATCATTTAAATTTAATTTTTTCCCACCTTATTTAAAATTCTGAATTATACTCCTCATTTAATTGATGCTTATCCACTGCAAGTTCTTTAATAATTCTAATTCTACCGGATCCTAAAGGACTCAGCAAAAACCATATACAAAAATTATAAATATTAATTTATACTTAATTACAAGCTGATTACAATTCCAACTTTTATCAAAACACCTTTAAAGGTTCAATCGAATTTCTATTTCAAAATTTATTATTACAAACATTTTAAGCTGGTTTCAAATTCTGGGTTATATTCAAATTTATTTATAATCTTTAATCTTTAATCTATTTTTTTTTACAACTTTAATTGACACCCCAAACAAACAAAATCACATCATCAAAATTAATTTTTAATATACGACAAAATGTCAATCGTTATTAATAAATAAATTTATTTTTATTGTATATTTTCCACTAAAACTTTTTCATAAAGTTTTTTCTTATTATTTACTCGTCAACTTTTTCTTTTTCCATAACTTTATTCACAATAACAAGAAAATTTTATACAGGTACAAAAAACCACAATAATAAACCATAAAAAAAAAATTATTATTTTTATTTTTTGCTGATTAAACTAAATAAAATATTCAAAAATTCGTGAATAAATATTAATTATGTAACTAATACAAAAAAAAAAAAACTAGTGATAACAAAATTTTTAATTATTATCAATCCGTCACAAATTCACAATACAAAAAACTAAAAAAACGACACTTAAGACGAGAAAGTTTTACAAAAAAACAAAAAAAAAAATCAATTTTCAAGAAACTGATAAAAAATTTGTTTTTTTTATATATATTTTTTTAATTTTCAAATTTTCTTATCAACAAAAAAAAATGGTATTTAAATATTTTATCAAAGATTACGCGAAAATTTTACGAACTACGAAGCGCCGTACTTTTATTTATCATCATGCTCGTTTGCAGGTAAATTGACAACTGAAAAATACAAAACATAACAAATTCACAATTTATCAATATTTTCGCTAACAACAACAATAATCTAAAGATACTATTTACTGTAATGAAATTCTAACTATAAATACAAAATGTTGACGACGACGACGACTATGAGTGAAAAATAACGTGGAAAATTGCTACGCAACACAATAAATTGTTGAAAGTGCAACATTAAAACCGGCATAAATGAAAATCAAAAAAAAAAAAAATAGAAAAATGTGAATTATAAAAATACTAAGATGAATGAAAATTTTGTGGTGAATTAAAGATTCGGAAAAACTTGTATGCATATAGAAAATTCTCTCTTAATTTTGTAACTAAAGAGAGTATTGATTTGTTGCTGATATACATTTTTGTTTAGCAATAAAATGTTGAAAATTTTTATAGAGATACAAATTATAAAAGAAACAATTGAGCACTTTATTAGCCAAGGTCAGACATTGTCCTATTGGTAACTACTACCTTAATGAATAAAACGATATAACCAATAAATGGCCGGCTATACATAAACCGTACATTTACTTAACGACACGCAATGGATCTATAGAGTTCACGAGATTGTGTTGTAGCATAATGGAGCTAAAGAGTTAGTTAGAGTCTTGAACAGTATGCCTGGAGCTCGCCAATCGAACCAACCAAACCAACCAAAAACTAATTTTATAATAGAAATAAAGAATTAATTCAAATTTGTCATCCGATGTTCGGTTGCCTCTGATGAACTTATTTGAATAGATGCCAAATCCTACTCTCTCATACGAGTCTAAAAATGAACCAGCCATTTCGTATATAACCATCAGTCTTGACGTATAGCTACAAAGAACGGTGTGAAAAAGAGATAATCACACAATTCGTATGTGACTGCCCAACGATGACCCAAGGTCTGGCATTGTTCTCTTATAAACTACAAACTAAATGATCTAAGTATCTAGCCAGTAATACTTCCACATCATTCGATTTCGAAGTTTCTGTCCTCAAACTCTGAGTGGATTAGAAATATCGTATCAAAATAAGTTTACCAGTTTTTCCCGAGCAATAGTTTCACATTCGTAATATGGTAGTGAATCTATGCTATTAATTATAAGTTCAAGGATTCGACTCTAGGACTAGATTGAAAAAGGGCATAATATTAGCTTGTTTTGCAATTAAAAGTTTCTTGACAATATAGATTTTGGAATCCATATAAAATGAGTAAGTCTGAATTTGAACAATGCCAAGAAAACTACCATTAAATAGAGGAGGCGTAATGGTAACATCTAAATAAATTAAATTTTATTAATTATATGAGTAATTAGTTAAGTTTGCATGTAAAATTGAATTAAATGTGGTTAGTCTTTTATAAAATAAGTAAAATTATTAATTATTAAGTAAAAAATATTAAAACTAGTATTCGAAAAATAATTATGGAGTAATTGAACATATAAAATCATGTTGATCAAAAATAAAATTATATAAATAAAATTGATTGAAATATGAATTTTTGTTGTCGGATTAAACATGCAAAAAATAATTATATTTGTACATTCAATAATTTTAATATATAATTTAATTTGAAATCACTTCTTGTCACAAACTTAGCTAATTTCGGGACTATAACCGATAACAGAATGACAAACATGATAAATATGCGATATGAAAAATTGAATATTTAAAAATTAGATTGACGTTTTAATTACTAATCAAGATAGTTTTGTGCTTCAATCAAATACTTTTACAAAAATCGATCCGTATCTTTAGAATACTAAGGATTTAACGACCAAAATCTGATGTTATCTACAATATAGACTTTTAGTTTATATTCTAGATCTGGCTAATATCCAGACTGTCAAAATGAAATTTACCAGACTGACAAATGAAAAGTATTCCCAAACAATAATTCAAAGTCATTAAATTTATATAGTGTCAGTTAAAACTACAATCTAATATAACTAATTTCTACAATTTAAATTAAACTGCAATTGAAAATGAACTCAATTATTTACGAAAAAAAAATTCCGTGGCCATAAACTCAAACAAAAATGACTTGGAACATAAAAAAAAATTACATAATTTACAAAACATTAAAAAAAAAAATTACCATTTTAATAACAATTTACATTTTTTTTAAATCAATTATTATAAATTAAATTCGCTTACCGTCATTTTTTCAAAGTATTAATATAGTAGCAGCAAAACTTGTTGTTGAAAGGTTTGCCATTCCTACAAATAAAAAAAAAAATGAGACAATAAAAATATTATTAATAAAATTATCTAATAAAATTGTAAATAAAACACTGCTTTAGTAGATACTATTTACAGCATTAAAGCTTTTTGTATCTAAAAATTTTATATACTATTCATAAATTTTCATATCTACATAAATAAATACTGGTGTGTAAGCTATTCATCGAAAAACTATATCAGCGAAATTCATTTCGCTTAAAATCTCAAATAATATTTAAATTATTTCATCTAATACAGTAAGGGGATGCGCAGACGGGCACGAGACAATTAAACACTTACTGTCCATTTATCATGTAACACAGATTTACTAACTGCATGAAGCAGAGGTTTGAAATCAATTCTCTGTTTCGGTCAGAAGTGTAGATGTTACACGAATGAAGGTTCGAAAGGTACAATAAGCTTGATTATGACATAAATACATGGAACCTAGCGGTTCTCCTCATAGAATCAATCAATTAACTTATTTTCTTTCACTACTTCTCTAATTGTCGTCAGTCATCATTCTCATCCATACTATTTTGAAAAAGTGTATACTGTAATAGAGTGGACTCATGGTATACAAATTAAATAACTCTTTAGGAAATATTTCCCTGTGTAGAAATTCATCAATCCGATCAATTAAAACTTCATGAAATATATTTAGAGAATTAAATGTAAGAATTATTTATATCGTAGTTTGACACGAAAATTTGAATGATGTAATACCATCAATTGAAATTCCAGAATCATGAGTTAATTGGCGGTATTTGCCAGAATGTATGCTTGTTGAAGAATAACTAGAAATTAATTATAGTAAAACTATTGTTAGACGGTCAGACAAATGTTATGAAATTTGTCTCATTCATCTGTAAACACTCATAAAAAAGCATGAAACGACAATTTGTTGATGTCTCACACGTCTCAAAAGTGTCTGAACAGATTTCACGAAAATTGTAAAATTAATGGAATTTGTTTGATATTTCTTTAGAAATGAAGTGATAATAAAACATTACAGCTTATTTAACAACAATAATGTCAACAGTCTCATGACACAAGATATCTTACTGATGAGACATAACACAAAATGTCTTGTCTCATCGCACTCTGTCGCTGAATCATGAAATAAAATCTCATGACGTCTAAATATCCATCATTTTGTCTCAAGAACAATCTCATAAGATTTTTCTTACTGTATAACAGCACCTGACAATTAACAAATGGATAATTCAACATGTTTTTTGTTAGAAGAAACTGCCATCAATATTTTTCTGTATTGCCACTGTCAGCAAAAATATTAATCTTGGTCTTAGATAAGTGTTCAGAGAATGGTTTATATTATATGACATGAAACCTGGATGGTTGGAACTGAAAGAGGAAGAACAAATTTCCGATGCTAGTAGAATGTTAGGAGGATGTTTAAGCTGCGCAGCACAGAGCCCTATTAAGAATACAGTTTCCGTGGCCTATTAGAGCTGTTGTGCCAATTACGTAAGTAAGTAAATAAATTAAAAATCGTAAATTTCATTAAAAGAACAAAAAGTTTTCGATGAAATGTTATTCGACAATATATTTTTAAATAGAATTTTAATATTTTTTGCTAATTTAGCTAAACTCGTTTTCTTATCTAATACGAAATTTTTTATTTTAATTTATTTTTGTAGAATATTTTTTAGTGAGATCAAAAATAAAGTTTTTTTTTTTTTATTTTAATATTTATATAAATAATTATTACTATTATTATAATTTCAACTAAATTTAGATTTTCAAAATTGACATAAGTAATTAAAGTAAATTTTTATTATGATAAATGATAAGAAAAAAAAAAAAAAAATATTGCAAATTTGTTAATAATTTGTTGTTAACACTTTCATTACATATTGTATTGTAAAATAAATATTTAATGAAATCATTTTACCGAAGATTAGATAAAAAAACAAAAAAGTATTTATAAATTTAGATGTCATCAATATTTTACTGTCGTAAAAAAAATAGAACTATTAAAATTAAATTAAAGATTGTGAGGTAATTTTTTTTAAATCAGTAATGGGGAAAAACCCGGATTAATAATATTTTAAAAATCATAAACTGTTAGGATTAAGAATCGAACCTGTGAATAATAAAATACATCAGTTTAATAAAGATTAACAATTTAATTTTAATATTTAAGCTAAGATGTGACAGGTTATTTATGAGCTGCTATGACTTAAGAAAGCCTAAAAGTTTCGGATAAAATGTATCGATCATTTCAGTATCGATTAGTTCAGTAACGTTCAAATTAAATGTCATATATATTTAGTATATGGAAAATCGATTTGAAAGATCGATTGAGTACGATTGAAGTTAATTCGGAACGAATCAAATCGAAAGAATCCAAACTAAAGTGTGGGTTACATAGTTTCGATTCGTTCAGTAAAATTCAAATTTGACGTCTTCATATATTTTGTATGGGAAATCGATTAAGTGGACACATAAGTCAAATCGGAACGAATCGAATCGAAAGAGTTTGGAAGGATTGGAATTTTGTGAATCCAAACTGAAGGAAATCTCAAGAGGAATGAAATTTGACAGTTAAAAAAATAATAATATGTGATTTAATCGATTGCAATCGATAGCTATGTGTTCAGTCTACTTAATCAAACGAATCGAATCGAAACTGGACTGAACTGATAGAAACTATGTAGCCCAGCCTTAAAGCTAATTTTAATGATAATGAAATTTGACATTTTTAAAAAGAAAAATTAATGCCTGAGCAAAATTTTATCAAGAATTATAAAAAAATCATAATAAAAAATGACATGGATACCAACGAAATTTGCGATATGATTGGGAAAAAAATATAATATAGATCACGGTAAATAAAAATTTTAATCGATTGGAATCGATACTTATGCGTTTAGTTTACTTAACTAGTCGATTCGATACTGTGCCAATCGATTCGATCGATACATTGTAACAGGAGAAGTTTAAATATTGTTTTACATTTGAGCCGATCTTTGTCAGCAGGCATACGAACACATTATAATATAAGATTTTTGAATTTTGACAACTAAATTATTAACATTATTTTTTTAATGTGTGATGTAAAATTCCACTGTGTAGTGTAAAATTTAGCTGATGTTAAAATTCGGCGATTGCTGTGCGAAAAAATGTCTCTTTAGCGGGCAAATTTAGCCGACAAAATCGGCGTAACTGTTAGACACATTTAAGACTTAGGTACAGTAATTAAATATTATATGTTGAGTCATTGAGTGATATTCAGTTAATTTATATAAAAATAATGGAACTAAAAAGCAAAAATCGAAAAAGCTGGCTAAATCGATTCTTTACAATAAGGGAGAAGTTCACAGAATATCCAGTCTTCGTCAACTCACAAAATTAGTACCAAAATGTTTATCGGTTAATTGATATTCTGTGGTAATAACAATTCATTTTCGATCCAAATTACATTTTGATTACATTTAATCAATTAAAATGTTTAAAAATTTGAAAGATAATTATAATCTCTACTAAAATCACTAAAATCTTTTGAAGTTCATGTAAAAACTCAAACATTTTTATATTGATTTGCTGAAGAACTAATCCCTAAATTTAATTTTCTACAAATCCCATTAAAACTAATTACTAATTTATTGCTACAATAGAAGATGTCAATTCTCTGTCATCATACAATCTATAAAATAATTTTAAACTTCTAAGAAAATTCTATTCTAATACAAAATCTCGTCATTGTTTGTTTATACAACCAAAATTTTCTATTTTCATTTAATATAAATTTTTAGAATCCCATTAAAATAATTAATGAAAATTTATATTTTTTTACCTGCTGTTTTACAATCAAATTAAAAGAAAAAAATGTACGTACAATCAGTTTTTTTTTTTTTTGTATTTTAACGTAGATAATATTTTAATTGATAAATTGTTAAGAAAAGTTTTTATAAAAGTATTCTTTGATTTCTTATAGTGGAAAGAAAACGTTGTACCTTTTTCCCATTATTTCCAAACTCAAAATTGGAAGACATTGCTTCCCACCTCTTCCAATTTGGATTCCTCATGTTCTTCAGAAAACTACAAAATAACAATTTTTAAAAGGAATTTCTCTCTGCATCTTAATTTCATTCTAGATAATATATATAAGTTTTACAAACTGCAGTGTATTTATGTATACTAAAAAAATCCTTTTTCTTTTTTTATTTACACTTCCTAAAAGTATACTTAAGGAGTCTATAAAAAAGAACTTCAAAGTTTACCCAGAAGTATATTACAATTAATGATAAAAGTTTATGATAAAGAAATGTGAGAATAAATTTACCAGTCAATAATCGGGGCATTTTTGTATTCTTCTTTCAAATATTTAAATTCGAACATAAACTCTTTGATATTGTTGAGGAGGATAACAGTGTCTGACAACTCAGTTAATTTCATTCGATGGCCTTGTCTCATGTAAAGACAACAGGTGATTCTTTCACCAAAATGGGATGAAAAATTGTTTAATTATTGTGTTCCGCAGCTTATAAAGTAGCTTAGGCAGCGTACAGAACGTTTAACTGCTCATAGCGTCACTATGTATTTGCAGTAAGGATTAAAATATATGAGGTTCAGTTTTCGAATAGCGAATGACGTTAGTTTGATCCCTTCTAAGATCCGCAGAAGAACAAGATGTACAGACAGACAAAGTGAAACTTAAAAGCATTTTGTTAATAGAAAAGTGACTTAAAACTGTGCACATTTTTTGGTCTGGAAAAGTGTTGTTAAGTTGCAAAATAAATTCAGTAAAACATAAAATTGAATAAAATTTATAAAAGTAAATAAAAGCAGATATTATTGTCACCTTTACATGGAAATTTTTTTTTAACCTTTTGGCAAAGGAAAATAAAAACACTTGGGTAATTAATTATTTTCAGGATATTAGATTGATATTTTATAATTATGCTGATAATCACAATTATTTGTATTTTCTATGTGTCTAGTCACGCATTTTTTTTTTGGAGTGCTGCTGGGAAAAAGGAATTGAGGTTCTCATTTACTATCAAATCCTTCCCGAAGAAAATTGGTAAACAATTACAAGTATTATTAAACAAATTTTTGGAAATTTGTTTTAGGAATATACTATCAATTTTCAAACTACGTATGGGACATACGTATGGTACATTGGTGATAGATCTGTTCAAATATCTTTATTTTTTTAAGTAAAAGCTGGCTTATCCAGCCAGTGTTGGATAGATTCAGAAAGATAAAGAACAATAAAATATTATAATTTCGATATACTTACACATTTTCCGCTTATAGAATTGATACTAGCTATAGTAGACGACAAAATGGCGTTGACATGTAATACTTTACTATAAAAAAAATATACTAACTATTGAGTACTGTATGAGTTAACTGAGAACAATATCGATATTTCGTCGATCAGCATAACGCCAATAATACCATAACCTCTCTTATTATTAAGTAGTGTCAGCTGTTGGCAGATTAAATTAAATTAAATTGTAATGGATATAGGTAAACTGACAGTCTCCAATATTTTCTCACATTCTCAGAGTCATTATTTCTTTCTAAAGAAGCAGAGTTAATGTATAGTCAGCTGTTGGCAGATTAAATTAAATTAAATTGTAATGGATATAGGTAAACTGACAGTCTCCAATATTTTCTCACATTCTCAGAGTCATTATTTCTTTCTAAAGAAGCAGAGTTAATGTATATTCTGATTTAATTCCGAAGAATTCTTAAAGTCATATCGAAAATGTTGTGATGACTATACGAATCCAGTCATACGGGATAGATTTCTGGCATAATCTTCAAAGTTATCAACAGCAACATTGTTGCTACAAGCCCGAGTGATACTTCTCTCAATAGATAAGGATTTCTTTCTACCCAGTTTTTTATATTAATTCATCTACAATCTTCTGCTACACCATCTAGCCATCATAATTTTGGTTTTCCTCTTGACGCCGTTTACCTTCTCCGTTATCGAACACATAAGTTTGCTTATAAGTTGTGGAAGTAAAAAAAAAACCAACAATTTTCTATAGTATCAAATATGCATTTTCATGCTACAAATTGTAATCGTACAAATAATCGAATGTTAAATCAAAACCCTTGCATCTTAACAAGACTTTATCTAAATCTTTGAAATTTTCTATTTCTCTTAGTATAATCTTAAACTTTTAAAAAGCATTAATAAAAATTTATTCATTTTACTAAATCCTTGAAACATATTATATAAAAACCATATATTCAAACGTTATATTTATTTGATTCCAAATAAATTCCTTAACTTCTTGTTATAAAGCTCCTTAAGCTAAAAATGTACAAAAATATTTTACCATTGTATGTTTTTCAACATAAAAAAATAATAATCTTCAACACTCCTTGTTTAACAAATTGAATTATCCTCAAAAAAATACCCGTCAAAAAATATATGTTACCAATAAACAAACCCCAAGGAACTTAAAGCTATTAAGGTTTTTTTTGTAAAGATTTATTTTCGTGATGTATAGAGTTTAAAATACTTTTCGCACGTTTACACATATTTATTTCTATTAGAAACTGAGATACGAACACCAGGAATGCAGATTTAAGAAAGTATATTCCATATCCAAGTCAATTTTAAGTTTTTCTTTTTTCCTTGTTTATTGTATTATTGCCTGTACAATAGAAAATATAAAATTGAAGGATTTTGAGATTTCGTATGTCCTTCTATATTAAAAAAAAAAAAAAGTAGGAGGTAAATCTGTCAAGTGCAATTTGTCGTCCTCAGATTATTATTGCATATACTCTGAAAATGTTATTTTCATTTCATTCCTAAGGATTATTTCTATAAGGATTTTTTATTTGTATATGAATTAAATGTATTTTATTTTTAAGGATAATGTTGCAAGTGTTTTAAATGAAAAGGACAATAAAGATTTTTCGTACTATATAAATATTTTGCGTCCCTACTTGTAGAGTCCTATATAGGGCCATAAAATTAAGTGAAGAATATGTTTCGAGATTTTAGAAAACGTATATGAAACAAAAAATTGATGTTCTAAATGTTATGTATTTGATATATATAATCATCATTTAAAAAGCAAGGAGCCATTTAGTATAAAGTACTGAAAAATTCTCGGCTAATAGTGTCTATTTGTCTAAGAGTTAAAGTAATAACATATACATCAATGGATTAATTAAAACTCTCCTCTTCGCGACATATTAACTAACACTGTCTAAATTGATTGACAGTGTCAACTACCAATATGAGAACGTCAATCTCTTGCGTGAATAAATAATTAGATTGATTTCGTTCCATCCCCGGGTTCCTCTTTAGTGGAAATCACAAAAACTGATAAATTGGAATGAGAGAATGGTAATGACACAGCAAAAGATAGAAAACAATTTAATCTTCTTCTCAGCAGTGTCTGTTATTGTAGCTCACTTCCGGGTATTTTGAACGCATGATTTTCAACATACAAAGACATCTTTTACCGCGAATAAATCAAGAGAACCAAACTACTTAACCAATTAAAGTATTACAGAAGGACATAATAACTGAGGAAAATCTTAATTATCTCGTTTAATTTTTTTCAGTCTCTATATGAATATCGTACACTGCCAGTATTTTGAATCGCGGTCCCTGTGTTAAGAAATTATTGACTTCAGTCAATTGTGTATCTAGTTCAATAATACCTAAAGAATTCAATAGGAAGAAAGTATATTAGATTAATGGCAGTTGTCACTCGAACTTTTTTATTGAGATATGATTTTGTACGTACCCGAAAGTCAAGTATTTAGTAACTTATAATTAAAAGAAAAATCACATAACTCAAGTATCAGTGGCGATAGTATGATATTTTCATAGTGTAATCAAATATTTTATGTTAGCATTATATAAAACGTTGCCTTCAGCAATATTTACATATTGTATACGTTAAACTAATTGAATTGGTATAAAAATCTTATAAATAACCATTAAAATTGTCATTAAGAAGACCTGAAAATTGAACAATATAATTTCAAAGTAAATCCCCTAAATTATTCCGGATGATCACAAAATTAAAAGATTCTTTCGTTATTCTATATCAAGATTAAATTCCACAAAAAAAAATCCATATTTTATACCTTTAAATAAATTTTATCCGGAATTTTCAGGATTACTAAAAAAAAATACTATATACCATCATATCTTGATATTGTTAACATTGTCGACAAAGTCCTATTCTAATTTAGTTGTGAAATTTACGGTCGAATATAACTATAAGATTTTTTTATCTTCTCCTTTTTTTTGAATTAATTATCCTTATATACATAAATTTACCAATTTGTATCAAAAAAAGGTTCTTTTGTATAGTTTCTGGTACGATGGATTTTTTAATTGTTTCAATTTTTGGTATTGCCGACCTATAAAAACTTTCTGTAAAAGTATTTTATTTTCACTCAAAATTGTATATAACACGAAAAGGATATCATATTTACACGTTATTTCATGTCATTTCCCAGAAAAACATTATCTGACAAAGTTCTAAATGGATGTAATCTATCAAAACTTTAAAAAGTATTACACGATTACATCCAACAGAGTAAACTCCGTAATTGTAGAGAAAGCAATCATAAGACTAAACAAACTGGGTCTGTGCAACAAAGTGACCGTGCCTCGTCTTGGGTTCCAGGCCACAGTGGAATACCAGGAAATGAGACAACTGACTCTCTCGCTAGGGAAAGTTCCAGCACCTAGGATAAAAGCGCAAAGACCTCAGAAATTTGGTGGCAATTGCGATGGGGCACTGTCCACTGAACGAACATTTCCGCAGGATAGAGGTAATTACATCTCCTACAAAGAAAATATTAATCGGTTGGTGATGAACTTTATTTAAAGAACTAACCGGCTTGGGGAAAGTGTTACAGAGGTTTAGTACGATCTTAGAAGCGCAGTGCCAATGAACCGATAATAAGCACAACCTACCGACTGAAAGAACGAATATATAAAGAGATAACGTCTAGTCGTTGCTTTGGTCTGTCTAGACAGCAAACAATCTGAACCAACCTCATCTGAATGATACGTGAGGTAGTAAAATGAGTCGTAAGAACCTAAGTGTCTACACATAAGCTGCGCGGAGACGCGTTATTCAGTTGAAACTTTACGGCGATTTCTTACTATGACTATACTTTACCAGTAAATTATGTTTTTCTGTGATTTGGTTTTTCAGTGATTCGACCGGATACCTTATTACATACGTTTAGGTAAAAACGTCAAAAAAAAGAGATTTTTATTCAGACCAATGTACAA
Organism: Rhamphomyia laevipes; assembly: GCA_963920725.1. NCBI lineage: Eukaryota > Metazoa > Arthropoda > Insecta > Diptera > Empididae > Rhamphomyia > Rhamphomyia laevipes. The sequence goes on from OY987255.1 coordinate 133,581,517, forward strand.
TATTATATAATAGCTATTGTTAAAAAGGCAAGGAAATTTGTTTGAATGATATATTTTCAGAATTTATAGTTCCATCAAAAGAGAAATAAATTGTTTTACCGGAATTACAACCTTGACCAGGAGGATTATAATCACTACGTGTATACCAGCACCCTAAAAAATATGAAATTTTCAGGATAATTGTGTCAAAGATAAAAGAGAATTTATACAAAAAAAAACAGAGGCACACAAATTTTTAAATGACTTTATTTGACTGACTTGTTGGCACAATGTGTAGAGTAAAAAATATTTTGTTTATTTTTCAGATTTTGTTTATCGTTTTGGATATATTGTAATAAACCCCCCAGATTTAAGACGAAATACTGCTTGACAATTTGAAATGACGTGGATTTTCAAGTCATAATAAAAAGAATGATTTATAATTTCGACACAGACAAAACCATTGAAACTGAACAACAATTGTACATTTTTGGTATATGTATAATATTTATATTTACATTGCTTTACAACCCCAAACAAGTGCTTCATACAGTTCGTTCATATAGTAGAACCAAAACATCTGCTTCGCAGTGTTCCATCCTAAAAGTCTTCAATCGCCTCGAGTTTTACAGAACACCACATCCTCTACATATGTGTATACTTCGGATAGCCGTATATTAAAAGCATGAATCCTTGGAATTGAGTGCCTTGTTAAGAGTACGTTCGTGAGATATACTGAGCTTTTGCTATGTTTTAGATATCATGGTGACTATACTTAGCTAGGAGATGAGTACCAGCAATACAGGTGGCATACTCTTGCAGTTTGTATTCAACTTCATCCCTACAATCTTTCTGATCATTTATCATATAAATCTGGCTTCAATTCAGCAATTAAAATTTAATTGTTGCCATCATTCTGCAAAAACAAAAGCCTCGTCGCATTAAAGATTTGTGTTAAAAACTTTTATAAAACTTTATCTCGTTCTATTTTTGTAATATCGTGCACTTTAAAAATTACTTAATAATATTGCAAATTAAGTGCCATTAAAATTTGTTTATTTCCTGTAATTAGTGAATATGAAAAATTAGTTAGAAAATACCAGCATTAATTAAAACTTTAAAACCTCTCTATATCAACATTTAACTTATTATTTGTCATTTGCAAAATGTTTACTGAGGGGTAAAACGATTTATTACTTATAAAAATTGACAGTTGTCCAAAATTTGTAATTATTTTGACAGATTATCATTATGTTAATCGTGTAAATCTGATTTTATGTACTGTGTTAAATACAATTATTATTTCGATTATGTAAATTAACCAAACATAAACCGAATTGTCAAAACTAGTGTTTACTAGTCAGCATTAAAAAGCACTAGTCATAATTATTAATGCTTACTATAGTCATAATTAATGCTTACTAGTTACTATTATTATTAGTCAGGCTGTAACTCAAAGCTAATACTTGGAGTAAAATGCATAGTTACCTAAATTTTCCAGATTACAACTACAACTAGAAGATATGTACAATTTCATAATTGAATACTTACAACTAATCTGATACAAAAATTGAAAGTTTAGTTGATAATGAATCCAGATTTCTAAATTTATATTGAAATATAATGATTGAAATTACAGTTTTTTGGGAAAAATTACTGGCTTATCTTGACCTCTTAATTTACAACGAATATTTTATTTTGATGCAACTATTATTCATTGAAAACTCTGCTAATACTTCAGCTTTTAAATCTGATAATACCAGCTATAATAAAATAAAATGACACTTGATTTGTATATTTATAAAATAAATTGAAGGAATTTTCTGTGATATTCGGTCGCTATGTGAAGAGAAGTTGCAGCCAAAAAAAAAAAATAATTGGATAAATTAAATCGATGATAATCGATGCGATATTGATAGTACAAGGGAAAATAGTATTTATTTCACGTTGTTAAAATTTTCAAAATATAACAGAGTATTAATAACAAACATTCTTCTAAATAATTATTTACAGAAAATGTTGAATATTTTCTATAAATTTATAATAAAAATTCATTTTACAAAATTCTAGAATTCTTTATAGAATTTCAAAATGAATGTGACACTGGGAAATATTGAAAATGTTTGAGAGAATTGAGATAAAAAATTTCGAAGAAGTTTAGAGTTAATTTAAAAAAAAAATTATTTGTCATAATAATTTACATTCGTAAACCCATTGATTTTACTAGTAGGGTCTGGCATATCAGTTGATATCATCCTATGGCCATTATCCCGCATTTCAAGCACATATACATATATTTATACCATTAAAATTTGATGGAAATAATGGTTCAATTATTCAAACAAAAAAATTTAAAGTATCGACTTTTGGTGGCTTAATACAGGGTTTGCACTCCAAATTCAACCTTGTGCAATTCAAATTGACCATTTTGCATTTCAAATTGACCAAATGTCAATTCAAATTCACCTTTTTGCAATTCAAATTCAACCTTTTGCAAATCAAATTGACCTTTTTGTAAATCAAATTCAACCAATAGTAAAAAAGTTAAATTTAATGTTAAAATAATTATAAAAAGTCTAATCAAACAGAAATTTGTTCTTTAAAAATGTAAAATTAAATAATTTTGACAAATGTAATCAAATTAAAACAATTAAACATATTTTATTTTGGAAATTTTTTTTCAATGGGGTTCAACATTGGCGAATATGGTGGCAGAAATACTAATGTATACCTTGTTGGACCAATTAAAGCCGAACCTCTTGTGTCTTGTGTAGACTTACATTGTCCAAAATTAACCACGCTTCTTCAATATTAGCTACAATTGGTACAATTACACGAGCCGGTGTATAAATTTTGGAACGTGCTTTTGTTCGCCGAATGTGGTTATTGAAACCAGATTCATCTATAAATACATATGTTTACTTTATTTTCCGGAGCATTTCGCGAAAAGTGCAATGAATAAATCTTTCGGTGTTCAATTACGATTTGTGAATTTCGGCGATCAACTTGTAGAGTAGCGCATTTCAATGTGATTCTTAATCAGTTTAATCCATTCCTAATTGAACTTATACTTAATTCCACATGTTCAATTATAAACTACTAAAACACCCAAAACTTATTCACCAAATACGTTAGTGTAAAATTTTATATTTATTTTAACAATAAAATTAACTTTTTGATACAGTTTTTACTATTGGTTGAATTTGATTTACAAAAGGTTGGATTTGATTTACAAAAAGGTAAATTTGATTTGCAAAAGGTTGAATTTAAATTGCAAAAAGGTGAATTTGAATTGACATTTGGTCAATTTGAAATGCAAAATGGTCAATTTGAATTGCACAAGGTTGAATTTGGAGTGCAAACCCTGTACAGAGCTTAAAATATGGGAAGATTATATATTTCACAGCCTTTTATAAATTATTGTTTCATTTACTCCCAAGAACACTGTTGCCAATTTAAAACAGCTCCTAATTAGATATAGCAGATCACTATAGCAGTTAGTTTTTCAACAGTGTTTCTAACAAACAGCACTTTATGAAAAATTTCACGATATAAAGCTACTGGGGTATAGCCAAATACGTAATCACGACGAGTCTAATCTGTGTACCAAATTTTATTGGAATCGGGTAATAATTACATGGTATAAAGCAGTTAATCCAAGATTCCCCACAAAGTACAGACTCCAAATTTCAGGAGCACCAACTAAATCACAAAATTAACATATTTATGTTAAAAAAAATTCATTTTTGTGACCATCAAGTCCAATGCATCAGATCATCAAGTCCAATGCAATTATTCGATAAACATTATAAAAACATATTTTTTTAGTTTGATTTGACAGTTGGTTTGTAAAGTGCATTATCGTCAAAATATGATCAATTCCAAATATTATCGGAATTTGATTCGATCATATTTTAATTCGAGCGGTAATTTAATTTTCAACTCATGACGCCCGTCTTTTACTACCCGGTTTTATGGTGCTATTTGCATAGTAGTTCAGTGGTACATTCGAAAATGAAATTTATCTATATTTTTGGGAAATCCACATTTTATTAAGGTTAACAAGGACATAACAATATCATCAAAAAAAAAACGATTAATTGAGTTAGCAACAAATTATACTACATTTAAACCAAAGAAAAGTTGACAATTTTCATTTTATTTATGTACTTTTCATCGTAAATGTTTAAATAATAATAAAAACAGTCATAAATATGTGAACTTAAATGTCTTCTTAATTTCACTTCTTTTTTTCTACAAAGATATCATCATTTTCACATCATTAGTCATTTAAGTATAATAAAAATAAATTTCTTAACAGATTTGAATTTGTTTTATACATTCTTTCATAGTGTATTTAATAAGTAAATTTTTAGTTAATTAAAAATTCATTTTCATACATAAATCATTTTTGTAGTTTATTTACTCTCTGGTTGAAAAGAATCTTTCCAAGTAAATGAAAAATTATCAAGGGAAAGTGATCTTTTAAATAATAAATTTTAATTTTTGTCGTTTCGTAAAAATAATTTTTTTTTTTTATTATGGTACAGTACTACAAAATTTATGGAATTTTTGTTCAAATATTAAATTTTCTTTTTTAAATTATATTTAATTATTAATCGAAATTTTATGGTAGTACATTCTGCAGTAAGTTTACCATTCAAGGAGACGTGCATTTAATTTGTGCAAAGACAAGATGAAGTGCTCGCTTGCGTAAAACTTTACCTTCACTGTAAATAGTTTTAATAATATACTCAATTACAATAGGTTATAAATTACAATACCATTCAATTCCAAGCCTTTTCGTCACTATAATTAATTGTACCCGAAATTCGTAGGGTAGCCTCCTCACTGAACACTGCTTGATAAGCAAGCATGCACGTAGGTTTTCATATGCAATAATAATCATCGTAAGAGATCAATGCAGAAACTGCACCGATTCAGGCCAAGCCAAAACCCTAGAACTCCTTTTATTCCACTGCATTCAGTAAACGTAGAGGTAGGTCTCTGAAAGATATCTCAGCTCTGCAAGATATCCCGAATTGCAGCACCCGGAATGCCCTCAAATTTACTGCAATTAGGAATCCTTTGATAAACACAAACTCAGAGTTAGTTATCAATGAAAGTGGTACCGGCTATAGCCACAGTGTGGTCTTTGCGAGGCTATGTCGTGAATTAAATCAGATAAACGTCAAATTAATTGGAACAGTATTTGTCGATATTTTGTTTACCCGGAAAAAGACGATGAATTCGGGCTTCATTTAGGATTAATTCATTTAGGGTTTATGGTTTTCAATTTGGGGCCTCAAATGGTGTAATGACATTAAATGAGATGACAATTAATCAATCTATATAATGTTAAATTTAAATCTGTATGTTTTTCTATCTATGCACAATTTTAATGTTATACATATACATCATAAAAAACACATAAAATAATTCTTAAATTATTTCGAAAGGACATTTCCAAATTCAGAATAAAAATCAATTTTATTACAGACACTATAAAAAATTTATTTTAAATTTATTCAAAAAATCCTACTTTAAAAAAATTCAACTTAAATTAAACTTGAATTTTATAGAACTTTTTAAGTCACTTTTAAAACTTATTTTTTTATTTTAGTTGGACAAAATATCTTTCGATTTCCATAAGTAAATACACATGAGTGAATTTTTATGTTGATACGTCCAAAACGATAATCCTTCTTCAAAATGCAATTGGCTTTAACAGTTTTGAAATTATATTATCTTATGTGGCTGTCCTGTATGTTATGTAAATACAGAAATTGTAATTTTATGGCATTATATTTTATGAACAAATACACAATTTTCCAACAAATTTCCCGAATTTAATATTCAATTCTATTTTTGGTGTACCAGAACAATTTGTAGATGTTATAAAAAATAAAAATCGATTACGTATTTTTTAATATATTTTCATTTAAGATTTGCAGACTGAAATATGTGAAATTGAAAAGGACAATGTACTTTTAAATCGATTTTTCGTAATTTTGTATTTTAAAGAAATTAAAATACGATTTAAATTTTTTTTATTTTTTAGTTATATGTATTCATTTTGTCCGCATGTCCATGTGTTATCGATAATTATCCAGATCTAGGTGGGTAAGAAACTTCAAACTAAATCTAAAAATCTCTAATCGATTTTTCCACATTTTGTTCTTTGAATCCTGGGTACTTTAAAAGCCCACAAAAGATCCCAAAGTAGTTTTTTGTGAATAATTAAATTATGTTTCAACCTATTTTGGCGAAATTACCTTTTTTGTCATCGCCTGACCATCACAAATGAGATGACAGACTCCGACCTTTTTATGACAATTTGTTACTGGAGAGTAATGAATCCTTGCATCCTGGGTAGATGTGTCCTGGGTATTCGTCGAGTTGTCTGAACGAAACTCGAAGGACTGTGTGCTATTTGCGAAATTCAGAATCATTGTAATAGCGATTCTTGAAATTTCCTCGAGGTTAGAGAAGAAGAGCGTTTTTCTTCCTGCGAGTGATGGGCATTGGTACAGAACATGCTTAAGAAGTTCTTCTTGCCCCAGTTCCTACAAAGATTACCGATTTTCAATACCAGCCTCACTACGTGCTTGCTGATTAAACAGTATCCGGTCATGATAACTACTGTTTTCCTATATTACGTGCGGGATAGTGGCAGAATGTAATTGTTTCTTTTTCGCGGTATAATATAAGTATCCGTGCTTGAACTTTTGAATCTAGACTTGAACCATTTCTTCTGTCGTATTTTTTCTCACATTAAAATAGAAAATGTCAAAGAGCTAATATTAATTATAAATCATCAAAAATAGAAAACATTAAAATTGTACATGAATTTAAATAAATCATAAAGAAAACTTAAAATAATTAGCGTAACGCGCCAATTAATTAATTTTTATTACCTATAACAATATTTATTTTATTTTCTATAAATAAAATAATATTATTAAATGAGTCATGCCGCTATTAAGTATATGAAAATGAAAATGAAATTGAATTAAAAAATAAGTTTTTCACTTACAAAAATTACGAAAATTTAAATTTCTTTAATTTCATATTACATTAAATGTGAACCTGGCAAAATTTTACTAGATTTTTTTTATACAAATATTAAAGTGTAATAAAAGCGCCCAGCGTATCAAAAGCGTTGTTGCTGTTCGCCTCCGCATTGTCTAGAGTTTTGTAAAGTTGGTTTTCCAATTTAGTAATTTATGAATTATTTGCGTTTGTTGAATATATATTTTTGGAAATGAAAGCTACTTTTAACTGTAACTGTATAAGACCAAACAATAAGAATTAATGTATTACACTGTGAGGAAAAAATATGGTACAATTGTCTGAAGGCAAATACCATTTTAACTTTCAAAAGTTTTCATATTAAAATTCTATGCTGTTATTTTTAAAAACAAATGTAAATTCTTTTTTTTTTGGAAATAATTTACTTTTGTTTTTAAAAATTGGATAACTCGTCCACGGAGCATTGGAAAATTCAAAAAATCACGTATTGCGCAACCCAGAGATTATCGTATTCATTTTAATTTTATTAAAATAATTAATTTCATTTTCGTAAGTTATCGAAATTTTAAAGGAATAAAATGGATTAGTCCATTTTTTTTTGGGAATAGCCTATAAATATGTGGTTTTCTTTTGAATTTAGTTAAAATTTTACAGATAACCTTTAAATTTGAATGTCATAATTTTGTATGTCATAATAAATGAATACAAAATCAATTTTATAAAATTGTACTTGATATTCATTCCTCTTTCCATTGGAAATATAGTGCACGTAACCAACATTTCTAGCATTGTTTCCCCTCCCTAAAAAAAACTGTGGCGATTGACCCCCAGTACGTCGTGCTTATGCAATATTAATAAATAAATTACAACGCCAAACAATAACACTTTTCTCCATTGAAGGTGGCATTGATCCTTTACCCATGAACAACTTTACACAGCACTGCCAAAAAGAAACACTATTTAAAAAAATAAAATTGTTGAAGGACCAGGACAAGCCAAAAATATATTCTACGTTTTAAATCCAAAATTTGTTCTCTTCTGTATTTTTTTTTTTTAAATATAATTTTAACTATTTATCTCTTATTTTTGTTTCACTGTTCTTGAAAAAACCCCAAGTTACTGCGATCTGCGATTCGTACTAGGAGTTATTAGTTTTATTTAACTATAATTGTATATAAATAAATAATATTTAAAAATAAATAAAAAAAAATCTCAGTGTACAGCTTTCGATTTAAATTCGAATTATTTGCAGTCATCAGACAAAGTAAATATCCAAAATTTTTAGAATTTAATTATATTTACATTTTTATACATTTTCATTTCCCGGGAATTATATAATTAATTTCCAATCATCAGGGGCGGACCTCATAAAACAGAATTATTTTTAGCTTTATTTATACAATAATAATGATCTCATATTCTCACTACTGCTGAGTATGACATTAATTATTAAGCTAAAAATATACATTGTAATAAAATAATTAAATAATTTAGACTTAATTAAAATAATGATTTAAATCGTATGTCAGCAATGTAGATGAGTCAGTAAATAGTTAAAAATATATGAATGACATGGCTTGAAAGTTTAAATGTAATTATAGCTGTTTCTAATGACACTTTGCTATTAAAATTTGGTCTTACTAATTTGGTAAAAAAAAACGCAAGATTCTTTATTGTAAATGTAAATATACACAGTTTATGCTATTTGTAGGGCAAATCCTTCAAGTTTTCGATGTTTAAAAAACCTAGATAAATAATCTTATGGCCACTAATAAAACCAGTAGCAAATCGTACTATTAACGTACAATCACTATCATTTCATTTATTACAATCAGTTCAACTCTAAACTATTAAAAGGTATTCACAAAATATATTTTTATCAAAGAAAGTCCTTTAATGAAGTTACTTTTAGGTTCATTCTTCGTGTTTATTTTAGTTCGTATTTTACATTTAGATAATCTAAGTTTTATATTAATATCCCGGCAAACAAGAGCAAATTTTATGACAAAATTAAGCTTTAAGAAGGTTCAAAATACAACTAACTATTGTCCCTACAAATTCAAGATATATCAAATACTAAATACATAATATAAATACGATTTTGAAAGGATGTCAAATATGAAAGCTTCAATTGCACACATATAGTATCAGTTGACCTAGCCACCGTTAGTACGCAAATAATTTAATTATTAATTGATAATTTAATTTCTTATCAATTACCTGTAGGTACTATGTACTAGGCCACATATATAGGAATTTTCTGAAGGAAATAATTATCATTTAGCTATATGCTATATATACGATCAGACAAAGTTTTATATTTTTCATATGCAATCAGAAATATTTTCATTTACTTTCATCATCGAACCTTTATAGGAATCGTAACAACGCATATTGTTGTCTTAAATAAAGTAGAGTCATTTTGACAGATTAGATAATCTGAAATGTAAATAGTGTAGTAAGGAATAGGATTAAGAAAGTGCCGAACAAACATATCCAGAAAAGAGTGTTGCTAGAATCAATCCGGAAATTCTATGAAACTTAATAACAATTTAAATTTATGACATATTTCGGTATAAAGTTTTATTTCACGTGATTCATCTATTGCTGAAACAATAGATCGCATGTACAGCGGGTGCATCCTGTATCGAAAAGTTAAATTTTACAGCGTTGTGACGCGCGTTTAATATGAAACATACAAACATATGAGAGTAATTAAACTCAACGCCTGGCGTGCCGTGTTGTTCTTCGGAAAAGTTTGTTCAACTTGAACTTTGAAACTCTGTCGCTTTAAAATGTCAAATAATTTTATAAGTAATTTTTTTTAGTCATTTTAAAGTGTCGGTTCGGCGAGATTATCTTCATCATTAAGATTATGAACTCCATAACCTTAAAATTTAACGACTGTCATATAATATTTATTTTAGTAATTTCAAGATCAATTAGCGCCAAACAATTTTTATCAGCCAAATCAAAATTTATTGAAAAATTAACTCTTCAAAACTTTCTTTTTCTAAACTATATTTTCATATCATATTTATTTGGTGTTCCAGAAATTCGCATTCGCATTCAACTTCTATTTTGCGTTTTGGTTAATTAAATTATACTTTATTTTGTTCAGAGTGATCTATAAATCAAAATTTATAATTTAAAATAATTAAAATTAATGAAAATTAAGATTTTTCATATTTTGATTTTGGAATTTAACTTTTAATTATATTCGTTAAAAAAAAATTAATTTATTTATAAATTTTTCGTTGGTAATATTAATATTTATTTCATTATTTATGAAAGTTTTTTTTTTATGGTTATGTTTTTCCTTATAAATTTTGCATGTCTCGATTATGAAAAAAAATAAATATAACCTGACTTTCTACATTAAAAAAAAATATATGATTTTATAGAAATATAAAAACATAAAAAATATATGATATTATTTTATAAGAGCTTAAGTTTCCAGATTGTTGAATTTTCTGCATAATGTCTGATTAATTTTATACTATATTTATATTATGTTGTTGTTGTTTTTGTTTTTGTTTAATCGGGAATCAAGTTACTTGTTGTTTATTTAGTTGTTTGTTTCGTCGACGATATCATGTGTGCGCTGTGCACACAACAAGATCTGTTGAACTGGTGGCCCACATTATAACTAAACCAATAACAAAAACAAAAAAAAAAGCCATACGAAACTTGCAATATTTATTAGAAGAGTTTTTGACCAGACAATTGAATGACGGACATTAAATTAAATATACGAAAACCTGAATATTAATGGAATTTACTCTACTTTACAATCAAATAAAAGAAAAATATGTAACACATACAGAATTTCAAATTGAATTCTAATTTATGTTTATAATTTTTAAAATTAATTTAGATATAAGAAAAATCCTACAGAAGATTTTAGATAGTGAAGAAATTTCCAATTATATAAGAGATTTTAACCAAATTTAAAATAACTTTAGGTAAAGACTATAATGTCCTGTTTTCACTATTCCAGTTTAAGCTGAAAGCTTATCTAACCTAATTATGCAATTTAGGCTTACAACTTAAGATCATTTCATATCTCAATGAAAATTTGCTACAAGCTTGTATACAAATGAAAAATCTGAATTATTGTGAATAACAATGATGTTATTGTCAATGAAAATTAATCAAGTTAATAAATTATATTTGGGTTAAGCGAAAGTTTAAACTCTAATGGCCGATTTCACAGTAAAAGCTTAAGCTTCGCTTTAATTTATTTCCTGGTTTCTCAGTAAAAGCTTAAAAAAAGCCTTCTTTAAAGTGAGGTTTAACTTACGACGCAGATGGGTATAGAGGTTTAGCTAGCTTCACTTTTGATATTTTTTATTAATAGTTTATACTGACAAATAGAAAATAATTTCATATACATTTAAAAGTTATTAGGAAAAAGCTAAAATTAATGCTACGTTTCTTTTCCTCCATATTATAAATTCACTAACTCAAAAATTTCAATGTTGCATTAAATTTTATGGTATACATTTTCATTCACAAAAACATTATTTTCAATTACCATTCACAATAATTCACATTTTTTGGTTTATCTAAGCTTATAGGAAAAGTTTTTATTGAACAAACCAATGAGCTTAAGTAACCTTCTACCGTGAAATCTTAAATTCTCTGGAACTGATTACATCTTATGATTGGTTGATATATATTTTCTTTATATATACTTGAGTTTTTATTTGAGAAAACATAACCGGACTGATGATCGATCTATATCACTGGCAAATTTCCAGCTTATTGTAATATCCTTTTTAAATAAATATATCTCTGATTAAACCAATGATTGAGTTCTAATATGTGTAAATAATTTAGTGTAAAGTTGTCTATACTAGTATTTTTTATATTTATATATTTTCTAATAGTTCACTTATAGTTCACTTATACAGGGATAGACCCTGTATAAAGTGATTCGAAATATCTTTACACATAACTTGAGTTTGAAAGTTAAGTCTGGGCTAGATTGTTCCTATCAGTTCAGTTCAGTTTCAATTCGATTCGATTCGACATTTAAGTAGACTGAACACATATTTACCGATCACAATCGATTAAACCACATATATTTTGTTTTTGTTATTTTTGAAACAGTTAAATTTCATTTCTCTTGACATTTCCTTCAGTTTGCATTCGCAAAATTCAAATCGTTCCAAACTCTTTCGATTCGATTCGTTCCGATTCGACCTATTTGTCCACTCAATCGATTTTCCATATAAAATATATGGAGACGTCAAATTTGAACTTTTCGAAACGAATCGAAACTGAACCGATCGAAACAATGTAGCCCTGGCTTTTCATCCAATTACCGACAAAGAATGTATTACTCCCCGACAGATTCCACCTTGTTGTGGCGGCCGGGCTTAAGTAAATTTAACGATCCCCTGAGCAATACTGGTAGGTATTACCAGTAAGGTCAGGGTGTGAAGATTGCAAACTAAAAGTGAATCCACTTTCATGTTACCAAATGTCAAATGTTTCTGAAATTTGTGGTACGATATTTCGGGAGAGGTTACGATTCTCGGCGACGGCTTCTTAGTTATTGCTCCAGAAGTAACTAATCCCCAGTAGCAAGAGAAAATAAAGCAGAAAATTCATAAGAATGTATAGAAGCTATGTCAGGCAAAGTTTTAACCTATGGGTTCCTGATTAACTCCAGTCTATACTAAATCTGCATTTATCACTAATAATAGAATTAAAATTATTCGCCGAGAATATAATAATGCTATCTTTGCCCTTGCTTAGATTACTTAATTTTTATATATCTGCGCAAGTAATTATTTTTTCGATAGAACCATCCATATCTAATTTATACAATTTAAATTCCCCTGAATGATAAAACCGACAGTGTATAGAAACCTCAATTATTATTATACGTAGAAGATTCCTATAATGCTTTGGGCTGTCGTGCCATTAATAAAAGAATTATAATAATTAACAAGATTTTATAATAAAGAGTTTAAATTATTGTATAAAACATATAAATTACATAAAAAATAAATGAATTTTTTGATTACTTAATCGAAAGGTAAATAAACAAAAATTATGATTGTAAAAATCAATGAAATTATAATTAAAAAAAAAATTATTAATGTTCACCACTGACCTATAAAATTTAAAGTTATTTGAATATTCTGCCTAATTATAGATATTTATTTCACGCCAACCAAAAACAAACATATTTTTTTTATACAAAAAAAAATCTATATTTTACTTGCTGTGTTATTTATACAAAATATAATTTATATTCATTTTCGTTTCAAAAATATTTAAAATAGATAATATTAAAAAATATGTAAAATTCCCAATTTTATCCCAATATTCTTTATTGCTCCGTATAGGCCATTAAATAAAAACATTGCGATCACTTAAATATTTAGATCAAAATGCATATGAAAATACAATTTATATACGTACTTACTTATTTAAAATAAAAGTACCCAAACAACGAAATTCATAAATATAATAAATATACAGTATAAAAATTACAAACTAGTGCACAAATTTATTTTAAAAGAACACTTTACAATATTACAATATAATTTTACAAGTATTAATAAGGTAAATGTTCCAAGTAATGGTAAAAGTAAATGTGATTAAATTTAAAATATTCTGACCGCCAAGGTTACCGTAAAAGATATTTCGACACAATATTAAGTGAGGATGGTATTACTCATTCGGTTAACGGCTACTATGCTTTCTTACAAAGTGCATAACAAACATCCTTTGTGAATATAATTTGGTTCTGTTTAAATGATTATCTATTAATTTTCTCGTAGGTTTTCGTCTTCCCATACTTTATGCTTCAGACAGTCTCGCCGCTCGTGCCGTTGCCGTTGTCGGTTTGGAATGTCAAAAGACGCTGGTGACGTTGGTGACGACTTTGTGTAGACAGACTCGCCGACTCTCTCACAAATGGAATTAACTTTTTTATAATAATACAATATACATATAAATAATTATATAAATAACATATAAATATCCACCACATTTTTTGTTGTACAAAATTTAATTTTTTTAAGTTATTTCTATTAATTCTACAGCAAATCCCATTTAAAAAAAATGATTTTTTATATATAAAAAAAAAATCAACAAAACAATATTTTTATGTCATACAACAATTTTCATATCAATTAGACATTTGGAAACGGCAACGACTTCAAAAGTTGACGGCGAGTTTGTCTGCTTTAATATATTTCTATATATTTTAACTTTTGTTTGACGTTGCAAACCTTCAACGGCAACGGCGCAGACTTCTTCAAAGGCGAGACTATTTCTGGGGTTAGTCATATATAAGTCATTATTTAGATCAGTGCTGCCTAATCGGAAAATTCATTACTTCAATTTCTTTCAAGGTTTAATCCGCAAAAAATAGTTTTTTCCGGTGTTCTCTGTATGTGTTCTCTGTATTTTTAAATATTCTCAATTTGGATCACTAAATTATCGGTGCTTATTTTCGTAATATCTAAAAAATCTCAATAGAAATTTAGTTGGTAGCAGTGGAATTTATCACGATCTAATCAGCTTACAGTAACACCTCATATCTAATGGATGTAAAGTTCCCAAAAATATTATGTTAAGTAGCATTTAGATGTAGCGCCAAGTATTAGTCACTTGGCATATTGTTTGGCAAACTTTTTAAAATTCTATTAATTGCTCATATTCAAACACCGGTTAATTAGTTTAACAATTTTTTCTCTATTTTTAGGCACTTTTGTACTAATGCAAATTGTCCGAAAGTTAAAATCAACGCTATCCGAGAGCTAATATTGGGCCTTATGGATTGAAGTCGACTCGCCATTAGCTTTCTTCTCTAGTGACGAAAAATTTGGTTAAAAAAAATTATTAAGACCATAATTGATTAAGAAAATTCAACTTTTAAAAAACAAATTTTTTTTTAATTTTAACTCTCGCTCAGAAATTTCTGAACGACTTAATCGTCGACTGTTAGTCGACAGCAATTAATCATACATTCCAAATAGATTCGACGATTCCCTAATACTCTCACCGGCAAGTGTTATGGCGAGTTCAACCATAAGAGCCATTATCTATCAATCAGGTCCACAAATCCTTGGTAATTTATGAACGTTTTTGTTTTTAAAATAAATGTTCTTATACTAAAAGTACTTGAAAGGAGTATAAAAAAGCAACCGTATAATAAAATCTAACCTGACATTTTTCTCTTTTATGTTTATATCCTACTTAACATTAGGTACTATTACCCTATATCAAATATCAAAATCTACATTAATATTTACCGTTCACTTAACAGTGGCACACTGAATGCCTTTTTATTCAACAAAATCTGTACAACAAACAAGTAAAGAAATAAAAATGTTAATTGTACACAGAACGACCATCGCAATTAAAAAATAAAACAAAAATGAAACATTTTTGTTATAAAAATATAAAATTATTTATATTTATAAATAAATAAACAAAATGAAATAAAATTACCGGAACAAGACTTAAAAATTTGAACTATATTCTATCTAGTCAGAGCTACAAATATAATTGTTTTTGTTGTGTGCAAACACAAATGTTAATTTTAAACGACGTAAACCATAGTGATAGAGGGGGCTACAAAAAAAAATTGTTGATAAAAATCTTTAAAATTCTACTATAATATTTACTCCAGTAGACTCCAGTCTATTGAAATAATATTTAATACGATGATCATCGATGTGTATCAAAAATCTAATTTTACTTCATTGAGTCAAGTTATATATGGCGTTAAAGAATTATAAATGCTACAAAAAAAACCTTACTTAAAATTATCATCCTTGAAAAAGTGATTCAAAAGTAAGTTAAGCATGAACTTGGAATTTTTTTTTGGAATATATAATTTATCTTAAAAGCAAGACTAAAGTTCTAACAGTGTTAGTAAGATTAATCAGCCCGCTGGTATAATGCGTTCCGCCTGGTACTGTCAACATTTTAAATGTAGCTAAACCTTAATAGACTTGAGGCTAACATGTACGCATGGGCAGCTTTCTTAAATTCAATTTGTTCTTATATTATTTATTCGTATTATTTAGGTACTTTTGTAATAATACAAAAAGGTTTAAGGTTTTACTTTATCCGAAACGCGAAACGCAATTCAAAATGAAAAATTCTGTCATTGATTCCTAAATATTTTGATCTTGCTTGATACTTTATTAACTACGGATCCCAATTTAGTTGTTTTTGATCTTACAAAGTTTGATAATTTATTAACTACGGATCATGATTTAGTTATTTTTATGAGCTTTTCATTTTGCTAAACGTAAAGAAGTACAAAAATACCCGCATTTGAATCGTTAATCTAATCTCAACATTTTTTATCAATATTTTATTTTAGTTTGAGTTTTCCTCATTTGAGTCAGAATATTAGATAGTTCTTCTCACTTTCTTCTTGGCAATATGTGTGCCAAGTCTACGTTTTAGAAATTTAAGGGCACGCTTATCCTTAGAGACTTAATAATTCCATACACTTTTTTTCATAAGGTGCATGTCCAACAACTTCACGTACCAAGTCTCTCATAAATTTGGTATGTTTTGTTTGAATACACTTCATACGCAAAGAACGAAGCCCTTTAACTTTTTTGTCACCAGTGTATTTAACATTTTTACTTTGGAAGTTTTGTGACCATTCCAGTACAAAATTCATATCTGATAACCATTTCGCTAATCAAATCGAAAAGCCGGAAAGAGGATCTGACAACGTTTACGATTATGATTACAGCTAATTTTAATCAATAGTAATATACTATATATTGATAGTATTTTCTTTGATTTTCAAAATAGTTTTATATAGACAAAACAGTGACCAGTTGATTAGTGCTGGATTAGTGATTTGTTAATTAGTATTGAAAAAAATATTTAAATCTTTGTTGATCGATTAATGGTATAACTAAAATTTATTATATATTTTATTTAAATTTCGCTTTCACTATTGAAATATTTGTGATAATCTTGATGTAAACAGTGATCTAAATTGTAATAGCAACGAATTAATATGGTATTTTCTGAGACTATTGAAATTCTCTTCAATTTTGATATATAAATATACAAATATTTTCAAATTCAATTAGAAAATGATAATCTTTTTAAACAAACAATCGTATAATTTTTCACAAACATTTAAAGGAACAATTGTGAAGTATAAAGTTAGCTTATTGAAATTTAGAAACAGAAATCAACAAAAGTGATTAAAAATCGTGCAAATCATCAGAAATTTATTAATTTTATAATAAATTAATTGACTTTTTACGCAATTTGGCTAATTAAGATGAATAAATAAATATAAGAACGAAGTGAATTTAATAAGCTTGTGCATTTCCATATATTCATCCTACAGGCATCAAAATCAGCTTTATTTCATCACCTTATGAATCGCACTAAACTACCGGATGCAAAACAATCAATAATCCATTTAACATTTGTGGGTTTCAATTTTTTCATGCAATTTCTCTTATAGCTAAAGTTAAAACTAATATTAGATCTAACAAAACGAATTCCTTCCTGTTCACTCAAATTCATTAAATACTATATAAACAACAGGTGTTAAATGGCAATCATATAAGACAAGTCATAAGAATTTATTATTAGACATTTAATTATTAATTCTAATTTGAATACTAATCAAATTTAAAAAATTGTCAGTTTTTTTGTAACTATTTGACATATAAAAACAAGTTTTACCGCATTTATATCTGTTATTCTGACATAAAAGTTGATATTTTTTTTTTTTTTTTTGTAAATATAAAATCCATTCTTACCTTTATTAACACTTTTTGCTAGGTAAAAGTGAAACAGAAAATTATTTTATATCCCTTTCTATTGTTAGACACAAAAACGCTATACACTCTTGAAAATTAAATTTTGTTATACAAAAAAAAAATACTTATTTTTATGACTTAAAAAAAAAATTATAATAATTTTTTTTATTGATTTTTAATAATATATTTCTTATTTTTTTTTTTTACAATATTTTTAACCATCTAAATAAACAACACTGCACACTTTTTCTCCCCGGAAAAACATTAATAAATTTTTTTTGAAAATAAATTCCAATAAGAAAAATTTACACTTTTTTAATAGGTGTATTGACAGTAAAACTAAAGACACAAAAAAAAGACAACTTTCGCACGGAACGAAAACAAACGATCGGCAAGAAACGTCAAACACAACTGAGTAAAAAAAATTAAATTATTTAAATAATTTTGTCGGCCGACCACGATCATTTTCCTCTAATGCCATCTAACATGAAAATATCATGACATATATCTTACTGACTTTTGATTTAATTAAATTTTACATATAGATGGC
This sequence comes from Rhamphomyia laevipes, assembly GCA_963920725.1. Classification (NCBI taxonomy): domain Eukaryota; kingdom Metazoa; phylum Arthropoda; class Insecta; order Diptera; family Empididae; genus Rhamphomyia; species Rhamphomyia laevipes. The sequence goes on from OY987255.1 coordinate 133,599,859, forward strand.
GTAAATTAGCTTTTAAAAGTTATATTGCCATATGGAAAATTAACAAAGTTTATAGTAATTATTGTAAAAAATGATGTAAATTGTTTGTAAAAAATAAATAAAGCAAAAACAAAATATATAAATTCTTTAGCAACAAAAATTAATTTTAGAGCGATGGACCTTTAGGAATAAATTTAATTCTACATTGGATCCAGTTCACCCATTTTAATCTATTCTATTCTGTTCTATATCTGTACTTTCACTGAGTGACAGATTTAATTCACTGCTGGTGATACCGAAATTTCTTTATTCTACTGTTTCTTGCTAAATACCTAAATACTATGCCTTATCCCTTGCTTTACAACTAAAGTTTCTTGATAAATACCTAAATACTATGCCTTATCCCTTGCAAACTTCTAGGATGTAAAATAAAATATTAAAAATAAAATCACAGCGGAGACTTTATTTTTAGTAGACATCAGGCAGTATACAATCTTCTTTTTATCACATGGTAACTGGTAACCCTTAAAATATTCAAGAAGTGTCAATCAAAATATACAAAAATAGCAAGTGGTCAAAAAAAATATTTGTTTGCAAACTTTACATATTTTATTTGGTGAACAAAATACAATTTATTTATAATTTCAATTAATTTTAACGAAAATGATTAATTAAATTTAAATTAATAATAATAATTTAACTTAATTAACTTATGGCTTCCACCGGTGAATATAAATTTGAACCAGAAATTCAAATTGAAGAAGAAAGAAATAGTGTAGACGAAGAATCATCAAATATACAACAACAAGAACAGGAATTACAAAATAATTACTGCAGTTCTAATTTAGAAAATCAAACATTAATAAATTATTATACGAAATGTGGAGAAATTTTAGTAAAAAATGGAGAATTTTTAATAAATTGCTGTATATGTTATGAAAATTTTACGAATTTTCATTATTTCTCAAAGCATTATAATGATTTTCATGAATTTTATGATATATCACAAGTAGGAAAAAATTTAACCGATTTTACTTCATCCATTCCTCAACAAAACCATAATGATAAATTAGAACAATCATTTTCTAAAATTTCTATAAACCATCAGCAGTCACAATCAAAAACACAATATACAACAGAATTATCTGATGATAGTAGTGATGTTGAAGTTATTGAAATTGGTGAATGTAAATATACTGTTAAAAAAATACCATCTAACGAAGATTTAACAAAATTAAATACTAATCAGACTACAGATAAAATGCTACAACAAAACAATCAAGAAAATCAAAAACGTATATTTGAATTTTGCCCAGAATGTAATAAGCTTTTTGTAAATTTAAATGATCTCAAAGAACATCTTATGAATTATCATGAAAAGGATCGTCCACATAAATGTGAATACTGTGGTAAAACATTTCGATTGCGTGAATCTTTAAAAGAACATGTACGTTCAATACATGAACTGATTTTACCATTTAAATGTGAAATTTGTAATCGGGGTTTTTTTAAATCATCAGCATTAAAAATTCATATTCGTGGGCATACCGGTGAACGACCATTTGTATGTGAAATATGCCAGAAAAGTTTTAAAAGTAAGGGTGCATTAAATGAACATAAATATATTCATACTGGCCATAAACGTTATGCATGTCAGTTTTGTAATAAGGCATTTTTGCATTCATCAAGTTTAAAGAAACATGAAAGAATTCATACTGGTGAATGTCCATACATTTGTGAAATATGTTTTACATCTTTTCGTACATTAGATTCATTAAAAGAACATATGCGTACACATGACGATAATACACCATATAAATGTCGTTTATGTGATGAACAATTTTCACATCGTATACAATTGACTGAACATAATCGAATACATAATGGTTTAGATCCAAAAGTGAAAAAACGTCGCCGACCATGTAAATGTGAAATATGTGGTAAAGTTTTATCAAGAAAATCAAATTTACGAACACATTTGCGTAATACTCATCGTTTATTAGAATCAAAAGTTGAAGAAATGATGAATAATTTAAATGATCAACCAACAACTGAAATCATGATAAATATGCCAGAATTTGATGAGAATAATTTTAAAAATGATGAATATAATCATGAATTGGAAATATTACAAACAATATGTTAGCATACTTATATGCTTTTGTTTTAGATTTTTCGTATTTAAGTATTTTAATTAATATCATAAATTTTAATTTCGAGATTTTATAAATTAGTTTAGTGCTACAAATAATTATGTATGTAATATAATATTTTAAATAAATTTTACTAAATTTACAAATCAGTATTATTTATTTAAATTGAACAGCTACACAATCGTAACTTTGTGCATTACTCAGTTTATACGTTAAGGAATACTCCCCCGTCAATTTACTACATAATAACACAATTATTATAATTAGCCGATTTGTTTTAACTCTATTCAGATTTATCACATCACAATGTTGCTAAACATTTAATGATTTAATAAAAATGTCACGGATCATTCGTATAAAATTTGATGGTAATGTACCAAGGACGGAAAATATGTTTTTGTGTTTGTAGTCCCCGAATTTATATTATTACCACCCCCAAATTAACTTATGGTAGATAATGCGTTTTGTGTTTAATTTTTTAAATATTAATCACAAAAATATTAAATATTTTGTTTAGATTTCCAATTTCCTTAAAAGTTCGGTGCTGTTCTTATAGGTATATTATTTATATTTATTTCTTTTTATTTGCGAAATATATATAAGTATTTATATATACATATGTATAGTATATCAATTTTCTTCGATTTTTTATTGGTAAGAACAAAAAGAAATTATATTTCAGTCAAGTATTAATTATATTTTTTCGATCTGGTTTAAAACCTTTATTATTGGACTGTACGAGTTCCTTACGTCAGTCTTATTGAAAGGTTTGGATCATTAAATTAAATATACATCCTTAGTTAAATAAGTTTTTTTTTACAATATGTATACTCATTGTAAATTGTAATTTACTTACAAAATTAACCTCTAATATCGACGACAACTTGTGTGATTGCTTGATATTCTTTCTTTATTTATCCTTGTTTTCGCTAATCCAAACTCCAAACAAATAATCTTGCTCTTTCTCGGGTCCCCATTTTCTTGTGCTGAAGTCTGAGAGATTGATGCGGATTATATAATCGATTACTAATTAAAAAATAAATAAAATATATCGAAGTAATGAAAATGGGGTGTGCATCAGATGCGAGAACGCATAAAATCTAGATGCGAAAAATTCTTTATTACAAAAGACAAGTTCGTTCTACACAACACGATTGACACTTGAACTCGCTATTTCGCTAACTACACTCGTATTAGTATATTAAACTAATAATTGACAGTTCATGGATTTGTATTTTGTTTATTAATTTTTCTTGTCCACGAAATATCCAGAATCAAGAAGTTTTGCTATATATAATTATTGTATTTTCCTTAAATAATATAAAAAACTTAATGCATAATGAGTATTAAAACTGAAATTAATAGTGAAGATGAAACAATACAACAAGAATATCCAGTTTTAAAAAGTTTCAATTTAAGATGTGGTGAAATTTTTTTAACATCTAATGGTTATCAGTTTAATTGTGCTAATTGTAATGATTATTTTATTAATTTTGAATATTTTGCGGATCATATTCAAAAAATCCATTATCTTATGTTTGATGATACAATATCATCAACAAATTTACATCAAGAAAATCGTGAAAGTCAAATTTCAGAAAGAGAAGTAGTTCCATCACAGCAACAAGATGTTTTATTCAATTTAATTGATCAAGTAAAATGTAATGAAAAATTATCATTCCCGGATGAAAGTGATGTTGAAATTATTGAAATTGGTGAATGTAAATACACATTAAAAAAAATACCATCTCTAGAAGATTTAACTGCTGCTGATATTAACGATAATACAAATAGTACAATACCAACAATTTCAAATGTACAAGAAAATTACACTCAACATTTATTACAACTGACGACGACATCAACAGCGAGTACAATTGGACAAAAAGCAAATAAAAGAAAATTTGAATTTTGTTGTAATAAAGTTTTTACAAATGCCGATGAATATAATACACATTTAACCAGTTATCATAAAGAAAGTCCATATCAATGTAGTGAATGTGGTAAAAAATTCCTACACAAAGATTCTCTAACTGATCATATGAATTCAATACATCAAATAACATTACGTTATGAATGTAAAAAATGTGATTTAAGTTTTAGTACATCAGAATCGCTACAATATCATAATCGTTCACATACGGATGATGGTTCGTATAAATGTCGTTTATGTAATGAACAATTTACAACACGTATGCTATTAGCTAGTCATTTTCGAATACATACTCGACCGGAACCGGTTAAGAAAACTACTAGGCATTGTAAATGTGATATATGCGGATCAACATTATCACGAAAGGATAATTTTAGAAGACATTTAAGAAATATGCATCGTTTGGAAAATTCAGTTGTTGAAGAAATCATTAGAAAATTAGAATCAGGTCCAAGATATAAAATAAATAATGATCCATAAAGTTTAATATATTATTAATTTAGATGCAATTGTTTTCCTTTTTAATATCTTAAATATAATAATAACTTGTAATTATGATGAAAATTTTTTTTTTATATGTAAGTGGTGTAAGTTATGTAAATTTATTTAATTGTAAAAAATTCGTTGATATTTTAGTTTTAAATAGAAATTATATCGTTAGACAATATGAATTTAGCTAATATTACTTAAAATTGCCTGTAATTCTCATTTAAATGTAAACACTTAATTATCAAAAAGCTTATGCCACTTATAATACGATTAATTTATTATATTATTATATATATATTTTAATTAATTAAAAACTAAATTTTATATTTAAAGTTTTCTGTTGTTTTGATGTTTTAAGGGCAGATTACATTATTATTTAATTTTGAAAAAAAAATTGTTTCAAAAAACTATATGTATATTATATTTATACACTTTTCAAGAAATTTTAGAAAAATTTGTTTATTACGGTTTTTCTAGTTTAAAAATTATTCGCGGCAAAATGTTTTCACCATAAAATTTTGATAATAATCTATCTGTCCAGGAATCTTTTTAAGTCCAATCAATCAATTTTATTTAACTAAGAACTTATTTTATAACCATATAAGAATAGGGTGTAATTTTTTTTTGTAAAACATTTTAAATTTATATTTAATTATTATACACAAATATACATTTTACTCGCAAATATACGAAAGAAAATTTTAGAACATATTAGATTTTTTTATTTTTATTTTAATATAGTTATTAAAAAAAACTAACCTTAAAATGCGATCCAAGAAAATTCTATTTAATTTTGTTGGAAACTGAAATATTTTATAGTTTTCCCTTTATTCAACCACAATAATAATTCATTTTACTCACAAATAAAAAATAATTTATACACTTTCAAATAAATTGACTAAACACTAAAAAAAATATTATTGGTATTTTGATATATGATACATTTTTGGCGGCACTTCTAGAAATTTTTATTAAAAATTATTGCCAACCGAATAATTATTAAAAAAACCAACAAGAAAATTTAGTTTAAGCTAAATTAACTTACTATTTATAAAGATATTCGTTAGTAATCACATTTTTTATAACAATAATTTAATATATTTATCCAACATAATTTAAAAAAACTGAATTTTTATGCATCAATTAAATTTTATATTTGTTGTATAGAAATATTTTTACTAAACTAAAATAAATTTTGCGCGCCATCTATGTTTACATAGTTTTCTATTGATTTCTAAATCGTATCCGTAATAATAGATGTCACATGATTTGAATATAAAAAATTAACGGTGTGCCGAAATTATTATATTTCGACTAAACCATTTTTAAAGAAATTTATTGATTAAGTTAATAATTAATACTATATATATATTTAAATATACATATATGCGGATATGAAGAAATTGAATAATTCTGCAGAATAACTGAGTAGTTCATGGACATTTGAAAAAGCTATTAGTATAAACAGAGAACTTTATAACGTTATATTTGCAATTAATTAATAACGTTATATTTGCAATTAGTTTGGATTAAATATAATCGACAAGAAATCTAGCAACAAAACAGAATTTAAAAGCAGAATATAACAATCTATAGATCAGGGTTTAACTTAACAATATGTTCAAATTCAAACTGTTCAAAAGTAGAGACTTAAATCGGAAGGTAAACATGACACGGTTCAAATCTTGCATATGGTCAACCAGGGTTGCAAACCGGTTCATGAACCGAACCAAAAAACTACTGAACCTCCCATATTTTTGCGAACCAAAACCGAACCAAAACCAAACCACTTTTAAAATGAATTGGGCGAACCAAACCAAAACCAAACCATTTCTTAAAATAATTCTGAAACCGAACCACAAACCAACTTTATACATGGTGGTGTACGGTTTGGTTCATATTTAATTTATTTTTTAACATTTTAATTTTATTTTAACATAACTAATAAAAAAACAAAAAACTATGAGTCGCGAATCGAAAGTCATGAAGATAAAATTTTCCTTTTTAAGATGTACATTTAATTTCTAATATTAGATTGTCATTATGACCAGCAATTATAAGATATTTTTTAATATTTTTAATTTTATTAAACTTGTCAAGTCAATATTGCTTACAAATCATATGATTTTTATTTGAAATTGGGCATCTATGTATGTATATTCTATTTTTAATACTGATTCATAGATAAGCACTTTAATAAATTTTCCTGATTGTATATTAATAATTTTATTTTTAACTAATCTGAACCAAAACCGAACCAAAACCAAACCAAAAACTATAAATAAAAACATTTCTCGAACCAGAACCGAACCAAAACCAATTTTTGAAATTTTAAGAACCCAAACCAAAAACCAAAACCAGAAATTAAAATTAACCTTGAACCAAAACCGAACCACATCGAAAAAACTTTTGGTTTGCAACCCTGTGGTCAACACTACTGTACGCGGCTGGAACCTAGACGATGAGATTAAACATATAAAAAAAATTTGGAAGCGTTTGAATTATGGTTCTATAGTGAAATTCATAACTAATGTCGAAGTTCTACGTAGAATTAAGTCGAAACCTCAATTAGTAAATATTGTAAAACTAAGCAAATTAAACTACCTTGACAAAATTATCCGAAAAAAAAGCAGAATTAATGTAAAAATTATTTACATAAATGAAACCAATTGTTCAAACCAACAAATATTTTAAATTATTATTTAAAATTCAACGGTTTAATTATTTAAATTTATTTCTTTATAATATTTCAAATATAATTTTTAAAATAACACTAAAAACAACAAAAATCAAAAACCCAAAATTTTTAAGAGTAATTTAATCTTGTGCGCAAGTGACCACAAAACAAATAACCATAACCAATAAATGTTGATAGCTCTTTTAAAACAAATCTTTTATGTTGTATATACAAAATAATGATTCGATACATGAAATGTTTCTATTTTTGCCATCATTTAGGCGCTATTTATATATTTTATAAAATAAATTCAATATTTATATTTATATGAATTTTGATTTCAATAAAACAACATTAAATAAATTTTCCAACAGTTTTCGTTCAAATGAAATTTATATGTAAATTAAATTAATATTTAATTTCCGTTTGTACAATTTGGATTATTTTTTAGTTAGTAAAATGTAAATATATAAAATTTCTTAGAAATATTTATTATTTTATATATTCAATTATCTACCATAACATGTGATTAAAATTTATATATACATATTTATTTTTATATAAAACTCTGATCCAATTATATTTGAAAAACACTACAAAAGTTAAGCTATACCTAAAATAATATTTACATAAAAATAATTTAGTTTAACATAAATTAAGAAAACTTCTTTAATATTTATGTATTAGTTTTCATTTGTATATATAAAATAATAAATTAGTTTATTTTTATATATATAAATGCTAGAATTCAAGTCAATGATTTAATGATTTAAATTTAAATATTAATTAATTTTGTTAAATTCATAAATTCTAACACTAATTCGTCTTGATATTCTCACCGTTCTGTTCAAAATGAATAAAATTTTTAATTACATTTTAATCTTCCAAATACATAATTTAAATCTGGAAAAATAATTTAAATCAAAAACAGTTTACTTCGTATCTCTTATAAATTTCAGTATTTTTGAAAAGTATTCAATATTTTAGGCGGACTATATTCAAATAACTATAATTACTAAAGTTTCATTAGAACAAGTATCAGACGAAAAGTATATTTGTGCCGGTTTTAGAATTAAAAGTAACCATTGCTGAAGCTGCGATATTCTTTATCATGACTTGACCTAACTAGCTGGATTTTTGACAGGGTTAACGTATAGTTCTAGATTAAAATATTCTCAGTATACAGAATCAACATAATGAAATGTGCGTCCATGAAAATCACCATAATGATATTACAAATGATTATTCCTCCCCTACAAAGAACTTACTAAGCTTTATCACCAACTCCCATAGTGATTGATATTCAGTATTGTCACGTCAGCTTTCCAGCAAGAAGTGGAGTATGCTTTTCTTATGATGATTTACTATCTGGCTTTTGTAATCAAAAACTACAATTTCTGGGTCTTCGTCATTCATTCTCGAGTCAACTGAGCTAACTAGCAGTATTTTTACTGACAGGATCAGTGTTACCATATATATCTCGTATAGTTCTTGATTAAAAATTAAAATATTATTCTCCGTGTACAACATCAAACAGAACCAAAAATTTTGTGTGGAACTCTTCTTTTCAATAGAGACTTCAACAGAATCTCAATGTATTTGTGTACAATGGATGTGTGATGTATAATGTTATATTATTTGTCTTTAGACCTAACAGTTCAAAACCATAAATCTAACAACATGAAATATAAATGGAACCAAATATCTTGCGTGTAGTACTTTTCTTTCAAAGGACCCAAACAGATGTCAACATAATAGGATATGGTTCATGGTCACCACTGCACCATATATCAACACTGGATACAACAATGAATGTTATGTATACAGTGTTATCTTTGAATGGTTTATTTTTAAATGGTTTATTTTTAAATTATTATCAAACTAATTTTTATGTTGTTGGAAGGATTAATTTAGAACAAATCCAGTTGCATTGAAATTTAAAAAAATCATTCTTCTATCTATACCGTCTATTTATTTTGATTTTAAACCATATTTACTTAACATATTGTAAATATTCAACAAACACTGATTCTAGCTCACACGTTGGAAATATAATGGCGGCAGCGGTGGAATTTAAGTATATTATATGAAACAACACTACAGAGCCTTTATCGTATAGAAGAGGAATATATTCGTTAAAATTATTTACTTCAAAAGCATAAATTTTGGTTTTGATATTGATAAACATATAAAATTTAACTTTTTTTAAAAAAACTTTATTTTTTGAACATGAAAATTAATTTTGAATTATGTCATGCTATATAAGGATATATTTTCATAAATAATGTCAACATAAAATATTAAATAATAAAGTTAAATTTTTAGCAGGTTAATAAAAATAAAAATAATGGATCACCATATTAGACCGAAACATATAATCCCGAAAACTTGAAAAACATTTAATCCCGGATATGAAAATAGAAAAATTCCGCAAAAAAATCACGAAACACAAAAAGATGAAAAATAAAGGAATGAATTACAAAAGATTTTCTAATTCACAAATTCATTAATTAAAGAAACGCTAATCCTTTTATTTTTCTATATTTTCTTCGAATTTTACATTTTTCCCCATCAATTATGCGCTCGATTTACTCTTTATATTCATATATTCCATGTCCATGGCTGTATTATCAATAATATAATAAAGGTCAATGTGGGATTTCGAAATTAGAGTATGTAATTAAACGTCAGTGCTATGCTGCGACACAATTTTTTGTTTTTGATAGCCTATCTGCTAAAAGTTCAGACACATTACCATAACGTTGGTTGGTTGGTTTACAAGGGGTGACAGAAACAAAGTCCCTCGCGCACTTGAGCCTATTGGCCCGTTGTACCTCCCGTCGACGGCCGATTTAGTTTCTATAGTACGTCGACCCATCCGACAGCTCTAACGAATGAGTTAACTGAAGCCGGCTAAAAGTTACCTGCTTCCATCAAGTCACGTTGGTGAATATATTGCGAGTCATTATTACCGTCATATTTTTGACAGTTTTTTTTTACAAATAATTTCCTTTAAATTCATTATAAAGATGATAAAAAAAACATGCAGTATTTTGGGGAAAACAAGATTCGTACTTTCAACACCAACCCTTTTTTAAAGATAAAAGTATATAAAACTTAAGAAAAATTATTAATTGTTTGTTACTTCAGGGCTAATAAATTTTACAGATAATGACAAAGTTAATTATATATTTTTTTTTCATCGTTATTTTTATATGTATTTACTTATAATTTTTTTCATTTTTTTTTTATTCTTTATTATTAAATAAATTATGAGATCCTTTAATCATTTTGTAACATAGAAAAATTACTGTTTAGTGTTTACCTGTTTAATTTTGAATACTAAACAACAACAACAACAGCAATAAAAAAAATGGTATTTTATGTAACCAATTATTTTCTTGAAGTTGATCTATTAAATTAATTTTTCGACCTTCTTATTGAACCAAGTCCTAACGATTAATGTAAAGATGGATAAATAATAAAATATTTATGATGATAAATTTAATTATTACCAACGTTGAAAGTATTAAGTTAAAAATTCCTGTGAGTCTTAACTATGTAGTCACAATGTTGTGTGGGATATTTTGATGAAAAGTGTTGGTATGTAATTATTTATAAGATTGTAAATATATCCACTTAAAATTACATAAAAAAAATGAATTAAAATTAGATTAAAGTTTATTTTTAGTAATGTTTTTGAAAATTTGATACTTAAGAATTTTGTGAACAATTGTAGTTTCATGTCCTGCAAAAAATATAATAGTATTAACAATTATCAGATTAGTGGTAGTCTACTATACTATGTTGATGCATTAATGGGATTTCAATTCATAATGAGATTTCAATTCCAGACAGAGTCACAGAGTCATCCATGTAGCTCTAAACTCTTAAAAGACTGGCTACTATCCATGTAGCTCTAAACTCTTAAAAGACTGGCCAGTATTGTTTACTGGCTACTATCAGTAACCCTGTTTGTATGGTCCTCTCCTAATTATTTTAGTTTTGCAGTTGCTTTTACCAATTACTATGGGTTTAGTTGCAAATAAGTTTCTTGTTTTTGAGTTTCTGACAGTTTCTGATGATTTGGTACCGGAATCCATATAAAATAATTAGGTCTAAATTGTAACAGAAAATCTTTATGATTTTCGTTTTGTAGCAAAAAACAAAAAATAATATTCCAAATTTTCAACCAAAAAACATTATTTAGTTATAAATTGTGAAAATACGGAAATCTGGATAAATTTGCAAACCATAAATATACAATAATAAATCGACAAAAATATTTTTTTATAATTTTACATATAAATTAAACAAATGATTTTAATTATTTCCAAGTTTTTTTTTTGTTATCTTCAATTAACGCCAAGATTGTAAACACACCTTAAATAAAACACAATTAGATATTTTCAATATTCAAATAAAATCTGCATAAGTTTCCTACTACCGATTTTATTTGAAAAATTCCTAGTTCACGGTGAAATGACACATTGAATTAGGTTATATTTATATTAATATTATTTAATAATAATATCATCAAAAACAAAAAATATTTAAATATAAATATATGTTTAAATTAATATCAATAAAATTAAAACATTTCATTATGCAAAAACTAATTTTATTAATTTCTTTTAGTTTCCATGTTTAAATTTGTGGTACTAAAAAAATAAGTGCGTAGTGTTGTTAAGTTATAGAATGGAATGACTTCTTTCATCACAGTTCTCCTTCTAATTTTCTTTGACCTAATAATCTTCACCTTCATTGCGGACTCGACTCAAAGGTCTGCTGCCTCTAGATGTTTCAGACATTCTCAGTATATGCTCAATCCATCTCCATTTGTTATTAAAATGATTCGTCCGCATGTCTTTGAAGCACTTCAAATTAGCAGACTCAGTATTGTTGAGCTCAAATTATTTATAGAATGAGAAAGACGTCAAAATTCTACAACTAGAGGCCGCTCTACACTAGAGGACACTCTACAATAAGCGCAGTGTCAATAAATAGGAACTGAAAAATGATTAATAAGAGTACCTAATAAATTATCAATAATATTACTCGAACAAATCGAAAGAATATACAATGGTTCAATCTATCAATGAACCTGCTATAAATATTAGATTTGTTTTCATCTTTGGTTCATTCCCTAAGGAAACATAGTACAGGTTTTACCCTGTGCGTTTGTACAAATTTTATATACGATTAAAATATTCTGATCTTTGTTCCACGGGATAGATGTGATTAGTTTAACACTGGTTTTATTTAGTTTGTCTTCTATTCTTCTCCATTAGTTGATATGCTCTTCTAGTTTAATTTTGCTACTTCTGCTATTGATATATCATTACTATCTGTCTCTGGGAATTTGTATTTATCTTCATTTGAATTATTGTATTTACCTTTTTTTTTCTTGTATTTATGTGAATTTATATTTCTTGTGCGGTATCGGCTAATTTACCTACGAAGTTTTGCATGTCACTGACTGTGGTAAAGACCGCTATTATTAATTATTAGGAAAGGAACTAAAACGCACGGAAACTATTATACGGACTATTATAAATTCACAATTTTACGTTGTTGTAGATAATTTATTATATCATTTAATTATGTGTAAATTTCAAAATTTAATAATTATGATTTGTTTCTTGATATGTTTAAATTCTTTCTTATTTAACACTAAATATGCTAGCACTCATCAGTCTCATCACGTTATGATTTATTTCTTGATATAATTGGCATTGGCATATCACTTTTTGATGGAAAAATTATGATTTTCAGGTATCTTTTTAGAAACAGAAAATCATAAAATGCTATGTCCATTCAAATTTTAATTCGATATTATAGTAAAAGTTCCATCACGAATGTTTTGGTGGAACATCAATTGGAAAGATTGGTTAGGAGTGCAAAGATTGGTGGCGACAAATGATATTCAATAATTATTCCTTTAGGAGGCTATACAGCTTTAACTACGTAAAGTCTCATCAAAATTACAGATTTGATCTTATAAGTTTGTTTAATTAAGTTTATTTTCTATATTTTGGATACAAATCATTAAATCTCAATAATTATTTTATTTTTATATTATTATTACAATTTTATTTTTAATTTCTAAATTTATCTATATTAAAATTCTTTTGTTTTGAAATATGAAGTTGTTCTTTAAAATACTCTAACAGGTTTTAAGATATATTTATAAACACGTTAAAAATGATATTTTTCAAATCAAAACTTTATGCTTCATTTATAATAAATATTTGTATAATAATTATTTATATTTTCAAGGTGAATGTGGATAATAATGGACAGAATATTCGAACTAATAAAAGAAATCAAATTATAAAAGTTAAAAATTACAAAATTCTGACTACCACTTTTGTATCTAAGTTTCTAATATGGCTTTATACAAATTTTAAAAGTTGAGCTATACAATTAGTAAAAGCTGAGCTAAACAAAACGTCTTAAATAGGCACAGATATATGAAAATGTGGTCTGCATACTAGCCAAGATAATGTTATCAGCAATAATCGTTTTTATGTTTTTTAAAAGTACGTTTATTCTTGGTACGGTAATAAATTTGTGATGAGAACTAATCTTGACGAGACCTGAAGCTCGGTGGAGAACCAAGAATAAAGGGATTCACTTTATAATTATTATAATGAAGAGATTTTAAGCGTATTTGTAACTAATTTAGATCTCAAATATGAAATCACAAGCTGATTTTCATTTTTATTTAAGATATCAGAACATGGAATGACCCAATATTTATTAATCACTGTTTAAGCCTGGCTATACATATATATGCCTAGTTTAGCTACCTGTTACGTATTTTAAGGACTCTTTCTGCAGAGGTTGTAATATTGTGGGAGTTTTCATAGTTAGATCCAACCTTGTAGAATGTTTTCTTAAGATGATTTAGCAATTTCCGGTAGTCATCTTTTCCATATTTTGGAATAACTTTGATTTCTTGTAATCTGGAATCGAATACCCCAGAATAATTTAGTTTATCACAGTGTTTCGATTGACCTCTTGGCTTGGCTTAGTAGTGACTTTAGATCCAGAAAACCTACCATATCTGAATAGGCAGTGTTTTCATTTCATGCGAAGACCTTCTTTATCTATACTTCAGGGTAGACAATAGCGTAGAGATACAAATTTAGTGTAGATAATGACGACTTCATCAGATTTGTCAAACCCATAATATGAGTTAATTCCTTATTTAGCAACGTCAAGTTTTGTTTCGCTATGAAATTTGTAATTTAATTAAACATTTTCAGTTTTTTTTATTTTACTTAAGAAAAGTTTTTATAAATTGAATTGATTTTATATTGTCGACATTGTATATGAGTAAACTATGACGTAGACAATGTACTCTTGTCTACTGATAAAAGTCAACGCGTAGACAATGCTGCAGTCTACGTCGCACAACACTGTAGCTCGCTTAACACTATAAATAGGTAACTTTTAGCCGATAGATCACTAAAGTTGTTTACTATCATAAATACAATATTTCCAATCACGACCTTATACAATTAAAATTAATTTATATATGAATATAATTTCTATAATAACTTATAAATCTATAAATTTTATTTGAATAAAGAAAATATAAATATATAAACTGAAAAATTTATTTGTCGGTTAAAATTAACATATTTTGTAAACTAAAGAAATGACATAATAATAATATGCTTCTTTATTTTTGGAAAAAAAAACCACATAAAAAAATAAAGATAAATAAATTAACATCAATCGGAATGGAAAAAATATGACAAACTATTATAAAAGATTGTCTCTGGCAATTTTTCGTTTACAATATTAAGAATTTTATCGATCGGACAACATCATTTTTTGGATTAACATTTTGTACATTTTGAAATTTTTCTGTTTTTGTAACTTATAATTAATTAAAATGAAAATATTTGTAAGATTTAAAAGTTTATTTATTAAATATAATTATAATTTTTTTTAATTTTATTTGTGATAATTTTATTTTTATAAAGATTTACGTATTTTGTTTGATATTTATAACAATTGGATATACATCAGCTGCTGATGATCAAATACCAGTTGAAGTAGTTGTTGATCCAACTGATGACAGCTCATCAGTATCGCCAGATATTGTTAGTGATGAACCGGAAATTAAAGAAGAAACACCTACTACAACTGTAGCAGCAAATCCTGTAAGAAAAGTAGCTGAATTACCAAAAAAGAGAATACCAGTTCAAAGCAGAAGAATAAAATCTGATGAACGTAGAGTTACAAGTACTACTACAACTACTGTAAAACCGGTAGAAAGACGTGTAGTAGAAGAACCAATAGAAAAACCAGTAGAGAAACTAGTAGAAAAATCTGCACCAAGAACTAATACGGTTCCAGTTGTTGATCGTGGTAGTGGTAAATTTACAGAAAATGTAATTCATTCAATTTCAAGTGGACCTGATGATTATTCATTTGCGTAAGAAATATTTAAAATTTTAAGATTTTTTTGATAAAAATTTAAGTTTAATTAATTAAATAGTGAATTGATTTAAATATTACAAAGAAAAATTATTAAATATATTTATAATTTATTTAACAGATTTAAAACTGAAGAAGGTCATAATCGTGATGAATCTGTACATATTGATAGAACAGGTAAATCAGTAAATGATAATGATGATGATTTAGGTAGTGTTAGTGCTAAAGGATCATATAGTTTTATATCAGCTGATGGTTTTGAATATACAGTTGATTATGTTGCTGATGGTAATGGATATCATCCAAAAGTGAATGTACGAAAAATATAAATTAATTGTATAAATTTTATTTTCATTTAATGTATAAATTTTTAATAATTTTAAGTAAATAAATTTGTTTTTTTTTTTGTTATAAAAATTATAAATCTTAAAAATAATTGTGTAAAGTTTGTGGCTCAAAATTTTTACAGAGTTTAACAGTACGTTACGATTTGCGAAAGTTGGAGCATTATATCTGCTTTCATGAAGATTTCTAATAACATAAATTGTTATTTTATTAGAAATAAATTCATTTCACGAAACGATTTGTGATTAGCTGATGAGAATTGGCAATGAAAACTAAAAAAAATATCCAGTCCCAGCTATCAATCAATCAATTGTGGATGATAAATATCTTTTCAAAACTGGTGCAATTCGTATATCGATTCATCTGCAGCAAATTAATAATTTTGCGGACGGAAAAAATAATATTAATTTTACGTCCGGTAAATAACTAAATTTTAAAGATGATAAATTATGTAGTTGTGTTGTGTTCTTAAAATCACTAAATTATCTTATATATTATTTAGTGATTTTATGAACTATACATCACATCACAGAGTGTTTCAAGTTGAAAATATATTTGAATCAATATATTTGTCGTAATACTGGAGGCCGGTTTGATGTTCCAATAATCCTTTTTACATTTATACTTCATAAGTAAAATAATCCCATAAAAAAATGTGGGTTTAATTTGATAAAACTGAATGCTTCTCAAGATGAAGGCATGGGCAATTGAGAATTAATGATTCTCAAGGACACATGAGTGTAGAATCAAAAGAAATCTACATACTACATTATATTTTGCCAGATAATTTGTGACTTTTGCTCAAAATCAGTTATTAAGAGGCACAAAATCCGAGTATTTTACAATATTATTGCACAGAGGTAAAAAGTATTCCTGTTGCTCCAATTGTGGAATATTATTAGGACACTTTTCTCTATAGCAGTACTGCAAGAAATGTGGTGTAATGGCTTGATCTAAATAAGTCTTATCTTGAACACCGCCGAGAGCCCAAGCTAATTATCTATTTACTTTAACAAGTATAATAAAAATTATAACTCCAGAATTATCTAAAAGCCTAAAATCTAACAACTTCTTTATTGTTTGTATTCTCATTCAGGATCAGGACATAATGAACTTAAAAATCCTATATATTTTATGCTAAGTGTTCTACAAAAATAAAAATACATCAATTTATTTCCATTTACTTCGGATTTGTTTCATTATATATTTATATATATAATAAATTAGCCTTGATAATCAAAGTTAAATCATTCAAAAATTATTTGATATATTTATTATATAAATCTAATTTTTATTATCGGTGACAAAATTTATATTTCGAATATTTATTATACTTTAAAATCGGACCATTAACTCGATGAATAAGGTCATTACCAAAACTTAATAAATCCGATGTTAAATTTGTATTAAAAATGCATAAAAATACAAATTTTTTTCTTCAATTTTTTTTATTATTATTTTTGAATATTAATCTATGAAATATTTAAATTTTTGGTTGAAATGAAAATTTTTAACTACAACCATAAATTTAATAATCCGGCACAGAAAATATTATTAGATATTGTAGATAAAATAGCCAGGAAAAGAAGTTATTAGTTTAAAAATTTATGGAAATCATTATATTAAATTGAAATTTTTAGTTTAATTTTTTATCTATATAAACTTTAATGGGCTAATATAAAAGAAAGCATAAACTTTTGTAATCGCATTAATAAAATTGCATAGATTATTCACCAGGAACTAACAAAAAATTACCAATTTTATTACTTTCTCGCCCATTAAACTAAAAACCATTATTGAAGTATTTAGAGTAGAACAATTGGGAACGATAAATTGACCAATATATATTTTATGTATTCCATTTTAATGGTAATGTTAAATAGATTTAATAATCTTTATCTATAAGAATTATTTAAATTTTTTAGCTAGCGATAATAATTGTTTTATATATACAAAATTTCTATGTTTAACGAGGTGTCGGTGAAGTATGAAACCGGGTACTTTTCCACTTATTTCAAATACTTTTAACAAAAATATTCGAAAATGTAAAGTTAATAAGAGTACCAACAATTTGGCGACCAAAATATAAGACTATCTGCTAGAGACCTTTAGATTTTTAATGTTTAATTATAAGCTTCTAACACTCCTATAGATTCTGAGAATTGACATAAGGTTAGGTAAGGTTATAAAGACCTAGTAGACCACCTAGATCCAAAAAGTGGTACCACTTTTATGGAAAGGCAAATCCTACATTTATTCTTGTTTACACACAGGTTTTAGAGCGCCAAATAACAATTGTTCATTGTTTGGGATTTAATATAGGTTGCCGCAAGGGTTTCGACGGTAGGTTGGATGCAAGTAATTTCCATTTCCAGTCGTGATCTATCCGGATAACCATGAATAAACGTAACAAACAGACACGGACAAACGGCCACAGTTTAACTTTGATTCATTAGGTTCAAGAGTTAAAGGTGAAGCCAAAAAAGTAAACTGTAATTTCAGAGGTTAAAATAAAGCTAATTTGTTCAAATCATGCTGCAACAAGTTAAAAATATATCACCTGAACCTATGAACTTGAATCTCTATAAATAAAAGAAAAATACTGTCCAACAGGGACCTCATTAAAAATAAGATGGATATTATATATAAGACACTAAGAAATATGATTAATCAAGATAAAGAACAGTGCATTTGGGAATCAATATAAGATGTTTAAGTTTCTGTATACCTACTCATCAACATTGACCTACATATTTCATATTTTATTTCATTTATAGCAGAGTCAACTTAGAGCAAAATCTGGAATTTAACTCGGGACCTAATACATAATGTATAATATTTACTTAAGCACAATCATTAGTGAAGAAGCCAAAAATTGTATGGCTTATGGCTCGTTTGCGATGAATTCTTTTGCAATAAATTACTACTACGAAGAATTGAATGAATCACCAGGTTACCGAATACGTTATTTATAATATTTTCGAACTATAGATATACTTATTTTTTTTTGGATTTATTTAAATTCATTAGAGGAGAAACTGATTCAATCTTAAAATGTAATTTAACTAAAAAGCTATATTTTTTTTAAAAGTTTCATTTCTATCCTTTTTATATATTATATATACATATATATGTATAATTTATTTATAAAACCCCGCACAATACATTAAGATAATTTTGTGCTGTCAAAGTTAAACGTATATGTATAAAAAGGATACGAATGTTTTTGATATAAACAATCAATCATTTAAATAACCACGACCAAATTTTACACCTTCGAAATATTGATTTATAATATTAATGGTGTGTATTCCATTATTTTTTTTTCAGGAATATAACTCAATTTAAATTACAGTCAGTAAATTTTTATGAAGTTAAATCAATATATTAAATTTTGTTAAATAAATATTTTACCTTTTACTTAATTGAAAGGAAAAATATATTTATATGTCTAAAAATAAAATCTCTTATCATGCTAAAATTATATTTTATACAAGGATATCGAAATTTTAAAATAAACATATGATTTATTATATACCAAAATAATTTGGAATTCTATAATTAAATATAGCTGAAATAATTTTAAATTTTAGTTAATTAGCTATTTAAAAAAAATTTATTAAAGTATATTTTTTTTACCAAAATCAAAATTAAATAAATTTAAGAAATCTATAATTAAATTATATGATAAAAAATAATCAAGTTTACTGCTTCAAATGAACGTTCTATTAAAAATCTTGCCATACAGGAGCATCATGTAAAGTTTTGTAAGAAAATTGGGTGAAAATATTCAAAGCATTACAACAAATAATAATCTGAAATAATAGCGTTCAAAAGAATAGCCTCGAATGTGCTTATATGATGACATTTTGGATTGTTTGCGGTTTAATAATGCCACTAATTTAAAATTACAATCAATAGAAATTGATTTCTCGATTATTGTTGAACAATAGATATCATTGATTGGACAATTTTCTTAAGAATTATAGGACCTACGCAATGGTTAGGGTTGGCTAAACAAACAAAGAATATCCATTATTGGAGTTCTCAAAATTACCTCCAAACTATCAAATTTATAATTATCTTAGTCTGCTTTTACTTAGACTTGGACAGTCGCATAGCATAACATATGACTTATGGCAACAACAATTTCCAGATTTGTTAAAATATTAATTTTTTTAATGTTATTTCCAAACAAACTTAATTCAGGGTTGCGTCGCAACTGATCTAAACTCATTTAAAAATGGTAATAGAGACATCTTTAGGGTAACTTGATTTTAAATTTATTAACTAATAAAAATGCAAACTTTTCGATTAATTTTACGTTTTGTAATTATAATACTTTAAAAATATATGTTTGCTGCAATTCTTAATTAATGACCGACTAACTGCAAAAACTGAGCAGTGACTGAATTCTTGACCGCACCCCTATTTTCAATTATGTTTGATGCCAAATATGATCAGTATTACTACCCGTGTCACAAATTTAAGATAGAAAAAGTACAAAGTAGTTTTTTGAGATTCGCTTTGAGAAATTAGAACTAGCAGAACAGATACGAATTGCCACTTTATATAAATGGTTATTGGTAATTGGACTGACAAACGACGAGCATTTTTAAGATATCTTTTATATTAATGTCACGTAATATAGACTCAAATATTTTGTTTTCTTGTCTTGATTTCTATGTTTCTTGTCACAATACGCCTAGTAATAATGTTATTAACAATTGAATATTAGGTATATTACGGGGAATGTACAAAAAATAAATATAAGAACCCACTGTTGGGCAGCGCTACATTTGATTTGAACGAGTTGTAATACCGGCCTTGTATTTGGATGGAATTGTTGAACACCGCAATGATTAAGAAAAACTCTTTTTTTTATAAATTTTCTTATTATACTAATAAATTACAAAAATTTAATACAAACTGATATCTTTTTTCCAAACTACTAAATATTATAATTATTAATTTTATTAATTATTAATTTTTTCTATTGAAATTTTTAAAATCTCATACAAAATACACACATTAAATTAAAAAAAAAAAAAACATTAATTATTTACTAAGGAAATTGAAAATTATCTTACTAATATTGAGAATTCTGATTCATGAATTAAATTATATTTATTTACGATTGTGATGTTTTCTTTCATGTTGTAATCGATAATTTGATCTAGCAAATTCCATATCACAAAATGTACATTTAAATGGTTTATCTGAAGTATGCATTCTAGAATGTTCAATCAAATGTCCTTTAGTTTTAAATGTTAATGTACATTGTGAACATGGATATGGACGATCATTTGAATGTGTTTTAATATGACATTTTAATTTTAATTGTGTTTCAAATACCCGACCACATAATTTACATGGAAATGCTTTACCATTAAACTGTGCATCATGTAATGTTTTATGTTTAATTAAACGTTCTTCAGTTTTAAAATGTACTGTACATAAATTACATTTAAATGGATTTATAACATGTACTTTTTTATGAATACGTAATTTATCTTTATTTCGGAAATATTTAAAACATTCGTCACATTGTAAATGTTTTTGTCGTTGTTGGTCCAGTTGTTGATCTTGCTGTATTTCATCTGATTGTTGTTGAAGTTCTTCTACTTCATTTGTAGTAACTTCTGTTGTATTTAAATTTTCTTCTAATAATTCATTTTTAATTATTAAATTACTAGTATTATTACTATTACAATTATTACTAATTACAGCTGGCACTGGAATTGATAAAACTTCTTCTTTTATCATCAAATTTATGAATTCATTCTTATTATTATCATTATTAATAATTTGATTAACATTATCATTAATTTTAACATTATCATTATTTAATTGTATAACATTTTTATTATGTTTAATTTTATAATGTTTGTTTTTATGATTTTGTGATATAAAATATTTTTCACATAATTCACATTGAAATGGTTTATCACTATTTTTATGAATTTTTTTATGTTCTTGTAATAATGTACGTTCACTAAATATACTTGGACAAATATTACATTTAAATTTTCCACCTGTATTATTTCCATTATTATGACGTTTTTGATGTATTTTTAATATAACTAATTTATTAAAATCTTTATAACATATATTACATTTAAATGGTTTTAATGGATCCGTATGTGTACGTTGATGTAATTTTAATTCATTTTTATTACGAAATACCAATGGACATTTATCATATGTACATGATAATAATTTTTCATCGGGTGTTGGTAAATGAATACGTAAATGTGCTTTTAATATTATTAATGATGTAAATAATTTATTACATTGTTGACATTTATATTGTGTTATTCTTGTTATTGGTTTTGTTGATGAAGCTGTTTCTGTTGGTTCTGGTTGTGGTGCTGTTGTAGTAGTAGTTGTTGTTGTTGTTGTAATTTTCATATAATTAGTTGTTTTATTACGATAAAAATTTTGCTGTTGTTGTTGCTGTTGTGATTTTATTAATTTACCACCATTATTTTTATTATGTTTAATACGTTCATGTAAATTTTTTGTTAATAATAATGTAAATATTGATGGACAATAATTACATTTATATATTTTCTGATCATTTTTTTCATTACCATTGCTATTAATTTTAACATTATTAGTTGTATTAATATTTGGATTATTATTAGTATTTGTACTATTATGATAAATAATATGACGTTTTAAATTTTCTTGATGTATAAATTCTTTATTACATATATCACATTTATATGTATTTATTAAACCATGTGATATAATATGTTTTGTATAACGTCGTGCACCTTCATGTTGAAATTTCTTTGGACACATTGTACATGTTATTTTAAATATATTATCTAAATTATTTGTATTTAATTTCTTTTTATGTGATTCGATATGACGATCTAATGCTGCTTTTGTAAAAAATGTATTATCACAATAAATACAATCAAATTTATCTAAATTATTATCATTATTGATAGTTGATTTTGTTGTTTGTATTGATGTTGTTTTATTTATAGCATTTTGATGTTGTATATTTTCATGATATTTTTTTGATTGTTCTAAACAAAATTCAGCACGACAATAATTACATTTATATGGTCGTTTATTTATATGCATATGTGTATGATTATCTAAGGCATTAATTTTTGTAAAATGTTTATCACAATATTGACATTGTAAATTTATAAATATATTCTCAATCGAATTAGAATTATTATTACTATTTGTATTACAATTATTAATAGAATTTGTTGTTTGTGATAATATTAATGGTACTGTTGATGATGATGTTTGAATAATTGTTGATGATGTTGTTGATTGTAATATTTTTGTAGGATGATTTATTGTTGTTGTTGTTGATGTTGTTGGATTTGATGAAAATGATTTTAATATAATTGGTTGCTGATGGTTTGTTATAATATTTGATGATATTAAATTATTATTTGGATTTAAATTAGGAACTAATGGTGGTGATATAATATGTGCTTGAATAATTGATTTTCGACGTTGTTGTTGTTGTTGTTTTTGATTTAAACCAATAATAATATTTGGTTTTTTAACAATGTGACAACTAAGCATTTCTTCTAAATCATCTAAATCGCAAGATTCAAATTGTTGTTGTATTGGTTCTGTAGTTGTTGCTATTGTTGTTGTTGCTAAATTATCAACATTATTTAATATATCTGTAATATTATCATTATTTAAATCATTTAATAAATTATCTTTTATTTTAATTATTTCTTCTTGTTCTTCAACCTCAGCTTTAATAATATCATTTAATTGTTGATTTTCATCTGAATTAATTGTATTATAATTATTATGAATTTTATTATTATCAATTAAATTTTGATTAATTTCTATATTTAAATCGAATTCATTTTGTAATTGATGTTTTTTAATATGTAAATTTAATATATATGAATTAGCTGTTAATTTACCACAAATATTACATTTATATGTATCACCAGCATTATGCAAACGTTCATGATATGCATAACGGGAACGTGTTTTCATATCTTGATTACAAATTGTACAAATAAAATTTTTCTCATCTTCAATAACATTAGAATTAGTTTTCTTTTCAATAATAATTGATTTTGGTTGTGATTGCAGTAATGATAAATGTTTATCATTATTATGTAATTCTAATTCATTATTATTTTCAAATTTTATATTACATAAATCACATTTTAATAATATATCAAGTAATGTCATGTTCTCATTATTATTATCATTTAAATTATTTATATAATTATTCTCAATTAATATATTATCATTATTTATTTTTAAATTTTCTTCTTCATCAATAACATTTTTTTCAATTTTTATGAAATTTTCATTATTTTCAACAATATCAATAATATTATTTTCAATTTTTAAGAAATTTTCATTGTTTTCATCATTATCAATAATATTATTTTCAATTTTTAAGATATTTTTATTATTTTCATCATTATCAATAATATTTTTTTCAATTTTTATGAAATTTTCATTATTTTCATTATTATCAATAATATTATTTTCATTATTTACAATTTTTATTATATTTTGTTTATTATTAATAATTTTATTTCCAATTTTTATGAAATTTTCATCATTATCATTATTAATATGTTTAGTATTTTTATTATGCTGTTTTTGTAAATGTTCTATTAATTCATATTTCATTTCAAATTTCAAACTACAAAATCTACAACGTTTTTTGAAATTTTCATATAAATGTGATGATTCGTGCATATTTTTTGTTATTTCAGTTAAATATTTTCTTGGACATTTACTACATTTATATTTCTTTTCAATTGTTTTATGGGTATTTTCATGTTGTTCTAAACTATAAAAATTAGCAAAACGTTTATCACAAATATCACATTTATATTTTTCACCATTTTCATGTAATCTTTGATGATATGATAATTTTTGTTTTGTTTCAAATTGTTTATCACAATATGGACAAATTATTGTTGGTTTATTAATATCTAAATGTTGTTTTTTATGTTCAATTAAATCATCAATTTCTGTAAATGTTCTATTACATTCAGCACATTTTAATAATTCCATTTCATGTATTTGATTTTCATGTGCTGATAATATACGTTTTCGTATAAATTGTAAATTACAAAATTTACATTTAAATGGTTTAACACCATAATGGATTTTTAAATGTTCATATAATACTGGTGGTTTTACTAATATTTTTAGACATATTATACATTGTAAATCATTTTTATCATAATCTTTAATATTATAATTATCAAAATTTTCTGGTATATGTGAGGAACTATCAGATGAATGAAATAATTTTGAATGTTCTTCTAAATAAGCAACACGTAAAAAACCACGATTACATATTTCACATACGAATATACGATCACCTTTATGTATTCGAACATGTTCACGTAATATTGATATACATGAATATACTTTTTTACAATAATTACATTTCATTTCATCACGATTAATACTTTTTGTATTTTCTCGACCTATACTTATATTTTTATTATATTCATCTATTTTGATTTTTTCATTTTCAATAATATCATCTTCAATTTTTGTCGGTTGTAAATTAATTGATACAAATTTTGTAGCTGCTTCTAAAATATCTTGAAATGTACAATTTTCATCTTCGTCTTCTTCTGTTATATTTTCTTCTTTAATTTCATTTTTAATTGGTATGTTTTCTAAAATTAAATAAAAATAAAATATAATTTTTTTAAAACAATTATTCTTCTTAGATTTGATTATATAGAAAAATTATTCAATATTCTTTACTACATCAATCGGTTAAGTCTAGTATGCTAACTTTCAAAAAATTAAATTAGAATATCTAAATATATCCATAACTTTTAAAAAATCTTGTTCTAACTAATGTGAATACAAAGTCACATTTTTAATATTATATTTGTACACAATAACTTAGTAATATCCATTTATTTTTATTTTAATTATTTGTCAGTCTTTAAGAGTACACCAGCATGACTGAAAATTTGCGCAAATCACATTCCCCTCTAATTATTTTGATATCATAGCAATTATAATTTATATTTTACTTTAATATACATAATTAATTTAATACTTAAGACCAAATAATTACTGTATAGGTACTTGAACATTGTACAATAGTTTTATTGTATTACATTTTAAATTTATATCATTAAATCATATACATATCATTGTTTTTTGTATAGACATAGTAACAAATTGACAATTTGGAAATTAAATGAAGCAGACAATTAATATAGCCGGAAATTTTTACTTAAGTTGTTTCCAGAATCTACTTATTCTTTTGTTATTTGATGTAATCCACTCAGATTACTTTCTGAGTTGTTGTATAAATATCTATATAACTAAATAAATAAAATAAATATTTACCTTCATCATCAACTGCAATCAAATGTTCATTACAATTAGTATGTTTCAGAAATTGTACAAATTCTAAAAAATTTTCTTTGCATAAATCACAATAATATTGAAAATTTAGTTTATTTGTAATTAAAACTGTGCCATATTTTGTATGTAAATTTTTTAATGAAAATTTATGATTTTCATCATTCTCATCATCATCAATACTATCTAATTCTATATCTATATTAATTATATTTAAATCATTTTTAATAAACTCATCAATTGTATGATTTAATTCAATGTGATTTAAAAAATTTCTATGATTATTAATTAATTCATTACATATTAAACATTTAAAATAAATTTTATAATCATTTGATGATAATATATCACCACATTTTCTATCATCAATATTATGTTCATGATTGTTGTTAGGAATATTAGTTTTTTGTTGATTATCATCACCATTAGTAATTTGTATTTTATTATCGAATTCCATTTAATAATAATAATCTTTACGACATTTATTTACAATTTTATAAAATTATGTATTTGGATAAGTTTTTTTTTATCTTTATTTGGTATTTTTTAAGTGATTTTCGTAGAGAATAACAATTGTTTATTTTATAAGCACAGTGAAGAGTTAATTTTTTTTTTTGCAATTTGTAAAAAAAAAACAATAAAATGACATTTTAGGTGTCACGCCGATGTCAATAACTGGTAAATTGCGCTATCTGGTTATAAATAACAAATCTAAAAAGTGTGGCTTTAAAATACCCAGTAACATTTTTTTTCAAATTCAAAGTGACGAATGAGATTTATTTTGTTATAAAATATCTTAGTTTTATATTTCGACTTTATAATTTAAAAAAAGTACAAAATTAAAAAAAAAAATGTTTATTTATATTAAATTTAGATATTTGAAATAAAAAACATAAGTATTTCTTTGTAGATGGGGTAAAATCTTGAATATTTTCCCTTTTCGGATCACTAAAGTGAGAGATTCAAATGTGTTAAAATATATGATGACTTTTAGATGATTTGAGAAATCACAAAAACTGAACTGACACACTATCCCTAAAATTAACACTAGATTTTCGTCGTCTGTGGTAATTTATTTATTTATTTTATTTTTTATTTATTTATTTATTTATTTATTTCATTTCAACAAAGCATTTCATTGCTTCCCTAGATCATTGCATTTCATTGCTTCCTTAAAGCACCATTATCAATACGTAAAATTTAAAATTAATGTTTGGAGAGATGGCGCTATTTTATACACTGATTTTATATATAGAATTTATAGATGGCGGCACGATAGACGTCATTATATCAAAAAGCCCTGAATGCTGAATTTGATACCATCGCCTCGCCATTATATATACAAATCTTAGAGATACAAATAAACACATAAAAACAAAATATAAACATTTATATAATATGGAAATAAATAAAAATATTTCATCGAAAATTATACCAGATTTTCATTCAAAGTGTGGTGAAGTGTATTTATCAAAAAATGGAAATTTACTATTTCATTGTCATTTATGCGATGAAAATTTTGAAAATTTTAAATATTTTTTTCATCTATCCGATGAACATATAATACAACATAATAAAGGTAAAAAGATGTAATTACAAATTAATAATTCAGTAACGAATTTTATATTTTTCTCTTATAGAACAAATTAACGAAGTAGTTACTGATCCAACTATTAATGAATCTGATTCCAGTGCAAAACAGTATAATAATAAAATTGTATCAAGTTCTTCTAAAAATATACAAAAACTAAATAACAAATCCTCTATATCTACAATAATACAAAAATCGAATAAGTCATCTTCACCTGAAACCGTAAAAATTATTGAAAATATAAAGACAGAAAATAATATAGCAGATTCAACAAAAGTAGTAACTAAAACTGAAAGTCAAAATATAAAAGAAGATCCAAATAAATTTAATGATGATTATCCATTTTCTGATCCAAATGCAAATAAAAAAATCATCAATTTTATTAAAGATAAACCATATTTTTATAAAAAAAATCTTAATGTTAGTACACGCAAAAAACTATTAGCTGCGAAGCCATTAGCA
Source organism: Rhamphomyia laevipes (assembly GCA_963920725.1). Classification (NCBI taxonomy): domain Eukaryota; kingdom Metazoa; phylum Arthropoda; class Insecta; order Diptera; family Empididae; genus Rhamphomyia; species Rhamphomyia laevipes. Next base: position 133,628,307 of record OY987255.1, read on the forward strand.
GAGAAACTTAATAGGACTAGTAAATGCAAATTTTTATATATTATCGTAAAAAGAATTAACATAAATATACAATAAACTTTTCTTTCTATATTTTCAGCAAAACAAGTTTTAAGTCATATTCAATATATAACAACTAAATATTATCAAATAAAGAAAATAATTGAACAAAATCCAAACGTTGATGAACCTAAATGGATATGGTATAATGAATTAAGTTTTATAGATAATCCAACAAGTACAAAGCAAGAAATAAAACATAATAAAGACAAAAAAAGTATTAGTAAACAGAAAAACAATATTGAAAATATTGATTTAAATTTAAATATTGAAAATAATTTAGCATTTCAAGTACAGGAATATAAAAATCGAAGTATTACTACCGATGATGATGATAATAATACAAAAAATATAAATAACGAAAAAAATAATATTAATAAACCTTCAACTAGTCTTGATGAAAACCGTAATACAAATATACAAAAAAATAAATCAATCAAAATTGAAATTGATAATAATATTGAAAAATTAAATATAAATCAAAGTAAAGATGATAATATTATAATAAATGAAAATACAAAAACATCAGAGAGTTTTAAAAAAATTTATTTAGATATAAATTTACCAACAAATAATAAAAATAAAATTTTAAATTGCTATAAAATGGGAAAAGAAATTAAAAATATCGATGGAGTACATAATACAAATATTGAAGAAACAATTAATAAACCATCAACTAGTTGTAGTAGTAATATTTTGAAAAATATTATAGATAATTCAAAATTATTAAAAGTTAATCTTAACAAAGATATTGATAAACAACAACTCAAAATATCTGAAAACATAAAAAAAAATGAAATATATAAAAATAAAATACAAGTACTTATGAATTATCTTTGTGTTTATCCACATGTTTGGAATCATAATAAAGAGAATTTTGTAAAAAGTCCAATAATTAAAACTTTTGCTAAGAAAAATAATACTACAGGTAAATATTAAAACTAAAAAATTATAAAAAAGATAGTAAGTAAGAATAAAAATAAAAGGTATTATAAATTACTTGAAAGTGAGAAAAATATTTACTTAAAAATAGATAATTTTTTATATTTTATTTTATATAATCTTTTGCCATTAAATAAAATATTGCTCAATTTTGTCTCATGTAATAACCAGCATATTTACCTCTAAAATATTTTTATCCTTAAAAAGTTCCCATTTTAAAGTTCAAATTTTGGTAGTTGCTTGTCTTTTTACTATTTATTTTTATTTTAAATTATAATTAACTGAATTCAAATGTAACAGAATGTAAATTGGTCGAAAAACATGATCTAATATATAATTAATAAAAACAATATTTATTTAATGAAAACAATTTCACAACAAATAAAAATCATATAAAAATTAATAAATTTGCTTTCGGTCAATAGTGTATTCAGTCATTTGTGTATTTCGTAAATTTATATTTTCTCAATTTGTATTCGATCATTAAAAATCAGTTCAATTATGAATTCGAACAGTGTACAATCTGTCAATTGTTTTCGGCCAATTAGCCGGATACCTAATATCTTATAAATATTTAATAAAAATAAATAATTATGTTTTTTTTTATATATATTTAGAAAATGAATTATATAATACATTACAGTATGTAAAAGAACAATATGAACATCATAAATTAACAAATAATATTGAAAAATGGATTTTGTTTAAACATTGTAAAAGTTTCGATGAACAATCAGATAATATGGAAATTGTAACACCAACTACTAAAACTATAAATGAAAAAAATATTGAAACAATTTCTATAACATCCGAAGATGAAATATGTCCTATTCAAACAAATTCAATTAATGAATACGATCCATTGGACATATCTATTGATCACAATAAATTAAAAGAAATTGAAGATGAGAAACGTAAAAATTTAGTTAGGGAATATAGTAAGGATTGGACTGAAGAAGAATCTGAACCGATTGATGATGAAAATTCAAATATTGACAGTATAAATGTTTCTACTAAAAATATAGATAATAATATTACACGACTAACGCATCATGGATTTATTGAAAAAGTTGAGAAAATTAGAAAACAAGAAAATTTAAAAAATAAAACAATTATAAAAAGAATTTCTCACCAACAATTTATAGAAAAAATTATTCATTATATTAAATGTAAATCAATTTCGATTAATAGTATTCTAAATTCTCACAGTAGTAAAATAATAATGTTATTAAAACCATTAGCAATTGAATTAAATACGTCTGGTAAATATAACTTATTTATATATAAATTTAAAAATAATTAATTTCTTTATATTTATTTTTATATTATACATAATAGCAAAAATTATACAAGACACAATTAGATTGATAAAAGAAAAATATGCTCAAGAAAAACAAAAAGAATTAACACAAATAAATTATTATAATAAGTGGTCTTGGTATGAAACATGTAAATTTATCGATTTAGATTTAAATAAATCAAAAGAATTAGTATCGTCACCACAACAAACACAATCCACATCATCAAAACAAAAACGAAAAATAGAATTGCAAAAAAATGATGTAAAGAAATGTGAACATAATTTTATAAAACATGGTTCAAAATTTCTAAAATGTGAAATTTGTGAAAAATTCTTTATCCTTGATACAACACATTGTGGTAAATTTAAAAGATATAAAGAAATTGTACCAGTTTCTAAAAAGATATTTGAATGTAAAATGTGTTCTACAAATTTTAAATCTAAGGAAACCCTAGAAGAACATTCAAAATTATGTAAAGATCCTATAGAAATACCAGAAAAAAATACAGACTGTAGTAATAATAAAAAAAGGAAACTTACGAATTAATGGAGTAAAATTATTAAACTCTTAAATTATATTTATGTTCGTGTTTTTATTTTATTTTATGATTTAAGATTGAACTATATTCCAGTTTAAAATAAAAATTTGTCAAAAAAATAAATGATAAATAAAAATTTATAACAATAAAGGTAGAAAATAATTGTTATGGTTATTTTTTTTTTAACTTTCCTTTGATCATCATCCCTGCAGCACAACGAACGGTCTATCCTACTTTCCTAATGAACGACATCAATATTACCGATTTGATATTACCAACCAATCTCCGTTAAGTTATTTTTTATTTATAAAGAATATTTCAGATTTTTAAATTTTTGGTTACGGATGGACTAAATTGATCTTGTGACAAAGATGTTGTTTCTATCATTCTCCTCTACAATGTAATACTTAATGCTTTAGACATGTTCAATCTTTCTTAATTTATTTCGTTTTCTTAGCGTTCAACCTAAACCCGTAAAAATACAATCTGATGAGTTCTTACAGCAAAAAATATTTTCTTTTTCTGGCGTTACCTGGTATCTAACAGGTATCTGCAATACGTATTTAAAGTGTCATTTGATGGCGCAACACTTACTAGATACTAGTTTATCCACTTTAGGTGATTATTCTATAATTATATAAATGAAGTTGATATTTCCTCTGCATTTATTTATTACAGTATAATAAATTCAAATA